>LKNJ01000274.1:0-241219 GCA_002120245.1 Maccullochella peelii
CGAGGGAACAGGAAGAGCTAACATGCTAACTCATTTCAGGGGTTTAGGACTCTATTGTGCTTAACCGCTGCATATTCCCAAATAAATTTACACTGAAATTAAACAAACCCCATGTGACTAAACGTACGTGAATTTTGGCCAGTGTAAAGTGTAAATCTTCCTTCCTCAACTAAAGTGAGAAAGATAAAACTGCTGTTTATTTTGTGCCCATACACAGTTTGTCAATCTAATAAACTCAACAGAAGGCAAGTGAAGGCCTCGTGTCACATGTATATCTGGCTCGTGATCTCAAGTCTCCATTCACACACACACACACACACACTCCCCATCAGTCTGAACTGGATACATTCCACCAAAGCAGAATGACATGACGACCTCCAGCTGGGCTTACTGCTACAGCGCTAGCTGAGAATTAGCATAACGAAACAGTTCTAAGCCTGTTGTGCTAGGAATTCAGCGCACCGCAGGGATAAAATGCTAACAGGGACAAGTGGACGGCTTTAAATGAAAACCGTCTCCGAGTGAAACTTCCTGTTAAATGGCTGACTCCCAATGAGAGACAACACTGACGAGTTTCTGTTCTTTTGGTTTTTTACACTTTTGAAAATCGGTAACGTTAAAAAAAATAACGAGATCTGTTGATTATTGAAAGTAACTGCGTCATGTGCAAAAGGTCTGACCCTGACCTCTGACCCACCATCTTATGCCCCGCCCTGCATACCTGTCTGTCGGTCCTTCTCCACGCAGTAGCAGCTGTCGTAGAACTCGGTGAAGGTGGTAGCGAGCTCGTACAGGTAGTCGCAGAGCGTGTGGAGCAGCAGGTCGTCCAGGATCTTCTGCAGGATCTCTGGGAAACGGAGGATGCATTTCCCCAGCTTCCACTCCTTCTCGTGGTCCAGGACGACCTCCGTGGTCTCTGCTGCTTTCTTCAGCGTGGCCTCGTCAACGTTGGCCAGACGAGCTATGGACCTGCAGGAAGTCAGTAACACCGTTAATAAAGACGTCACACATTACGTTCCTGTACGTTTAAAAAGCGTATAAGCTACATTTCAACACGCGGCCACACAATCTCTTTTAATCACCCAGGACAACAACGGGTTACAGACCGACATCACGTTAGCTACATTAGCGTCTTTTAATAAAAAAGGTTGGTGTTGGTTCACACATCAAACTGTAAAAATATATCAAACAAAGATCACATCCAGCTCTAACAAGGCAACGACGTGACATCACCAGGTAATATCTTCATAACGACTGTCTTTGTAATATTAGTGCTTCATTGTTTTAAATTAAAATGAGCTTTTTTCTAAAGTAGTAATGATTTATTTAGTTTGTTGCATTGAGAATATCATGTGATTGCAGGAAAGAATCATTATTATTATATTATTATATCTCTGTAATTATGATTTTCTTGGTGATATTTTACCTACGTATAATGTGAAACAAATGCCCCCAATATTTCCTAATTATTATCAGTATATTACTCTATTATTACCTTGCTATAAAGAGCTGTTATGTTAGGATCGAGACAAATTTTAAAGTAGAAAACAAACTAACTAAAAACATACGACGCTACAAGCAAGTTCCCTTTTCGTGCCCAAGTTACGAAAGAGAGCAGAAAGACGTGGATCAGGGTTCAGCGCCGTATTCACCAACAGGAGTCGTGACACAGCTGCCTTTCATGTCAGCAACGAGTTTTCACATGAAGAGGAACTTGCTCGTGTTCAAAAGCCTTAAAAGTCTTAAAAGCAGCTCAGTGCACAACATATTAAACACAGCGGCACACAGCAAACAGTCAAGTTGATTTAAAGAAGTCCGACAACTCGTCACTTCTCAAATCTCTGTTTTGTATCATGATAATTAAATATATTTGGGTTTTGATGTGTCGTTCAAACAAAACAAGTCATTTATAGGCGTCACTTTGGGCATTTTACATACAGCTCGACCAATGCTGGACTTTACATCTGGTAACAATATATAACCAATACCTTTTATTTTTACACAAGAAAATAAGAAAAACAAAACCTTTCTGATAAAGATCCCTTTAATTATTAGTTATTTTTTTAACATATGTACTGAGAAGGACACTTGTAGTAATATGTCATGTTTCTAAACTACCTTAAAACATCTCTTTGGCATTTTCGACAAACACTGACACCAATAAATCTGCAATAAGCCGATATCAGCTGACGTATCGGCTCGACCAATTTATTGGACTAGCTCTCTTTTTTATCAGTGCACAGGGTTTCCTCCAGGTAACTGGTTAGCAGAGGTGTTTTTCTCCTCACACATTTTTGGGTTTTGGACTGAAATATTGAGGAGCATTTTCAATAACCCTTTATTTTACAGGTCCTTAAATTTCAAATAATTTCTTAGGACGTTTCCTGGAAAGAACCACAACATTTGGCAAAAATTGTAGTTACAGTGTTCAACGGGTACACCTCCAATTAATTCATTTAATTAAGTGCTAAGCCAGCGTCGCCTAGAGTCTTTAACTCAGTCCAACATGAGAAAGTGAGTAACACAACGAACTCTGACAGCTTCTGGAACATTTTCACTATAATTAGCACCAAATTACATAAGTAGCTTACATCGTTATTTCTCACTGTTTCTTAAACATTTAATTGAGAAAAGAGACATCAGATTATCGATAACAGAATCACTACTTGCAGACATTAACAACAACCTCTGAGCATGTGGACACCAGTGGCTGCCATCTTTGTTTCTGTCTTTTTCTTGACACTTGAACACCCACAGTGGGGGGGGCAGCTGCCACCAGCGAGTGCTCTATTGACTGAATGCAGGAACATCAAATCCTGTCAGATGAGACTGCTCACCACAACCACCACCACCCACCAGCCCCTCCTGCTGAAAACAGAGAAGATCAATCTCTGCTGGGCACTCTGCCACCCCAAGTCTAACACCTCCAGGAAAACTGGAGAGGAGGGGGATCAACGCAGCACTCTGCAGCCAGGAGATGGCCACTCGATGCAGGGGATAAGGGGTGAGGAGAAATTGGGTCTCGCTGACTGGAAAAACCCAAAAGACTAATCCCAGCAAGGCTCATCTGATATGGGTAATGAAAGTATACTGGTACTCTCTGACAGGACAGAGTGGAGGAGAGGACACGCGTCTGAGGAACTCAATTTAACTTTCAAGATACTTTCAGCATCCCAAAGTGAGCAGCTGGGGTCTGAAACTGAGCAAGTGCGCAGCGTGAAGCATCTTGTGTTACCATATTAATAGATTACAAGACAGACGGCCTGAAAGAGTCAAGTTTTCTTCATGCATCCCCATATGTGAAGTAATTAATCACTATTTGTACCCCACCCATGCCTCAGTGTCACATATCAAAGTCTTAACTTCAATAACAAGATAAAGCCAGAGCTACTATGGGCTAAACGTCTGTGCTAGCTGGCCCCTGAAGCTGCAGTGTCCTTTAATGGCTGAGTTGGAGGTAAATCCATTCCTTTACAAATCCAACAGCCGATCACACTCATTTATTTTCACACCAGGCCAGCGGACACTCATCAACTAACGTAATTTCCATCGGTTGGGGAACGCAGCAGAAATTCAAGTGGTTGGACAGATGAAAAATGGAAGGACGATCTTGCTTTTCTGAGATCTGGGCCAAAAATATGGATACAAAAGTTTCATCCTCTGATTCCACTGTTGGACATGTCAGACTCAGCGACATGCTAACATTAGTATTCAAAATGGAACTGGCTACTGCTAACATTAGCATTTTAGCATGCTGCTAATGTTGGCGAGCTATTAGGTAGCATGTTTATCATTTCAAAACTGTTAATTTGTCCCACAAGGGGCAGTTTGAGGAAAACTGGTTTACAGACAAAAATATACAAACAATTCATTCACACAGAAAAATAAAAAATATATTCATGTAAAGGTAGAAAGAAAAAAAGACTCCATCCCTGTTAACATGCATGTTACCTATTGCTTATTATATTAGCATGTTACCATGTTGAAATTTGCATGTTAATCTGCACACAGTCAGATAACCATGCTAATGTTTTACCACGCTACTGTGGTGCATTTTACCTTCTCAGCTTGATCATCTGCTAACAGTTGTCATGTAATATTTAGCTTGTTCACGTGTGTACAGTTAACAACGTAACATGCGTACACTTAGCGTGTTACATGCTAACAGGTCAGTTTCAGAGGTATCCGATGCTAAATGCTACAACTTCTGACGCGTTAGCAGCTAGATGTAAAGTGAATTACATTAATCTTCTGGGGACCATGAAAGGTGATCCACCCAGAAGGTTTGACTCATGACGCCGCTCACACTTAACAAGCTGCATGTTTCCGCTTTGTCTGCTCCTTTGTGAAATATTCCCACAGACCAGATTTGACGATATTTCAGTTGACGGATTCATGCTGCTTCCGTGTTTCTTTTAGCTTTTAAAGGTTAAATCAAACTTAAACCTCAGCTGCAGAAGTTCAGTAGTGAACTTTTGCAATGGTGCAGAAGATAAATTCACATTTCAGTTATAATGTCAACATTAAGAGTGAACCCTCACCTGATGCGGGTGAAGGCGTAGAGGAGGTACGCCGCTGTGTTGCCCCGGTCATCCAGCATCTTGTCGAACGAGAAGACATAGTCGTTGATGCGGTTGTGGGAGAGGTCGGCGTATTTAATGCAGCCGAAAGCTACGGACCTCTGGGCTTTGGTGAGCTCCTCTGGGGTCAGGACCTGCAGAAAGAATTTCAGCACAGTAGTTTCATTTAATAAATCACACATATTAAAAACAGGAGTTGGTGGAGTTGACTATCTTTCCCATCNNCCCCCCCCCCCCCCCCCCCCCAACACTGTTTAAGGCGTTAAATATTATATAACTCTGTAGCTTTTATCAGCTTGTAATTACTGCAGGCAGCACTTCACCTTATGCTTCTAACAGTAAAACCAGTGAGATGAAGTTAATCCAAATAATGAATCTAATTTACTAACTTCAGGCAAAGATTAAATTGACTTATTAAGCCATAGCCTTCCCCTCAATCTGTGTGTGACGTGTGAGATACCACAGGGAGCGCACCGAGTGGGGAGGGGGACTATATTATTTCATGATAGTGATTTGACTGGAAAACAAAAACTTCAATTCAAGCAGAGCACAACAGAGTGAGGAAATGACATGACAAAGAATGACAAAACAGAACGCAAACATGACAGGAAATAAAAGGCCAGATCATAACATATTATTACATAAAATAATTGGAATAAACAGGAAAAAGACAGAATAGTTAAGGACAGGACATGACACAGCAGTAAAAGACATGAAAGAACATGAAAAAGGATAAACCAAAACAAAACAGGGCAATGCATTGCATGGTTGAGACTATTACTCCTGATGAATTGATTAGTTGATCGACTCAGACGTTTAATAAACCGTTAAATAGCAGCCATAAATCGTTGAAAGAATACATATAGATACTGAAGAGGTCCAAAATATTCCGGATGCTGTACATTTTTAGCAAAAGTCACTCAAACAGGAGGAAATAGTGCATTTGTTGGGGATTATTTTCAGCGGTGGATGAATCCACATTTGGTGGTCTATGTGGGACCGAGTCAAAATAAGCTACATTGCGTGTGTTCATGGTAATAAAATAACACCAGTACAACAGTGTGGCTCATTGATACAGAGATCTATATTTCAGGGCTGTACCCGAGTTATCAGTCGAATCAGATTTGGCTGTTCAATACAAATATTCGACTATCCGTTCCTTTTCTTTTTTCATACAGACTATCAAGCAACGCTTTATTGAACTGGCTAACGACACTAGATATCAAACAAAAGCCAGAGACTATATCGTATGAAGTTGCTGTGAGCTGTAAATTCACCACCTCTAAGCAGAAGGCAGAAGATGACATTATCTCGGAGCCTGACCGGGCGAGGCCTCTCTTCCTCCGGGCAGCAATTCAGACTCACCCTGGGTCCAAGTCCAGGCTACCTGTAGCCTACCTGTACCTGTCGCAGACATCTTTACAGAGCGGACGGGATGACTTGATGTAGTGAAATGATTTTACCCGGAGAGCAGCGTGAAAACGAGGAACGCTCACTCTGCAGCTACTTCTGGGGGCTGAAATGTCCCCAGAAGGTCCACTGCACACAGTCTGACATAAAAAACAAACCAAAAAACTCGACCTGAAGAATCTCAGCCGACTGAGGCGTCAGGGGACAGCCCTAATATACTGACAATCGACTTATCGATGCAGCTCTAGTTAGAAGCCCCAATGACAAGCCACAGCAGGACGGGGAAGATCATGACAGACATACAAGGACAGGACCCCAGAGGTCAGGATACAGTGTGACACAACAGGACAAGACAGGAAAGGACAGAACATAACAGGATACAAAAGCATAGGACACAAAAACACAAAACAAAAATTAGGACAGGAGTAAAGAACATAACACAACTGGAGAAAAAAAAATCTTAGCAGCAGTGGCGGTGCAGGCTGAGGTTCATGGAGGCCAGGGTTGGGGTTTGTTTTAATGAGGCAGGGTTAGCAGATGGTAGACGTGGGCACCGACCCAGACAGAGAGCAGAGAGCCAGGCCAGAAGAGCCTGCAGGGAAACAGTGTTGGCACCGGTTCCCCACAACCTTCTCAGCATTAAAATCACCGCAGTTCAAGTGGAAGTCACCGACTGTTTACACGGCACCAAGTGCTCCAGATAATACTTAACCAGGTCAGGTTCTGTTGTTTTTTTTTACAAATGTTTTATCCCCCTGCAAGTTTAATTTCAGACACAAACACCTCAGCATCAGAGGCGAACACGTACACTCAAATTAACAGAAAAGTCAGTGTTTGCTGTGTGAAGTATAAACTACAGCTAACAATAGCCTTGGAATGAGGGGAAAGTTTTGTCAACGGATGTTTTCTGTGTTGAGTCCCAAGACTAGCTGGAACGATCTGAGGTCAGAAGGTGAAAAATAACACTTTAAATTCCTAAAACAACCAACATACACTTCTTTTAACAAGGTCCAGTTGAGCCGCAAAAGGAGGGAGTGATGAAGAGCTTGTGTTGTAGCAGCAGCTGAGTTTGGGTAATTTCTGAGAGTCAGTCCGGGCGCTGCAGAGAATATACAACTCACCAAGCCATACCCAGTGGAATCTCAGACAGTACAAAAAGTTTGTGACAGACGATTTCATAAGCTAAATGTCGGGGGGATGGGGGGGGACGACATCAGGCTGGAAGGAATTTCAGCTGAAACTCCTCTGCAACAAAACTTTCAATTCAAGGAAGTAAAAAAGTTGATTCTATGGAGTGTTAAAAAAAAAACTGAGTTCTTTTAATTAATGTCCGCAAAGTACACTATTTTCCAGCCATAGTAGCAGGGAGGCTCTAGGGACGGCAATGTCATTGTGTTTGTGGTTTCACCGCCTTGGTCCAGACTGAACTCTCTCGATAAATACTGGATGGATTGCCATAAAATGTGGTGCCGACGTCCATGGTCCCTCAAGATGAATCCTAATGACTTCGGTTATCCCTTAGCTTTTCATCCAGCGCCATCATCTGGTTAAAAAGTGTTATTATACAAGTTATAATTCAGTGCTATTGGCTAATCAGGCGATGAGCACTCAGACAAGTATGATCCATTTCCAGACAGTTCAATCTGAGTTTTTCTGTTGAACTAAAAACACACAAATCTGAGAAGGCCGCGTTCTCGGCAATCAGAAACAAAAACAGACCGAAAAGGCAGCAGTGAGGCTGCAGACACGAGGAGGTTCAAGCTCCCACAGGGTACAGGAAGAAAAGAGGAGCATGATGAAAGGATGGAGGGAAGGAAGAGAAGAACAAAAGCCAGCACGTCTTCAAGAGAGACCGCACAGTCGGGCCGTCCTCAGAGCTCAGCAAATGAGAAGAAACATTTCTGGTGACATGTTTTCATATTTCAGTCGCGGTCATCTCCGGATGAGATCAGAAAGATCCAGAGCTCGGCTCGGATCGTGCAGGACGAGAGCGAGAAGAATTAATAGCTACTGTAGAGTGAGACGGCCATTACTGTAAAATAAGCCTCGTCATTCAGGGTGAATCGAAGCCGGAAATAATGAGCTGCTCACTGGGATGTATCCCTCTGACTAAATGACTACTTATCAAACATTAAACGTTTGACACGAAACACTGATATAAATGATTGTAGTACAAGCTAAAATAACGTGAAATATTCTGTCAAAAATGTTTTACGCAGATTGTAACCAAGGAGGGCTTCTGCCATAAAGTTTTATCAATTATTTTGAGGAGAAATTACAGAAATAAAGCAGAGAGATGATTAAATATGAAGCAGCAGTAAGCTGGTCAGAAATACAACACGTAAGAAAGCTAAATATTCACCACAGCCATGAAAACGCATTAAAACAACACCACCACAACTCCTGAGGTGCTGCAGCCATGTTTGTCTTCTTTGTTGTTTTGCCCTTCTTCTCCAAAAAGAACGAAGACACAAGTTTCCCAATTTTAATCTTTACGGCGTGCGGTTCAGAGGCCCACTCCTCATTCACTACCACCACACTGACTGTGTGAGCGCTGAAAAACCGTTCTTGTTCATCCTGTTGGGTGTGCATGAAGAGAAGTCAGTAGGGTTCATCCTCCTGTTCCAAATCTCATGGCAATTGGTCCAATATTTGCAAAGATATTTTACTCTGAAACAAAGTGATGCAGCGGCAGACGGATACCTCCAGCCCTACAGAGCTTTCAGAGTGTTGCGGTGAGTTTGTTCTCTCTTCTAACATCTGACTTAGAATTTCTGCACTGGCTACTTGTGTGTTTCAGAACTGATTATCATTTTTAAAAGAGTAACTCAGCAATAGATTAGCATAGCTGCACTGGACTCTGAGGTTTAAGCTACTTCAACCTCTGACCACACACAGAGGTGGTCTGACCACACCCAGCTCTGCAGAAAAAGCTAGTCCATGGACCTTAAGTTCTGATTAATTTAGCAAACTATAATTAACTTTCGTGCCTCCATCGTGTTGGGGTGGAGGCAGAAATCTTAAAATGTGGACAAATAAAACCAAACCTCTCTTGGTCTGCGTGGCTAAACAGAACTACAGGTAATAGAAAACGTCTGGTGTCGCCTTCACTGTCACTCTGCTCTCCTATATCCACCTTGGATTTGCCTTTTATTAATGTCACCTTTCTCTTTCTTTTTATGAGACAGCAAATCTGTCCTACAACAGAGGGCAACTTCTTTTTAAAGTTAAAGCTCATGTGTAACTTTGTATGGGTTTCATGTCACATACTCTGCTCCTTGTAAATCAGTGGTAATCTTCACAGGAGACAAATTCTGACATCAAAATGATGAAGACAGAAGAGACAGACGGTCTCTCTCCTCCTTCTTTATCTCCGTCGACAGCCTAATCGATTCTAAAGAAATGACGACTTCCTCACCTTGTCTCTCTCCTTCTCTTTCAGTTTGTCCATGGACCTCTTCAGTCCCTCCTCCAGCAGGTCCATCAGCCTCACCGTGTCTCCAGACCGGGTCTTAAACTTCTTCCTGAGCGAGAAACACAAGAGGCAAAAGTTCAGGGAGAGGAGGTGGTTATTACTCGTGAAACCAACAACGTACACTCTGGGAAACAAAAGATTACGAGACTGCGAGGTGAAAGAGATCAGACGTCTCAACATCCCCAAACAGAACCTTCCAGCAGGTACTGAGTTCACACTTTCTGTCCACAATAATTATCACGACAACAAACTATTAGATTACTTCTGCTTGCAGATGCCTCGGGGCGATACATTTTGCACAATCAAGCTCATCAGATGAGCATTACAAGCCAAACATGAGCCAAAAATTTAATAACCCCCCCTTTCTTCCCTGTTTACTTGCAGCTATAACAGCTCCCCCTGTGGCTGCGTTAAGCCCTTATTGTCTGGATGAGCGATTATGAAAACAGCATGATAAATTTCTAATGGAGTTTGGAGTAGCGCAGACATTGTGGGGCCAATTTACACCCCCTCAGGTTACTGTGGGGCGTTTAGCAGCACTTAGTTATGGCCTCCGCGATGCGCAACGTCAACCTCCTGCCTGGGCTCGGCTCTTCTTCTCTGGACGATTGATGAGGACAAAACAACAGAGTGACAGATAGTGTTCAAATTATAGAGCCTGCTCACCTGTCAGACACACAGTAATCACTGCGTACTACAGAAAGAAAGAAGTAGTAAGATATGTCTTGTATACACACTGTAAATACAAACGCATTAACTGACAACCAAACTGGCATTGTGAAGTGAAGAAGAGAAGGAGGAGGAGAGGGAGAAGAAGAGGAAGTGGGACGAGGACAAGAACGAGTAGGAGAACAAGACAATGATGAAGAGTGTGATGGTGAAGATAAAGAAAGGGAGCAAGAAGACGAAGGAGGAGGAGGGGAGGGGGAAGATGAAGTGGAAGATGCAGCAGGAGGAGAAGAAGGATGAAGAGGATTACAAATGGAGAAGGAGACGAAGGACGAGGAGAACAAGACTGAGGAGGGAGGATGGAAGAAGAATGACGAGGAGGAGAAGAAGAAGAAGATTGGAGGAGAAGAAGAGGGAGAAGGAGAAGAAGAAGAAGAAAATTGGAGGAGGAAGGAAGAAAGAAAAAGGAGATGATGACGCAGACCGAACCAAGAGTCCATAAACGCTGTGGTCATGCTCAGCAGTTTTTAAAGGATCCTTTTATTTGTTTATTACAACTTGTCGTATTTTCATGGTTTTGTCCATCATTTCTATCAATTATGACATTTCACTCATCAAGTTCATTGCTTAGATTTAGGAACGTGAATTCTTGCCACCGCATTTAATAATTTTTCCTTTAAAGCTGTTAACTGTGTTTTGTTATTGAAGGTCTAATAATGAAATATTCAAACTCTGCTGGTTCATATTTCATCTTTACTCTTTACAAAAAGTTTCTTAGACTGTTTTTGCATTTTAAAGTCTGAGTTTTTATGATTTTAAGCAACATTACGCAAGAACTGGTGTTTTGTGCAACTTGGCGCCCCCTGCAGTTTTCAGAGTGCAGCTCCCCCTCATGCACAGCTGTACACATGCATGTGTTGACGAGCTGAAGGATTTGGAGTTGGTGGGCTGACTTGGTTTATGATCAGAAACTAGCGAGTCAACAACTTTGCTAACATACCAACATTTCCAAACATCAAATAAGTGCAACAACACAAGACACAGCAAGCTGGCTAATATTACTCACTATCCAACTATCTGTCTGTCCGTCCTGAAGCTCTCGCCAATGACTAAAAGCCGGTCCCAGATTTATTCTCGTCCGTCCTCTTCGGTCTCTCTCTCTTTTTCTCTTCTTAGCTTCCTCCGTCAACGTCCTCTTCGGTCTCTCGGCCTCTGCCATGATGTCCGTATTGAGAATACAGAGCAAGACCCGTAAAGCGTCACACACTTCTCACAGGAGATCGAACCCGCTCGACCCGAGTTACATAGTGTAACAACAGGCGTTCGGGGCACAAAGTGGGAATGGAAGAGGCGCCATTCTCGCTGCTAAAAGTCAATGTGCCCTCAAGATGATTCTGAAGCTGTTATTTTAAAAAGGTCAAATAGTGTTGCTTTAAGTCTAACTCAGTTTTTGTGGAGTGGTAAGCGTTACATCTACCTGGTTTTGTACAGGAACTAATGTGTGCACTGACCCCAGCAGCTTGTCAGGAAATGATCAGTCTGTCTCAGCGATGTATCACAAACTGATCTTATGAAAATGTTTATTCGTGTTGAAGCTGAAAGCGTTTCTCAAACTCGACCTGATCTTGTTGTTGCAACTTTTAATTACTGTACAGCTTTGCATCCTTGTGTAACTGCAGTTCAAACACTGTCTGTGGAGCAGCAGCAGTATTTTTTCCTTTTTATTTGTCAACACAGTCGTGTAGTTCCTGCTTTTATGCATGAGAATAAATGCAATAAAAACATGAAGCAGTGGTGATAAAGACAGTGAAGGACATCCAGAGGATTACAGCGAGGCGGTGGAGAAGTCTCAGTCTTCAGACGAGCTGCTCGTCTTTGTTGCTGCTCTGATGACGATGATTTGGATTTGTGTTAAACTGTCATTAGTCTGTACGCAGCTACAACACTCAGCCCTTTAACACCGTCAGGGTCAGGCGTTTTAGTGCCACAGAGCCTCCAGATTTAACCCTTTAACATCCACCAGTCGTGACTGATTTGTGGATCCATGTAAAAACATTGGTTCCCTATAATCTTCCGGGGAAACGAAGGATTGTCACTTTAAACTTAAAAATACAAACTTTATTTTGGGACAATTTGGGAAATAAGCGTATTCGCTTTCTTGCCCAGAGGTTGATTAGCAGATTCCAGAGACAGGAAGTTACAAACTTACAGTCAAATGGCTGCCTCAGGATCTCCAAAGGTTTTTGTGTTTAATAAACATTTTGTCCAGACCGCTGTGAGCTTGATGAGACGGAGATATTACAATGTGAGATTATTAAAACACCACCCACGTGTCATATGTACATTGAACGAGTTATTGTCACTGTAATCGTCCCTTCTGGCTGTGAAGAGATCCCGTATAAAGCAACACCCACAGTCCTCATTATCAGTTGCTTTCCAGAGAAAATTCTGGAGATTATTTCTGGTTTTGAGACAAAATCATGTTTGCAGCGCTGACACAGAATCCAAATCCGCTCTGTGCATTTTAAACTCACTTGTCTTCCCCCAGCACCACTCCAAAGCCTGCATGCTCCACCCGGGTCACCTGGGGGTCGTACCAGCCAATCATCCGAGCCGCAGCAAACACCACCTGGAAGTGTGTGGCCTAAAAAAGACAAACACACACACACACACAGTGGCATATAACATAAATATCATGTTGTACTTTAAAGATAAAGACTTTCTATATGTCACTGCTGCCTGGAACAACAGTGAATCCTGAGCAGCTGCAGAGCTCACACAAAAAATAAATGTGTCCTGGAGTCAGCTGACCAGTCGGTGTCGTATAGTTGTCGAGTAATTTCACTCAAAACCACAAATGTCAACCTCGGGATGGCGCTAAAGGAAAAGTGAGAGGAGCACTAAAGTCAGCAGGATTCATCCTCTGGGGACCATCGATGTTCGTACCAATTCATAGAGCAGATGTTGAGATACGTGTTCCTCAGGATTGGTGAAAACTTAGACGGCAGAGACACCAGACACATCCTTTTCTGTCCTTTTGAAACACATCAAAGACCCGGCCCCCTGGATAACGTTTCCCACAGGTTGCTTTGTATTTACTGCTCTCAGTTTCCTCAAATGAAGCTTTACTTTCAGCCAGACTGCGGGCACTGAACCCATCCCCCACCCATCCCCTTCTGCTGAGGATGATGATGATGATGATGATGATGTCGGTCTTCATGAGCAACATTTTAAACCAACCTGCTGTCTGTGACACAGACGATGACTTCTTAAAGTGTAGGAAGAACCAAAGGATCCAAAAGAAAGATTAATTTAAGTGATGAATCCGAAGTAGAAGTCTGGATGTTGCAAATATTTATACCTCACAAGAAGAAAAAAGAAGAAAAAAGACACCATTTATCTCCAGAGAGGCGAGTTTGTGTCTGCAGGGAACCAGACGATGCTTCATCTATAGTCTTACTACATCAAAAGGCGATGTCTTTCTGAAAGAAAAAAATGTTCTGCCTTTGCTTAAATAACATTTTAGGATACATTCACTTCCTAAAACGCTGTACTACAGTGTTAAACAACTATTTGTCCTCCATGCCATGCCACCAGTCAACAAATCTGAGTTTAAAGTAGATTTTCTCCTCCATCACCCCTGAGGAACAGGAGTTTCTGCTTCCCGAAGTGCAGAGCAGTAAAACTTATAGTTCAGGACTAACAGGACAGAAACAGCTGTGAAACAAAAGGTCCCTCCGCTGCCTATTAGATAGTTTCGGTTTGAGGTTTCCTCCCCTTTGTTTACCTTTTTCATTCCAGGTTTCTTGGTTTTATTTTTTTGTCCTATATATTTCTACACATCCTTCTTCTGTCCATCTCCACCCACCTGTCCGCTGTCTACGATGTAGACGATGATGTCGGCTTTCTCATCGAAAAGTCGTTGGCGCAGGGCTGCGAGGTCCGACGTGTCGTAAGTGTAGCCACCGTCCGACTTGACGATGGTGAGCGGGATGGACTCACCTGGGACAAAGACGATCTTACGTCCTTCGTCCAGCTGTGTAAAGCCTGAGGAGAGAGGAAAGAAACAAAAAGAAAGAAAAGATGGATGGACAGGGGAGGAGGGAGAGAGAGTAATAATATGGGTATGATTGGAGGGAAACATGAGAAAGAGGAGATAATGAGTGAAATGGAGAAAGTGCAGCAAAAGAGGGAGTAAAAAGCAAGAAATTAGACAACACAAAAAAAAAACAGGAGGGGATTTATGAGGCAATATTGCCCCCTGGTGGTCAAACCTGGCGACAGCAGACTACAATTTCAAAGAATGACAACACTCTATTGAATGTTGAGGATTTGCATTATTGATGCCAAAATGATATAAGAAAGCCAGAAATAATGCAGGTACATAAAGACACAACCTGAACGTTGTATAGAGGCAACAACAGAGTCAAACTGAGAACCGCAAACAGACGTTTTATATTAAAGTGGATCAAAAATGAACAAAATGAAGGGTTCCTCTGACAACTTTCTGAGAAAAGTCCCACTATCCCCCCGTGACCTTTGACCTACTGCACACTGACCTTTCTCCTCGAACTCCTTCACCACCAATGTCATCTTGTCCTGGTAGTACGACTCTCCTCTCTCGATGATCGAGATGTCCAGGCAGTCGTAAACCCTCTGAAACTCTGAAACACACAATCGCCATCTGAATATTAAGACCAGTTAAAAAAAACTAACAAGAAAACAAAGCTAGAACTACTGAATGAACACAAACTGACAAAATGTAAAGTTACAAAAGTTTATTTAGGAAGTTGTTTTATAGAGTTCTGCAGGAACGAGTCCTAAACCCCTGAAATGAGTTAGCATGTTAGCTCTTCCTGTTCCCTCGTCTGGAAGTCAGTGGGTTTCTTGAACGGGTTTTTGGTTCGATGCCTGAAATAAAGTCTGTGGTTAACACAAGCGTTTTGTTCTGCGACATAAAACACGTCAGTAAATACCCCACTGGTGGATTTTGAAGCTTCTACGTGTCTTATAAAAGGCGGTTGCTAACAAGCGGCTAAATGAGACTACAGAGGTTGTCGGGGACGTTAAACGTCGTCACGCAGAACACAGAAACTCATCTACTCACTCGTCCGCCTTCTGTTCTAACTCAAACTTTCCCAAAGGCTTCTGTAGAAGAGGTCAAATTACAAGTCGGAAGATGAGTGGTGGCGACGTTGAAGTCATGTGACCAAAGTGTGGGATTATTCCTTTAATATTATCGTCTCATAAACAGATGAATTACCTTTCCGGGAAACGTCACAGATGAGGTTCCAGGCTTTAATGAAGTCGGGCTCTTTGCTCTGCAGTCTGACGACACACTGATACGCTCGCTTCTTGAAGTCCTCCTCCTCGTCAAAGCGCTTCTTCGACTCCTGGTTGAGGGAGGAGGAGGAGCAGGCGGAGGAGGAGGAGGAGGAGAAATGACACAGAGTAAAGAAAGAAATGGGAGTACAGAAGACCAAAAAGAGCAGAGCAGGGTGGTTAAGGTGAGAAGTAAATGAGGTGTGGAGAGAAATGAGGGAAGACAAAAGGAAAGAACAGATAATGTTCTGCATTTATACATATACAGTTTTCACACAATATACGCAAGTGCTACACTGCAGGCACATAACGCTCCACAGAATATTCCTGCATCAACTGACGTTAACTGTCAAAACTTCATTCACTTTATTTATTTCTCAAACTATTTCCAGTACATGAAATTAAACAGTCAAACACAGAGGTGAAATGCTACCAGAAGACAACAACTGAAGTAAATTAACCTGAAACGGATTCTTTTAGTTCCCTTCGGTTTCTAAAGTTGAAACATAGAGCTAACCAGTACTAAACCTAATATGAGTGACTGCCTGTAGCTGTGAGTTACTGGAGTCATGCGTCTCTGTGGATTCAGACAGCGAGCAGCACTGAGGGGAGAGATAACTGACTTTGTAGAAGGCCTGCAGGTCACTGATGGGCGGGCAGATGGTCAGGTAGTCTGGGAATTTATCCTGCAGGTGGGCAATCAGCATCCCAAACTGGGTCCCCCAGTCTCCCACATGGTTCAACCTGAGAATAACGCGAGCAGAGTCACAAACAGACAAAACACCAGACTTTCACTTTCTACACATGAGGAGTTCTACCCAACACTTCAGTCCTGAGCAAGATATCCCACCTCTATAACTGGAGGGCGGTTTGTGTCCCACCACTCCTCCAAACTTGCCGGCCTTTGCATACGGTGTTTTTTATCATTTCATTTCTTAATGTACTAAATACTCTGCAGTTTAACTTTTTACTTTTGAATCCGGAACTACTTTTTCCCACCGTACCAGCGCACACGGTCTCTGTGTATTGATGTCCAAGACAGAGAAATTAAAAAGGTAAATGTCTAAAAACGACAACACCTATGTTATATATTTTGTTGAGTTGTGAACTTACATTACCACAAATGTTTCCGATAATGTTCAAACCCTGAGAAATACATCATTTTATTCAACATAACGGTGCATTTCATTTTGGTCGCATGTCAATGGCGTCATATCCCCTTTACCCCCTCTAGTCTCAATTACTGGCTAGACTGTCCTGATATTTGGTTTGAATATTCAGGGTCTCCCAGTGTCACCCACCTGACCAATCCTCCAACACCACCATCACGTCAGAATTTCACCTTCGACATCCAAGAGAAGTAAGATTTCCACGAAAGATGACAGCGGATGTTCAGGATCTCCACAGAGGCTAAGTGTTAGCATGTTAGCATGAGAAATGTATCAATGTTACATGCTACGTATTATCCCAGTGGCTGTTTGTGGAGGGAACCAGGTCGATGCCAACTTCCGGGTTGGACTAAAAATAAAAATACCTCATCATTCCTGCAGCGCTGTGTATCTGTGAGTCCGTCTGAGAGCTTGGCAGTGTGTGACGGTGTTTCAGGTGCAGCAGGTTTTGTGAACAGCGACTCGACTGACCTGAGCACGTCGTAGCCCAGAAACTCAAACAGCCGGCAGGTGCTCTCCCCGATGATGGTGGAGCGCAGGTGGCCCACGTGCATCTCTTTGGCAATGTTGGGAGAGGAGAAATCCACCACCACCTGAGCAACACACACACAGCAAATAATAAGCAATCAACAAATATAAACCATGTAGAAAACATTTATGTTAGTTTCATGTGTTAGCGTGAGGAAGGGCACGGCCTCCTCATCGCTCCACACACAGCTGATGTTCTGACGCTGCGTGACGAACCCTCTTCCTGGAGGCCAGTGGGGGGGGCTGCACTCCGTTGATCAGCAGGTTGCTCAGCAGTTTGGACACAAACGTCCTCTTCAGGTGGATGTTGATGAAGCCTGAAGACACAAAGACAAGGCGAGGCTGAACCACAGCAGATACTGGAGACGCCTCAGTGAGGACTCTGAGGTCGAACACCTCAGGAACAGTTCATGTAACCTGGAAGTTTAAGCTGACAAACTGTCACGTAGTGCATTTCTGTTAGCTCTCAGACTTAAATTTCAAACAAAGTTTTATTAAATACCAAAAATTTAGAAAATAATCTATTTATTTCTTTACCAAACTCCTGCTGTGGTCTACATTCCCTGAATATTGCCACGTTTATGTTGGTGTTCAATAAAAACAAACTAAACTACAAATATTTCCTCTATTTCTGAAACAAAGAAAGAGCAGGAAGCAGCGAGAGCAGGAAGCAGCGAGAGCAGGAAGCAGCGAGAGCAGGAAGCAGCGAGGAAATCAGGCTTCCATGCTGCGTCCAACAGGTTTCCCACCGGGACAGAGAAGTCAGCCTGTACCTGGTCCTGCGATTTCAGTTTTCTGGATGAGCTCGTTGTCTGGAAGGTTCTGGATGATCTTCTCTGCGATTTCCCGCGGGTTGACTTTCATTCCCTTTGCCTTCAGCATCTGCAGCACCACAAAGTCAGCGTCAGTTCAGTGAACCGATTCAAAAAGTGGATTTCCCCACTTTTCATCCCACAATGAAAATCGTAATATCAAATCGCAATACATATTGAATCTGCACCCAGGTATCACGATAGTATCGAATCTGGAGATGAGCGCATCGTCCCAGCCCTGCTTAAGAGTGTGTGCGTGCAGTCTAACCTGGGCCATGGCCATGGCACTGTTGCACTGGTAGTCTCCGAACTTGGCCTGCTGGTTGGGCGCGACAGCCAGCGGAGGGTTGTCCAGCTCGGGGTAGGCGGTTCGGATGGCCTCGCCGAAAACCTCCTGGAGCCGCTCGTTGATGTTCATCATGGACTTACTGCAGACGGTCCTCTCCTCCTGCATGGTCTGAGGACGCACAGCACATCGGCTTCACCAACACGAACATACGGATGACAGGCGAGGAGCAAAGCTCAGGGACGCTCTGGGGCTTTGACAAAGTGCAACGTAATGTATTTTAGCCATATTCTGGCAGGATGGTGACTGTTGGAACAAACATGCCGTGCAGATGGACAGTTAGGAGTTAATTTATTCTGCAGGAGGGGTTTGAAACGTTTTTAACAGTTGCTTTGACTCAATGACTACGTTTAATGCACACTGATTTACCACCGAATTTGATACAGGTCATGTAAACAGCATATTGCATTTGGATATTCTGAATGCAGCATTTTCCGATTAACACATGCGGGATGTGCCGGCATTAATCGGGTTTTAGGAGCGTTCTTGGGACGTGTATACAGCTCATTCACGCCCTCTCGTCTGTTTACGCTCAGCTCTGTGCGTTGGAAACAAACCAACCAGCCGACAGTCTGCAGGGGCAGAGATGCACAGAAGAAAAGAAAAGGAGAAACACAGCTACTGTTAAACATGATGAAAGTGTTGGAGGTCAACAGGTTTCTGGATACGAGCAAATATCTCAACGTTGACCTGAATGAAAGAGGGAGGCTGAGTTCATGTAAACGGGAACATTAGTGGAACATTCATCTTCATTAGCAACATGCAAACAGCTCAGTAGGAAAATGTTGTGCATGTAAACGTAGTCGGTGATGATGATGAGTTTCAGTTTACTCCTAATTTTAGCCTCAAAACGTCACACAAAATGAAAACATCTTTATCAAGTGAGGAACTTTATCAGAGCATTACAACCCCTTATATAATTAGTCACTAAATATGAATCGTTGCTGCATTTGAAAATAAAATGGATATTATCAAAGTATGCTGTCAAACAGGAACTAATTGTCATAAATAAAACAGTGTGGTGGTTCGTTCCTTAAAGGATAAACGAATAGAAATGAGGAAAGCTTTCATATAATTTATTGAATATGCTGCGATGTAGTCTACAGTCTGACTTTACACTGCAATAAAACCTACAAAATGACTGTTCATTACTGCATCGACCACAGTTTGTTTCAGATATTTCAGTC
Organism: Maccullochella peelii; assembly: GCA_002120245.1. Lineage (NCBI taxonomy): Eukaryota > Metazoa > Chordata > Actinopteri > Centrarchiformes > Percichthyidae > Maccullochella > Maccullochella peelii. The sequence continues at coordinate 19,499 of LKNJ01000274.1, forward strand.
TTGTTTGTGATTGGACCGAACCCAAGTCAATTCAGAGCAATGCGGTGCTAGAGTGGATCAACCGGAAAACCCGTTTGAGAACGTTGCAGTGGTGTGATCTGGCCCGCTGCTGTGTAATGTCGTCGTGTTTTGTGTAACCTTCAAGGCCACCGTAGGAAGCTCCAGTAATACAGAGGAGCTGGAAAGCATCGAACCACAATCGACCGTCCTGAGAGAGACACTCAATACATCGGCAGTAATGAAGATGAAAGGAAATTAATTTGTTTTCCCTCGGTGGTGAAGTAATCAGCTGTTGTGCTGCAGCGCTGCACACCAGGGTAATGCAGAGAAAGTGTTTGTGACATGTCGGCGATCTCCACGCCTAGCTTATATAAGCATCGACACTTCTGCCAGTAGGAGAAGTGAACATGTGATTTAGTGTTCTGCAGCGCCGTACGTGAAGGCGCCACTTTGGGTTTAAAGCTAAGAATTCAAGTTTGGCTGTTTGCACAGGCTGGAGAGAGCAAACTGAAAAATTCTTAGTTTTACAAAAAAAATTTGGCATTGTGTTTTGGGGCAGGTTGTCTCAGAGTTGCAGCTGCACTAACTTTAGATCAGATTTAGGTCAGTAAATGGCTCCGTTTTCCAGCAGCAGCTGGACAGGTGCGCAGCAGGAAGCCGAGCTGTACCCGTCTTCAGGGCAAGAGAGCGCCCCCTGCTGTGTCACTCACCCTCTTCAGGATGTTGAGGCGGTACTTCAACCTGGAGTTTTCCTCCCGCAGCTCGTCCAGACGAGGAGATGGGCTCTGGTTCTGGGGGTTTTTTAGACTCTCGATCTCTGCAGAGAGACTCTGGATCTCCTGCTCCTGAAAAAAAAAAAAACACACACACATTTTCGTTTGTGATATACACATTTAACCAACGTACTCTATTCCAGTGTAAGACCAAGCCAATCTCTGAGATGTTAGTGTGCCTGTGATGCAGCAGCTTGTTCCTTCAGCTTCTCCAGGAACTGCTCTGACCAACACTTTATATTTTATATGTTTTATATGTATATATGTCAATGTTTCCCCAAAATAAGACAATGGCAAAGCAGAGCATGTGCGTGTCAATGTTTAACTGAGGAAACACACGACAAACAAAAAACATCTGTCATTTTTAACTGAAATTCTATCATTAATCTGTAAATGGAAACAGACACAAAAGTCTACAATATTCTTTAACTTTCATCAATGTGAATATACTTGTGTATTTTCTGTTATTTTCAACAGTGAATTTGAATCATAAACCTGTTAAACCACCACTGCCTTCCTGTCAGGAGCTACTTTTGGTTTCATTCTCACCTTCTTATTATTATCAGCGCCTGATGCAACAAACATTCAAACTAACAACACAGAGTCCCTGAAACTCATGTGAACTGCAAACTCCCCCATGAAATCAAGACTATGTTAGATTTTGTTGGTTTTATGGTTTTTAATATATTTTACCAAATTGGGCTATGGGAAACTCTAACGGGCATTTTACACTATTTTCTCACATTTTGTGGAAAAAAGGATAAAAGATTAATTGAGTAAGTGGATTAGGAACATATTCAGTAGTTGCAGCCTTAAATTGATTAAACCAGCTTTAATTTTGCATAGTAACTACCCTGGATCCTGTTCAGGACCACCAGAGGGCCCGAAACATAACTTTAATAAACTGACTAAATCTCAACTGTAAACTTAACATTTTGTAAAGGATAGCTTGTTGTCCCTGTAACACGTAGGCTACCTTTCACTTGTATTTGACTGATAGCGTTAATGAGACCTGTACTGTGTGACTTAACGATTGTACATAGTGTTCTCTATGGTGAGGAATTTACACGCACAAGACTTCATTTAAATATCTGCTCATTTAATATGCCAATCGAGTTAATAATATCTTCTGGTAAATTCGGCACCAACAGGACTCATCAAGTAACAACACAACGCTTAGTATCACTAAAAACACTCTCACTGACGTGCCGTCACTGAACCAAACCAAATGCGAAAGTTTCTTTTTTTTTACTAAAATAAGTGATTTTTGGTGTAAGAAATGTTAGCCGAATATGAGAGTGGTAACCACCTACAAAAGAGACATCCATTATTTTGTTCGGTCGCGTAGATATTTTTACTGACATGCAGAAGCACATTAAATTGAAAGTTTTTTAATGAAGTTTGGCGCTGCGTTCTGAAGACAGGTGCGTACCGGTGGTCACACACATATTTAGCCTGCTAGCTAACGTTAGATACATTCCCCACAAACCGGCCGCTTACCTGCTGCTGCAGTCTGGCTGTGTACTCGGTCACAGGGTCTCCCATTTTTATGAAACACTTCAGTGAAACTCTTCTGTCGGCTGGCAACGGAATCTCGTGGCTGATGAAACAAACGGCGAGAGGAAAGTATACTTCCGGCACTGGAAGCGTCTTCTTCTTCGTGTTTACTGGCGGATCGCAAAGCGCCATAAAAGGTGGACACCGCCACCTGCTGTATGTCTGTAGAAACATCATGTGATGGGAATACATTTACTCCGGTACTGAACTCAAGTACAATTTTGAGGTACTTGTACTTTGAGTATTTCCATTTCATGCTACTTTACAGAGTACTTCCAGTCCCACCAGGCTACATAGGTAAACATTGTATTTTTTACTGCACTAAACTCATTTGACAGCTTACTTTTTAGATTAATATTTGACATGAAAAAACACATACGCTTGTAATATACCACACATTGTTAAACATTAAACCAGTAGTTTCCAGTCTTTTTAGCTCGGACTCCTTACTAAAAGTTGCGTCTCCTTGACATGTTTCAGACGTCGGAGTTGTTAGCAGTTCCACCAGAGAGACGTTTCATTTAGTTTGAGGCAAAAAAGAGGTGAAATTATCCAATACTTCACAAAAAGAACACAAAGACTAGAGAAAAGTCCAAAAATATGAAAGCTAATTTGTGTATCAGAACATCTTCTTTTCTCTCCCATTAATCATCTCACAACCCCTCAGATTTATCTTGTGAAGCTTTGGAGGGTCCCGACCCCTAGGTTGGGAACCACAAGACTAAACTAGTGAAATGTATTTAAAGTAGTATATTGAAGTAAGTATATTTTGCTGATAATACCATTATACTTTTACCTAAGTAAGACTTTGAATGCAGGACTAATAAAGTACTTTTGCATTTTGGTATTGGTACTTTTACTTAAGTAAAGGATGCAGGTACTTCTCCCATCACTGGCTAGAGACAGCGTTCGACCAGTAATCACTAATAAAATGTAAAGAAAAAACCAAAAGACCCTCTCCTGCTACCCTATCAGAATATCTTTACAGTCCCTAACTAAATGGATTTATCCAGGTGAACCTGAATCCTACATGTATATAATCCATTAAAAACTATTCATATCAAATGTTTCTTCATTTTCAAACATCCTGAAAAAGAAAATCAAAATCTCACAATTTCAGGACTCAAAACAATCATGAAAATAGAAGAGAAGAACTTTTTTATTTGTTGTGAAACTACAAAACATGTTTGTTTGGTTTTGTTTTGTTTTTTGTGCTGGTGAAATATTTACAACTCTGGTCGACAGTTACAGTGTCTGAGAATAAAATTCACAGCTTTTCAGGACTCTCGCGATAAAAAGAAAAACAGGAAAAGCACACCCAAATCACAAAGTGCAATAAATACATGCTGTATGTTTCTCATAGCCGCCTCCACACACATCACCAGGTTCATCACCGGTCGTAACACAAACAGATTCATTGGGAAAAAAACAATCATCAAATGAGGAAAAAAATGCACTTGAATTAAAAAAAAAACAACAACAAAAAAAAAAAAAAACAAGACTCACATCACAACCTACACGATGAAAAAAATAATTATTTGTGACTAACAGCATTTGTACTTTTCTCTGAATGATCGTGATTTCTCGGAGCAAAAACCTACATTCCTTCATCCAGATGTTGTTATATATATATATATATATAAAAACAAGTCTTTTTGATTTCCAGGTTAAACAACATTCGGTCGATCACGACAAAGTTCAATGGACTTTAAAACCGACTACACAGAGTCCTGTTCTTTAGAACTACTCGCTCTACAGCGGAGGAAAATAAAAAAACAACAAACCGTTTACATTTGGAAAATGAATGCAAACACTCTACATTTCCAGCTCCTCTCAGATCAGGCGATGGCGGCCGGGTTTGGACATTTAAGACAAAAAAGAAAGAAAGAAATACTAGTTTACATGTTGCTCTCCAAAGGCACACTCTCTCACATAACTCCAAAGGCTTTCATTCATTTCCTGCTACAGTAAAACCCTCAGCCCCGTCAGAGTTCAGCGCTGCTTTCACACTGCAGGACGTGGAAACCAGATCTGACCGCTTCCTTCTTAGGACTCGAACATATGTTGATCTTGTTTTTTTAAAATGGCATCTTGAACAAAGAATAAACACGTGGTTTTTGTGGCGACCTGTCTGATTTGTGGCCGTGAAACCTCGGTGTGAACAGTCGGATCAGAATTCACACGTCTTTTACGTCGCTCCGGATTGGCATGACGACAGAGCGATTCAGTGGAGAGAAAGTGAGGTGTTAAAGGGTCATTCTGGTATTTTTGACAGGCTCAGACTGTTATTCTAAGTGTCTGACAACATTATGGAAAGGATCCCTCTTTGTTGAAGAGTAACATCCTTTTTGTTTAACCAGAAACAGAAGTCTTACTCTGAAATCTTGCCAGAGGTGAGTTGTTGCAGGAAGACGACAAGGATTACTGCAGCTGAGGCGATCAACTGGACCAATTCCAAGACTTTTTGTACTTATTAGTCATTTAGATCCCAAAATATGTAAAAAATAAAAATAAAAATAGGGCCCAGGTTTAAAAATACCAGAATTACCCTTTAAGGTGCATTTGCCGTGGACACCGTGAATTGAGGAAAAAGACGAGTCTGTGCAAGTTGAAAAAGTTTCGAAAATATATGCGCTCATCCCTCAGGCCTCATGACTCGACAAACGCGTGGACGTCTGCACAGACGCAGATGACGAAATGTACAGCACTCAGACACTCGTGGCAAGTATTAACTGGACCACCAGGACACGAGGACACCGGCGGTCTCCATTTCTGTGTGTGTACTTCAGGTGTTAAATCTTTGGTATCGATCCGTCGTACATTGTTTAGTTCAGAAGTGTGACTGTTCAGACTGATAAAGTAGTTCCTGCAGTGTGAAAGCAGCCTCAGTGTGAACGTCCTCACAGCGTTTAAATCAGTTCCCATCAAGTTTCACCTTTTTTCTAGACAACAGATGAAGAGCTGTAGTGTTGTTTGATTATTATTGTATTTGTGGGATATTTATTATTCTTATAAACACTTGTGCAAAATATTCCTATTGCGACCTGAATGTGCTGTGACTATCCTTGTTTTTTTTTTGTGTGTGGATTTAAAACATTTACAGTATTTAATTGTCAGAAAACCAGGCTGATTTGAATTTTTAGGACTTTTTGGAGATCACTGAAGGATCGCAAGGTGACCTGGAGAAAACAAAAGGAACAGGAAGCGGAGACAGCTAACAAGGAAAACAGGTCAAAATCAGCTTCCTCTGTTGGTCTTAAACATACACACACACCAAAGGCAACACATGAACTACACAGCTGACAGCCCAAACTAACAAACAAAAGAGGCTGTATGTCGACTCTCCACCGGATCCGATCTACAGTTCAAGCATGTTTATGAGCTGCTGTTTACGTGTGGAATGAGAGCAGCAGCTAGCTTTGTGTCGGCTACATTCCGGGAATTCCGGGAAACGTGTATTTCGGGTACGTCCCGAAATACACGTTCAGCATGGTGACCCAGCAAGAAGTGAACCACTGACGATGAGAGCGCAGGCGCCACAGAGACGACCAGTTCGTGACCTCCGACACAAAAAAAAACCAGCGTGAAGTTTATTCATCAGGATGAAATATGACTCGAGGAAAAGACAAGAAAATGTCACAGGTGGGGAACACCTTCTGAACTTTGACTCCAAGGGGAAGTGTTGGGGAAACGGAAGATTGTTTTTACTTTTCTACAAGTAAAAATCCATGTTTTTGATACTCTTTGTCTCTCTTTTTTGCTATTTTGTCACTGTTCACTTCCTGCTTTTTGTTTCTTTATTGAATGTCAGACTGTCACTGCGGTTTAGAGCCACATAACTTAAACTGACTTGACTTGTTTTCAATCTGCGATGTTCAAAATGTTTCATTAGTTTGTGTCCAGTGGGTGTAATTTCTCTGTTCCCTCAACCTGCCAACAGTACTACTACTTTGTCGCTTACTACGTTTCCCAGAATGCATTTTAACAACTGCTTGCAGTCAGCTGTGGTCGTTTCAGTAGCAAGATTTTATATTCGTTTTTTGTAGGATTTAGTTTTATGTATTTATACATTATATTTTTCAGTGTTTTCTTTTGCTAATGCTCGCTTTAAGTTGTAAGCTCTCTTGTAGCGATGTGATATGCTGCTCGTCATTGTTAGTTGGTTATTAATTTTGTTGCCGATTTGTCGGTTTTTCTTAACTGCTTACATTGGCTAACCCTCTGCTTTTAAATGCTTCTTTGTACAGTAGCCACGACACTTTATGTGGAAGAAATATAACAAGAAACTGGTCAAAAAAATGAGGTAGAAGGCAAAACAATGAGAAAGATTTTCCAGCTCTTATCCAACTAAACCTGTCTTGTTGCTGCAATGCATTCTGGTCTATTTCCTGCTCCTGCGGGTGTTTAAATTGGCCTCTGATGGATTTCTGTGATTGCCTGAAACCCTGAAGTTCATTATTAATATTAAATCTATTTTAAATATCTCAACATAATGCCAGGTCTTCTACGAGAGTCCAGTTATCAGCAGGATCATTTTAAAATATTACAACGTTTAGAAACATGAGGTATCTCACCTGAACAGTGAGGAGTTTTGCTTTAACGCAGGTGAAATGTTGATAAAAGCACCAAGGACAACGTCTGCAACAGCTACTCAACATCCAGGTACAAAACACAAAGAGTCAGTAAACAAGAGATGTGCCCGAGTCGAGGTCCGCTGCTGATTTATAAGTCTGGTTGCCTTGGAAACCAGATTATGTTGAGAATCAAGGACTATATTCGAATTCAAGCATATTCCTAACCTTGAGAACGTAACAGTTAAAATGAAACATTTTTCCAAACTTTCAAGTCTTTTGTACAAAGCCTGCACTTATTTCAGAACATCTCTTTAGCCGTTTCCACCCACAGGACAGCAGAACTACGCAGAACCTTTCAGGGACCGCGGCGTACTGTGAGAAGCTACATGAATACGAACGCGTAATATATGTATTGATAGGGTGCACGTTTCGATTCACAGCGGAGTACACAACAAAAACCTTAAAAAGAAGGCATCTCTCAAACTTCAAAGCTTTAAAAAAACTTTTTAAAAACGTTCTGTCCACATTCATCACAAGGGTCTAACGATCAAACGCAGTGACAACTTTCCCTTTTGTCATTGGTGGCGAGACAGTATATACAACTTGCCATTAATGGACTGGTGATGGTTCTCTGTGGGACCCCCTTCACATTATACACAGCCATTGAATCCATTGTTGAGATAAACATATTGATTAGTGCAGCAGCTTTAAAGACGCGATAAGAAGAAATGAAGGGGGTGTGTTCAGCTTTGCTGGGGCACCGTGCCAACATGAATACATATTTCACAGATTCAGCTGCAGTTCTAAGAGACGTGAGAGCGACTCAGATATGTAAGAAATATCCAGTTACAGAGTGGAAAACTACAAAAAACCGATGTAGTGCTCAGATGGCATCAGGGCAGGAAGTATTTTCACCAGCCAATCAGAGTGAAGAAGGACTGCTATCTTCCTATTGGCTGGCAGCTGCTGGTCAGTTTTTCCTCATCATTGCGGGGTGGGGGTGGGGGGGTTAGTCACTTCCTTTTAGTTATACAATCAGTAAGAAGTTCACAGTCATCAAAAATACATTTGATCTTCACTTTCTGTGTGTTTTAACAATCTTCGTGTGTGTCGACAATCAACAATCATTCCAGCGTGAGGCGAAGGCTTTTGGATTTTTATTTTTTAAAATTTTCCAAAAACCCACATCAAGTTTCTTTTCTTTTCCTTTTTTTTTTAAAACCTTTACCTCAAGTTTCTTAAAGTGCAGACTATCCGATCAACTACCTGAGTGTTAGTGAGAGTTAGTGCTGTTTCTACGAGTGTGTGTGTGTGTGTGTGTGTGTGTGTGTGTGTGTGTGTGTGTGTGTGTGTGTGTGTGTGTGTGTGTGTCTGTGTGACTGGTAAGAGTCAATCAGGACGACTTTTTACTTCAGACCTAAAACGAGAACAATCTCTCGCGCGCGCCGGAGCAGAAACAGAAGGCATGCTGATGACACTCCGGTACAAGCATCTGTGCTGCCAACAAGCTTCAGGTGTGTCTGCGTATAAAGTTTTCAAAATGCTCTAAAAAACACATTACTTGACGGTCAATATTAAATATCTCTTAAGCTCAGATATTTATTTCCGTTGTATCATCATCTTAAGTTGCTTATTTTGCTTTAGTACCATTATTTGATATTGTTTTGTGCCATCTATATATCTATATATATATCTATATATATATACACATATATATATATATTTTCTTTGTATGCATGTGTGCAGCTGTGTGACGTTGTGCTGGAATGATTTGAAACACCTATACGAGCCTATAAACAGCCTGTTAGGAACAGAAACACATAAAGAGTGGAAGAGACAGTGAAATAATAATAAAAATAAAACGCTGTAGCAGTGCTATCACTAATATACAAACAAAGACTAGTCACATTAGAAAAGCTGAGCTCTTTAAATATGTGTTTCTTCACGGTTTAGACTTTTTATTTTTTCCTACTAAACATATTATTATTTTTAATTCTTCATAACACCGCCAAACGTTTGCTTCATTTGTGTGGGAGCAGCAGGGGAAATACTTTGAAATGCTTCTCTACACGTCGTCAGCCGGCAAGTCGGGGATGCTGGTCTTTGCTCGTGTGAAGAACGCCATCTTCTCTCTGAAATCACACAGGAAACAGTCGGAGCGGTGAGCCTTGGACGTCTCTACCCCAAGACCTAAGTCCTGATGTTAAACTTCATGACGTTTTATGGCCAAAGTTCTTAATATTATACATTTGTTCTGTATTCATTGTCAGAGCCCTGCTCTGTTGCTCTTGAAGTTTCTCCTCATCCAAATCGAGGCTCTAAGAATATTTGTACTGTATATTACAGATTGTAAAAGAGACCTCTGAGACACATTTGTGATTTTGGGACTTTTTTCCTTAACCCTAACCCTAACCCTATTCACATGGTACCTCAAGATATTACACTCTCACCATAAAGATGATGCTATATCTTGTCTATCAGTAGACAGAGGTTTTTTTACAATATGTGCTCATGTGCCGTCAGTCAAATGTCAAACAGCCACAAACTGGACAAAGGTGGATTACAGAGATAAACTATCTGGATACATCTGTGCTTCTGCACCACCTGTGAATATATCTGCATGTTGGTGCCAGATTACAAATCATTTTTCACAAGAGGTCGCGTCACCAAGTACGTTTCTGTAAATACCAGATTCTCACAGTAATCATCGTCTGCCTCTCCCTGTCTCAAATACAAACTCAAAAATGTCGTTATCCACAAAGTAGGCGAGGAGGTAGGTGAGCGCTCGGCTGTCTGTTATCTGTCATATTATGCATTTTCATCTCTGCTATTCTGCTGATCTACAAACACACAACAACTGAGTCTCCTGTGTCAGAGCTCTGTCCACCTCTGACTGAAACCTGGTCTGTTGTTTCTCCTACCTGAAGGTCTGGACCTCGGGGACCTCTTTGCGGCTCTGGCCCCTAATCTTGTGGACGTCCTTGGCTGCTGCCCTCATCATCTTCTCCACCCGCTTCTCCTGCAGCTGCTCCTCACGAGTCTGAACAGGACAAGGAGAACAGAGGTGTTCACTGAACTCTGCTCTCCCTCAGAGGACTAAAGCACGTGATAAAAACACCTGGATGCGCTGGTGAACAGACCCTCACCTGTTTCTCGGCCTGCTTGAGGAGGAGGCGGAAGCGCTCGTCTTCCTGGACCCAGGCCGGCAGCTCTCTCTGGCCCTGCTGCCTTGCCTTCTCCAGCTGCGTCTTCAGCTCCCGCAGCACCCGAAGCTCCTGCGCCAGCCGGGCCTGCCGCGTCCGGGACACCTGCAGGTCCAACTCCAGGTCCAGGGACGTCCGCAGCAGACCGTCCAGACCTTTAACCTGCACAGGAGGCTGAAGGGAGCACAGGGACAGTTACAGTTCAGTGCTGCAGACACAAAAAATAAATCCAGCAGGACATCTTCAGATGTCTTGTTTTGTCTAACTAACAGTCCAAAACCCAAAGATATTGCATATTTAAGCTGGGGAACGCCTCCCTCGCTTCATCTGCAGAACAACTTATAAAATCCCTCCCTGATGCAGTCTGTGAGAGAACAGAAAACACTCTCCATCTTCATATCATTACTTTCCAACAGAGGCCAAATATGGTACGAGCATTGCAGCTCAATCCATAACTTATATTTGAACACACTTACATGACAGAGTGAAAGCCCAAAGCCAGCAACGTATTTCAAGTCTGCAAAGGGTTTAAAAGTCACCTGAGTGTACAGTAACACCTTGAATTATTTGCAAATACTGTCACCAACATGTGATGTGAGAGATTTTCCCGCTGCTGTCGAGCCCCAGGAGGGACACTGAGGGCCTCTAAATGAATAGAAGCTGGCTAATGTCAGAGAGGCATTAAACATTCAGATGGTTATTAAATATTAAGAGTCACTTCAGGAGTGGCTGGGCGGCTATAAGACTCAAAATATGTAAATAGGCTCTCCGTCTCTCTCTCTCTCTCTCTCTCTCTCTCTCTGGAGGAAGGAGATGACAGATGTGGTCGCTAAACCTGCAGGTTTGACTTCACTGTTAAACTGTCGAGGACTCGAGAAGCAGGACGATGACAGCAGATAACAGAGGGAGAGGAGTCAAATCACTGAGGCTGTAACTACGTCAGCGCTCCTCTTCATCTTTGACTCCACCAAACAGACACAAGTTCGGTCATTTTAAGTTTAAAAATGTAGCTGAAATGAAATATTGTTTCTCTCAGGACCAGAGAATAAAAACTGACTAAACATCTGACAAATCATCCAAACAAAAACCATCTGTCTGACGCATCAACTGCTCTAAAGTGTTTTTCTGTCCAGAGAGGGAGATCAGGAGACAAGAGGGACGTTTCTACCTTCTTCATGCGCATGCTGCGTCTCTCTGAGGCGTTTCTGACAAACGGAGACTTTTTGGAGAGGGTGGAGCTGTCGCTGTCACTGCGGTTAATCTGGAAAGACCAAAACAGCAGAGTCAAATATTAATTCACCAAGCCCACTGTATATCTGTCCATTTATTAGGAGGAGTTTTCCTCTCTGTCTGATGTCCTGATATATTATTGTATTAGTAATAGTAGCTTCAGTTACCCTGCAGATGTACTGGCTCTGAGGTCCGGGGGAGAAGGTCTTGGAGCGGATGATGGTGTTCCCCCTCATGAAGGGGTTCTGCTGGTGGACATCCGGGCGGCGTTCCTTGGGTCGAACCACCGAGCAGTGGTGGGACGGCGACAAGCTGTCCATGCTCGTCTCCTTGTTCACCTGGACAAAGAACACCCGGCGGTAATGACAGGAAGACGTAGACAGACCAGGAGAACAGAGCCGAATGATGTTACAGGCACAGTCTGGGAGCTTTTTTTAATGTCTGGTGAAACGGAAAATTATATCAACTTCAACCCTTAAAGGAATCTGAAAGTGGAACCAACCAGAACAAAACATCAAAAACCAACAGCGGCTTTAAGATCTCTAAAACTAGATCTCAAATAAAGACCATTTAATGTCTAAATTTTTTAGACTTTTTGACTTGTATCCACACAGGACAAAAGCAGGAAGGGGATGGGTTGAGCTGACTTTTACTGCTTTTTACTGCTGCCACAATACAACACAAAAACCAACCATCAACTATCAGTGGAAAATCACTAAAGTTACCTTTTCTGTGATGGCTGCTGCTGCTGCTGTCGGAGGAGGAGGAGGAGGAGGAGGTTTGGTCACCTTCTCCTCCTCTTCCTCCTCTGCTTCCCATTGGCTGCTGTCAGGATAAAACGCGTCCTCTTCCTCCAGAGGCCCCTCGCCCTCCACACCATTTCCTTCTTCATCATCAAACACGTCTGACTCCAGAGGGTCGCCATGCCTGACCATCAACAACAGACACGCAGTTAGAAACTGAGAGAGGAAGAGGAGGATGGTCCTTAGCTCCCATCTCTACTACTGCTTAGGGTTGTGTATCAACCTCAAGACCTTTTCAGGACCAGATAAAATGTGTTTTTATCGAGGGTTGAAACAACTTTATTTATTTAGATATTTATTTTATTGTCAGGTCTGTGTACCCTTGACCGCCTAACTACCTGCTGTGTGTAGTGTGGCTGATAAGCAGGTGCTGCTGTTAGTATCTGAGTCACTGCACAGTCGGCTCAAAGCATAAAGTCTAAAAGACAAACGTATTATAACAATTATACGAATTATACAAAATGAGATGAAAGCTAAAAACGTCTGTTTGACTTCTGCAAAAGTGAACGAGCAAAGACAGAAGCTGCAAGCGGAAGGATGATTTAAAATACTAGTTGTGTGTCTGTGTGTGTGTGTGTGTGTGTGTGTGTGTGTGTCTGTGTGTGTTGAGAGCAACATAACCTCAGGACACCAGAGGGAGGAGGTAAGGTGGATGCGTCATTCAACAGAGTGGGGGGAGGTGGATCCGAAATTCAAGCAGCTTTATTTACAGTCTGAACCTGCCAGGTAACATTCTGTGTGTGTGTGTGTGTGTGTGTGTGTGTGTGTGTGTGTTGTCACTCCACAAACATTCACGTGGTAACGTACTGCTGAAGTGAAGCATCAGTGTTAGAGCGGCACTTTACTTTGCAGAGGTGGAGCTAATTTTCACTACTTTACACGCAATTATTTCAGTCCAGTGGTTCCCAACCTAGAGGTCGGGACCCTCCAAAGGGTCACCAGATAAATCTGAGGGGTCGTAAGATGATTTACAGGAGAGGGAAGAAGAAGAAAAAATAATTCTGCTACACATTTTTTTCTTCTAATCTTTTCTTGTTTTTATGAATTGTTGGATAATTTCACGTCGTTGAGTGAATATTTAAATCTTTCTTTGGTGAAACTGCTAACAACTGCTGGACTCATAGACACAAGCCAAAAAGGTTTGGAACCGCTGGTTTAATCTTTAATAACGCATTGTGTTTTAGAAGCTTATCAAATGTAATGTAAGATCTTAATCTGAAAAGCAACTGGTAACTATAGCCGTTGAATAAATGTAGCTTGTAGTGTAAATACACTGATAGTACTTGAGGACATGTTCTTAGTTACTTTCCACGACTGAGAATGTATTTTTCACACTTGCCCCAAAATAAAGTCCCTTACAAAGGAATACAGAGAATGAAACATGGCAGATCATGTTGATCAATCAGATAAGTTAACACTCAGTCATCAAACAGAGCTGCAGTGAGTTTTTCCCTTCTGGGTCTTCTAAATAAGGGGGGTGATGATGATGCCCTAACAGGGACTGATGTACGATGAAGATCTAAAAATTGATGGTTAAAAAAATGAACTGAAAAAGAGAAATAAAGAGAGAGGACAATGGAGAAACTCACCACTCGTGGTCCTCAGGAGCTCCGACTCTGTTGCTGCTGGAAACACGAGTCTGAAACACAGAACACACACATCAGGACCAAACACAGATTTATATCTGTGTGTTTACTACGTAACTTCAAAGTGTTGTTAAACTAACAGTCAGACAAGTCAACTTTTCTTTTAGTGTCGCTGTGGTTGTCTGCCGTTCAGCGCCAGTGCTGTGTCGTTAAGGCTCAAGGTTTTTGTTCTAATGACCTGAATACTATGTGTTCGACTGTCTGATAATCAGCATCTTATAAGTGACAAACAACCAAAAACAGACAGAGAACTGAATTGAGAAATGATTAAGATTACAAAAAGACTGTTTTCAGCAGTGGGCTGGGCCAGGCCATGTTTGGGCCCTTACTGTATACGTAAACTGTTTTCAAATCATTTCTGGGCTGTGTTGGAAGCTAATCTCCACTTGTGAAAGTCAAAGTGTCAGCTCGTGTGTGAACCACTGGGGGACAGTGTCTCCGCACCCTGTCAGAACCGCCGGCCACTCGGCTCTCTTTGTCCTTGTTGTTGATCTCAGGCATGTAGGCGCGGCTCAGCAGGTTGTACCACTTGGTGCACCTCTCCTCCGAACAGCTGACATCTGCCAGGCTGATCTGGGCTCCCGCCTGGAGGGGAGGAAAGGGGGGAGGAGAGAGGAGGAGAGACAGGTGAGATGGATGCTCTTGGAAACATTATTACCTATTTAAATTGGTCTTTGATTCTTTTGTTTTGAATTCCTTTTTTAAAACTTTAATTGCATTTAAAGCACTTTGAAAGTGTCTCAGTGTATGAATCGTGCTGCTTTCCTTTACTTTTCTTTGAATCAGTGTAATCTTTCATTTAGAATGAGATATCATCCTACAATACAATACAGTATGTTTTCCTGACTTACAAGGTCCAAGGTAAAACACACAAGATCGAAAGACAGTAGCAAGCAGCTAAAACTTGTCTCAAACATCTCTCTTTGCTGTTTGGGATGAATGTTTTTTAAACATAATCCCTAACTAATTCATTCTACAAAAAAAACTAAAACTAAATTAACCAAAACAAAAAGCAGCCAGGGAGAGTTTCTTTTGTTTCTTTTCCATTTTATTTTTACAGTTTTCATATCGTTCTGCTCCTGATTTTGAAGCATTTGGTGTAACATTACCTTCACAATTAAATCTTTGGTGGAACAGGATGAAAACAGGAAAACGTGGGGGAAAAAACACATTAACTCAGACGAGCACTACATGTTCCCCGCACCAGAAAGGAGAGTTCTACTAACCAGACACTCTTCGTGCCCTGACTTGCTGGTGTTGCAGACATCGACCCTCAGCGTCTTCTGCCGCAGTGCGCTGTGGGATATCTGCATGCCGAACACCTCGTTGACCTCCACGACGTCCTGAGGCAGAGAGCCGCGTGTTCGGAACAGGCAGCGGGTGGCCTCCACGCAGGGCAGCACCGCCGAACGCACGTACCTGCAGGAGACACCGGTGGCCAATATCTTAGCATTTAGCATGTGCCATCACCCTGTTTTTACAATATCACAGGCGACAAACTGCAGCGTCCTGCCACACTTTATGATTTCCCTGATCAATATTTCTTCATTTGAGTGTGGGTCAGTTTGTCAGACTGGAGGCTAATGTGAACGTACCTTACAGGGTGACAGTATAAGTTATTATTTAATAGTATATTATTTGTTATTTGTCTGGAAACACTGTATAATTGATTTTTGTGTCAAGTGCTGGCTGTGATGATGGTCATTTGTATCCAGTTATTCATTCACCCAAAGCACCTCGTCTTCCAATAAAACATGCCGAGAAAAAGGAGATAAAGCAGACACACATCTGCATGAGCAAACAGCGTCTACAGAGGCATTAAACATGCAAAGCTACATGCAACAAACAAGACAGTGAACACTGTAAAGTCTCTATATAGTCGTAATATTAATTGTAGCCGTGTCTGCAGTTTTTGTTCTTTTTCTCGTCTTTTTGTACACGTAAAATACTTTTACACCAAAACTAAAGTGTCATCTAATAAACAGACGTAAAAGGACGTACATTTTCCGGCCAGCCGGCAGACAGAGGGCGCTGCAGTTGGACAGCTGCATGACGTAGATGGTGAAGCGTTGGTCTCTGGACTCGTAGCGGAAGCCGAGCTGCACCTGAGAGCAGCCCAGCGCCAACCTCTCCTCGTAGGAGCCCAGGAGGAGGTCTGCAGGGAGGCCCTGCCTGTAGGAAACACAGACACCCAGACACACATGCTTCTGAGTGAAACATCATGTAAACTGAGACTGACGTGAGGCCTGATATCTGCAAATTATTACAATTTCAACAAAAAAGAATGAACCGTCTACTTGCTGTTTTCTCAGTACGACTACCACTGCATGCAAAGTGGAACTAGATCAAAGATTCAAAAGTTTCTTTGTGACATCCTCAAGTAGTAAGTGTAGTGAAATGTATTGTGGTGTGCTCCTAAGATTGTGCTAAAAAACTTGGGATTAGAAAAAAAAGAGACACAACAGATACAAATGCAAGGTAAAAACTTGCATGTATGTAAAAAAGTAAAATGTACATATGTCACAAGTGCAAATACTCAATGTACAGGACCGTGCAAAGCTTCCATCAGATGTTACAGAGGTCAAAGGACAGAGGACCACCATCCTGGAGGTTCATCTTACAAAGTGTACTGTAGATAAAAAGTTCTTCGTACCTCTGCTCTGAAGGCTCGTACACACCACTATCTCCAGCCACTGACTCGTCAGACACCGCCGAGGTCACGCCCATCTTCTTTGGCCCCGCCCCCGTCCCTCGCAGCTGGGGAGCCGAGTCTAAAGAGGAAAACAAGGTGAAGATGTGGACAGTTTATTTGGACTCAATCCCACACACACTGTCCTGCTGCATCAACGAGTACAGCGAACTCATGTCATATCAGTCTAGACATCAACCAGAGGCAGAGAGATTTATACCAAAAGCTCAGCACTTCAGCAGCGAGCACTTGTTGAATCACTGATACGGATTAAACCCTCTGTCAGCACTTATATAATATGTTTGTTTTGTGCTGTGAGATGTAATTGTGAGGTTATTGCAGCTTTGTTAAAGTCTACAGTGTAAACAACAGTCTGCCTTTGCAGAAGTCGGTGGCAGACTGTAGTGGAGAATATGCCAAAAACTTCAAAAACACAAGGAGAGGCATTTTGGTTTGCCACAGGTACAGGTGATAAGACGAAAAACGAACCAGGAAGTCCAGTTTGAAGGCTGATTCCAACAACAGCTGATACTCTTTTGAGGCTGGATGTTTCAGTAATCTCAAGGCAATGCTAAATTGTACCTGGAAATACCTGGAAGTACTTGACTGGCCAATGAAGTGCGTTGCTGGATGATGTTGCCAACATAGTGGTCTCAATGAATAAAATGAGGGGGTCTGGCTAATGTTGATAGCCTGGCTGTATAGAGCTGGAGCCTGGTAACATGTTCAGCCCTGGCAGCAGGGATGGAGAGTGAACAGGAAACCAGACACCACGTCCACCTTTCACCCGAGAACCTGAGTCGCGTTCAGCTGGAGCGGGCTCAGAGCCCAGTGCAAACCTCAACTGACCCTTACTACAATTGAGCTTAGGGCCGCAACAAAGAGGAGAGTTGAAGGAAAGGCGCAGAGGGAGAGATGTCACCCAAAGATACTGTGTGAAGTGAAAGGAACAGGTGCATGCCGTGTCCTAAAAACAACGGGAAGTCAGTTATTGTAGTTTAGCCCGCTGATTTGGCAGCAGCATGGCCAGCAGCAGCAGCAGCGGCTCATGGAGGCAACTGAGGTACTGAAGCTAACATTACACTAACATTATCATTTTTTAGGTTCAGTGTGACTTTCTGAAGATGCACTTCATCTCAGATGTCCACGTGAATAAACGTCCGCTAACATATCATAGAAAGAAGACGCTCCTTATAACTCCAGAACCTGCCTGAGAATCATCATGTTTTTAAGTTTTCTTCAGTATCAAAGTGATCCATGGGTACACTGCAAACAGGAACTGCTAACAGCTAAATCGGCATACTTTTAATGTGTCGCTTTGTCCAACAGGCAGTTTACTATAATATATAACAGAGAAGATCCGCACACTTACAAACCAGAAAATGTTTTGACAAATAATGATCTCACAAATAATCTCACAAATCAGTTCAATGACCTGTTTACTTGCTGTATATTGACCCTGATATAATTTCACTTACACAGATCAAACTACAACACCTAACTGTAACACGGACAGGTAAATAAAAATGTAAAATCCCCCAGAAATATATTTCAAACACGAGTTCAAACTGCACACGCACACACAGGGGGGTGACCCAGCGGCTGTAATCCAACACCCTCCTCACCTTCACCTCCCCTCTCTCTCTTCATCGCTCCCACCAGCAATCAGGTTTCACGCACACAGTATTACATTTCTCTCACACACACACACAGCGAGGAGGAAGATTCCTGGTATCCCACTTTCCAATAAAGTTGGAGTGTGTCGTATGACGTCTAGTGTAACAGAGATAAAGATGTTACATCACCAGCATCTCTGTCGTGTCCTCGTACAGCCCCCCTCCCCTCTCTCTTTCTTATTGCTGCTCATCTAATTGCAGATCATTCATCACAATTATCGTTCTCATGTTATTAACTGGGATTATCATTAGAGTCGTTATCCTGCAGCCCTCCTGAGTTATTATGCAAACAGAGTTTTATTGCCGTCGAGATGTGACATGATTGCTTTGAGGATAAGAGACTCTGAGACACTCACTCACAGGTTTAATGACAAGTCATACTGTATTGTGTTGTTTTGTTCAGCCCTGAGCATCGTGCAACTCCTGACTGTGGCTGAAAGATGCTGGATGCTTGGTCATGTAAAATCTAACCCCTCTGTGTCTCTCCCCCACTTGTCCTGACTGTTGTTCTACTCAGTGAACATTATGAGTTGGAGTGTGTGAACATTTCCGATGAAGAAGACACAGAATAAAAAGGAACAAAAGCTTCCTGTTTACCTTTGACCTCCTCGCCCAGCGTGTTGTTGTGGTTCTGCTTCTCATCCAGCCCCCCAGGACCCCTGTGCTCCTCCTGCCGCTGCTCCTGAGAGTCCAGGCTGAGCTCCAGTTCTGCTAGTCTGCTGTGAAGTTCCAGATCCAGGCTCAGCCCGCTGGGTCCCGTCTGGCCTGCGAATGTCTCTCCAGACAGGAAATTGGTGTCTGTGACCAGCGGCGAGCACGGCGGAGACAGCGAGGAAAGAGACGACCGCGGAGATAAAGAGCTCATGGAGTGAGGGGTTTCTGACAGTTTGAGCGCCTGGATCCTGGACAACCCCGACTCCACTCCGACACCACCGCCTCCTCCTCCAGCAGAATACCCCGCATCCCCTCCAACCCCGTCTGCTTTGCCCTCGGCCCTCCCAGCGTCCCTCCCTCCGCAGCCCGTCACCACTTCGTGTTCGTGTATGGTGGTGATAGAGCTGGAGGGGCGGTAGCCTCCCTGGCCGCCCTCCTGCAGGAGGCTGTCCAGCTTGTTCTGGAAGTCCGGGTCAGCCAGCTCGGGCTGCTCCAGGTAGAGGTCTGTGAAGCTGAGGGAGGAAGTGGAGCCCAGACTGGAGGTGGTGGCCAGCGATCCGCGGCTGGACGTCAGAGAGCCTCGACTGCTGCCAGACGAACAGGACAGAGTGCTGGCCGACAGGCTGGAGGAGAGGGGGGGACAAGATGGCTCATCAGCAATTTATTAAAGATTTTTCCTGGTCCTGAACTGTTGTTATCAAGTAATGTTACAAGGTGCAATTCAAGCTGTCAGTCAGTCAGACAGTGGACTGTGATTTTGAGTGCATAATTATTTGTGCTTCTGAAACGCTGCACATTGATTTCTGATTTTAAAAACTCCAACATGGAAAAGTTTAGAATGGAAACACTCCTCAGAACCAATCCCATCTAATGACAACTGAAATTCATCATTTAAAACTTCAAACCAAATTGAGAATCTAAAATACACATTAAATATCACCTCAGCCCTCCTGTAGCTAGCTACTTCCCTACACCCTCCTGACTCTGTGTGACCAGCTCTCTAATTTAAGCAGGAGGGCTCGTTAGCGCAGACGGAGAGGAGTTCCTGTCAGCCGGGGAGACTTTTGATGTTCATCAGACCAGTAGGACAGAAACAGAGAGAGGGAGGGAAACTAGCCCCAGGAGGAGACAGAGAGGACTGACACTGTTCATTCCACTTTTCAAATAACCACTGTTGAACTTAAAAACCAGGACTGTCAAATACTAAGCGATTCTGAAACATGTACGGCTCTTACAGCAACCTTGCATCATCTCATAAAAATGGAACTCCTGAGGATGTTCAGGAATGTGTGCCGGGTTGGGCTGGAAAATTAGATTTGTGGCGAGATCATGGCAGAAATCAAAAAGACGAGGAGGACAAAATGTCTTTCATCTTCAGCAAACGTTTGGTCATTAAAGGTTAAATACTTCAATCGCGCCACATTTCTCAACCTCTTCCCTTCTCTTCAAAGCTCTGCTCGCTCTCTGCTTTGAATGTAATAACTAAAAGATCCCTTTGCAGTGAATCATCAACAACTTTGTAAGAAATCCGTTAAGAATGATCATATGAGAAATGATAAATGAAATAAAAGGCTGCGTAAAACATAAATTCATGAATGGACCTCAAACAGATCATTTTGGTTGTTCTGGCTGGTCCTGTTTCTTAACGCTGACTGCAGCAATTAACTTGGTGAGTACAATGTTATTATATACTGTCAATACTACAAAAATAACACCCAAGTTGTAATAAACAGGAATTGTCATATAAGATATTACCAGTAGGAATGAGACGAACAAACCTTTTGAGTTGAGTATGTAGTGATGTGGCCAGGCGAACCATCTCCTCCAGCTCTCTGACCAGCTTGTTCCTCTTGCAGTGAAGTCGCAGCCTGAAATGACACAAAAATCAACTTATTTTAATCAATCCAATCTTTATAAAATCAAAATCTGATCCTTTGTTGCTATGTCAGCTGCTGAACACGAGTCACCTTCAGATTTAAGGAAATAAAAAATAAAAAACGCTGAACATAATCCTCCTTCTCTGCTATCGCTGGAGGTGTGAGCACTTGAAAGAAGAAATGTGACATGACGGCGGCGATGTGTTCAGGTATTGTGAGCAGCTGCTTTGTGTTCAGGTGACAGCGGTGTCATTTGTTTGTATGAGCTTTCTTTAGAGGAAACCAGTCCATTAACAGCTGCGACTGTGATCCATGGGTTGAATGGAAACAGGGCAAAGAGGGGAAGCCTTTGATCATGTTACAGACAGCTGCTGGGGTGTGTGTGTGTGTGTGTGTTCATGTTAACTTTGTGACCGTGCTTCCTGTCTCCTTTGTAGTACATATGTCTAGGGCGGCATCTATCGATTAATCTGCAATTCTTTTCTCAATCAATCAACTAATCGTTTGGTCTAAAAAACATTAGAAAACATCACAATATGTGATGACCTGATCAAATGCCTTGGTTTGTCCAACCAAAAGCCAAAAGTATTCAGTTTGTTATCATGTAAGACCAAGAAAAGTGGCAAATTTTCACATTTGAGAGCCTGGAACAATCACATTTTTTGGGACTTTTTGATTGAAAAATAACTTAAACGATTAGTCAATTATCAAAATAGTCGATTCGTTTTCTGCTCTACATATGTCTGTGTGTTTCTCATGCCCATGAGAAAGAAAGGTGTGTGTGAAGTCAACTAGGGCTGGCTACTTTTTTGGTACAGACCAAAATGTGTGTGTAGCACAAAGTATCTAAAACTGACAAGTACAAACAGCTGGGATCAAATGTCTGGTCAGATTCATATTTGTGTTTACTTATTTATTCTCTGATCTGATGGTTCCTGATTTGAATGAACATTTAAAAAATTTTAGTGTATGTTTTGTAGAAAACGTTTATATTCCGCAAAGCACGATGAAGAAAAAGCATTGTTTAGCTATTGGTATGGAAACTCCTATTAGCACTTGTAACAAAACATTTTAAATGATACCCAGGTCCACTGTGTCCATAGTAACCGAGAACCACCCCGGGACCAGGGTTGAGCTGGAACTATATTCAGTCTACCTGGGTAGCGTCCCATCGTATTGTCACAGGTCTCAGGTCTGTGTGAATATATATGTGATACCCAGGTGGATCCAAGCGGACTCTGTATCAGCTCTGCTTGTTAACTAGAGGAGCATCATGCTGCTGCCAGTGTTGCTGCAGTTTGGATCTGGTCTATTCAGACCAGGGTCTGACTATCTTTATGTCCCTTTCAGATTGTGTCTCTTTTTTTTTTTTTTGGAAATGAACTCATGTACGTCGGGTTCAGGTAAAGTCTTGGTGCAGACATCTAGCAGTGACGCCTGTGGGTTTGTCAGAAAAGGTGTGTGGCGACGTGTCTGGGCTTCTCAAGGTAAATTCAAGACGATGTTAGAAGCAACTTTTGTGTTAAATTTTGGGTCTGATTTTACAAAAACATGCAACAAGCAACAGCAACACACCCACAGAGGTTTTCACTTATTTGAGAGCTCTTTTCAGGGCTGAGCTTTACGGACATCTGCCTCCGTCTCCTGTTAGTTTGTCACATTTGACATTATGACCTCACACAATGCCCAGCAAAGTTTTGCACAGCTTCGACCTGAGTGGAGGCCAAATTGGCCAGAATACCTAAAAATATCTGCGTGGGTGTGTAGAGCCTTTAAAACCTCCAAATTCAATTTACTTGGCTGTAGTGAAGAAAACCTGACTCAGTGAACTTGACATCTTCAGAACCTGAAGTGTGCGCATATTTCTTGTGTCAGTGTGTGTTTTGACAACTTTGTGTTATTTGTGAACCGCGTGTGTGTGCGTGTGTGTGTGTGCGTAGGTGGACTACAAGAGGTTCCTTTTGCGGCCAGACTCTGCAGCATCTCGGGTTACAGGAACAGGAGATGAGACACAAAGACAGACTGAGCTCAGGTAGAGTCTGACCTGAACACCGAACAACAGGAGTCCTGTTAGAGGGAGGGAGAGAGGGTGAGGGGGGGAAAGGGGGAGAGATGCAGGATCTTGGTGGTTCTGGTTTGCTGCCTGCTGCTATTTAAGACAGGAGAAGGTGGGACAAAACTAGAGAGAAAAAGGGGAAAGAAAGATTTAGGAGAGCAGGAACAAAGAGAACACGGAGGTTTAAAAGACTGGAAAACTAGAAATAGGGAAGGGGGGAAAAGTAGAGGGAGAGGAAAGGGAGAGGAGGGGAGAGGAGGGGAGAGGAGGACTGTCATGTTCATCTCTAACTCTTAATAATTATCAGGGAGGTTTGACGTCTCTAAAGGCCAAAGGAGTCGAACAGAAGTAGAAGGTCAGTCGTTTCATCAGCAGATGAGACAATAATGAGCACAGTTACACACATCACAGCGCTGTCATCAGCTGCTCTAACCTTCTCCATGACACTGCTCCTCAGTCCACCTAGGGACAGGTAGTAAGAGGTCCTGGTCCAGCTGTTGTTGGTTTTTAGAGTCAGCTAATGTCAGCTATTCTTCCATTCAAAGACAGAAACAAAGACTTTTTTTGGTGCATTATTATCGTTATTATCTAGTGTATGTCTGGTTACGATTAGCAAATTGTCTATTGTCTTTTGTCAATACAAGGACTAGTCAAGGTCACCTGGGGCCGGTTTCACCAGTTGTTCTTAGAGGAGGAGATTTCCGCACCACTGAATTAAAACATTCTTATGTAGAGATCAGCTGTGCTAAATACACACTAACACCTACTAACTACCAAAGCTGAACCAAAGCTTTTTACCAAACAATAGAGGATCCGTGTACAGTAAAGAGTAGAAAAAGTCATATGGAGTATAGATGACATGTATGACCTGACCTGTCTGAATAATATCTGTACACTGGACTTATGGAGTGCAGACTCCAATCGTCAAACTATGACAACAAGAGAACCTTAATGAAGCAATATCACAGATTTTAACTAAATATGCCCGCAGACAAGATTTTGTTCAATACCATTAAATTACATGTCACACAATAGCAAAGTATATCTCAAATACCGCAACCTGGTCCTGGTCCTGGACAACAATGGAAAGACAACAATGAACCTTATCAGTGGGGTTGGGTTACGATAGCCGGTTCCATTTTGGATCCAGTTCCCGGTCGGCAAAATACCCGGATTCGTTAAGCTCCGGTGCTAACGAATTAGGTTAAACTTTGATTAAGATCAGATCAGGAACTTCAGTGTTTGGAGTCGGTAGCTGCTGAAGTCTACAGCTGTTTATTGAATGTGTCAGATACGTTGAATTAACATGTCATATATTCTACTGCTCATCTCATTTTCAGGTCATAGCATTAATTAGGGAGCCACTAGAACTGTTTCTGCCTCCTCAACCAACAAAAGGTGATTAGACATCTTTGAATTGGAGTTATTTTTTAGTCTTTAGTTACTTGCAAATGCAATTTGAATTAGATTTAATGTTAACGAACCACATCCCTGTTCCTAAGTACTGACAAAAGTCCCCCCTCCCCACCTCTCAGTCAGAGCCTTGCTCTGGTTGTCTCTGGCAGCCTGCAGGTCTCTCTCCAGACGTTTCTTCTCAGACTCCAGCTTCTCGGCGTCGTTGGGCTCCAGGCGTTGGCGGGGGCTGATGTACTGCAGCTCCTTCAGTAGCTCCTCCTTCTCGTTAATGAGGATGAGGCGGTCTCGCTCCGGGTCCAGCAGCCCCGGCCACGCCTCGCTGTCCAGTTTGGCGATCTGCACCTCGATGGTAGCGATCCTGTGAGAGCAAGGGGAAGGAAGAGGAGATCAATGTGGATTCAGACTGCTGTCGGTTCAATCAGTATACTATAACTGCATCCTGTCTCTACTCAACAGATCAACCTGATAAACCTCAATTAACAATCAATCAATTAGCTCTTCGGCCAAAAAAAAGTGGATCAAAGTTCAATCTTTACTCGACAATAATTAGACAGCCCTGGGCTACACATCTTCCTCCTTTTACAGGGTTCATCTTGAGCATTTGTCCACTCAGATGCTAAATGCTGAGGAGTGTGACGGCATTATGGGTAATGTGTTGAGCAATTTAGGTAAAATTAAAGTAAGTAAAATTAGTCTACTCATCTTCCTGTTTCCAGATGTTTTCATTCCACGTGTGTCAATACAGCAACAAAATCTAACCGAACGTTTGTAGATCATCAAATGCTAAAACTAATCCACACAAGTTTAAACAACAGCCAAGATAAAACTTGAATTATAAAAGGCACACACACAGTAAACAGTAACATTCATGACTCCACATATAAGCGCACACAGACACACACTTTGCTGGATCCAGACAAAGTAACGTCTACCTTCTCTTGGCCTCCTCGTACTTCAGACTCAGACGAACCTTCTCTGCCAGTTTGTTGGTGCTGGTCATGAACTGAATACAATCAGAGTACAACATTAACACAATGACACACACCAGTTCATTAATTAATCAATGGTCAGATCCCGAGATCCTGCCCCGGGACTCACCTCAGCCGGTATGTCGGTCTGGGAGCCGGTGTCGGAGTAGAGCCGAGGGATGGACAGCTCCGAGTTGGTGAGCGAGGGACTGCTGCCCCACAGCTCCTGCTGGGAGCCCGAGTCCAGCTGGAAACCGTCCTTCAACACCGCCAGTTTCTGGACGAACAGAAAAGACAAACGGGGCTGCTGGAGATTACATGGATCAAAACATGAAAGATCTGCGGGGAGAAACTGGGACACTGCAGAGGAAACTACACAGAGAATAAAATAGGATGTGAAATTATTAGATAAATGATGTGATATTTAACAAGAATGAGATTGGACAGAGGGGGGCATCAGCCGATATCAATAGCACCTTAAACGCCTTATTGTTCTGAATCAAACATTCTGTCCTTTGCACGTCAATCCTTTCTTTGATCATCTAGGAGTTTAAGGCTTCTAGGAATCAACTATAAAGTGAAGTTTGTCGCTCAGAGCATCTGCCAAATGACAAAACTGTAACATGTTAGACTTCCTACTGTGTGTTTGCTGCATGTTCCCCATGAGTTACAGTGACTTTCATCTTTAAAGCCCTGATGAATAACTGATGTGACTGTGCAGTTCGTTTTGAAGCCTGCTGTGGAATGCACCTTATCTTCGCTTTTCAGATGGGGCAGAAAAATAACATACCACCTCTATGATAGCGGTAGAGTCGCAGTATTTTGATGATGCAGCGTCTCAGCTGAGCTCTGATTTAGCAATGTGCCAGCATAAAGCTACACATGGTTATTATACAGAATGGCAGCCCAGAGTGGCAGGCAGAGATACGTGTTTAAATTTATATTTGAAAGATTTCATTACCCAAAAAA
This sequence comes from Maccullochella peelii, assembly GCA_002120245.1. Classification (NCBI taxonomy): domain Eukaryota; kingdom Metazoa; phylum Chordata; class Actinopteri; order Centrarchiformes; family Percichthyidae; genus Maccullochella; species Maccullochella peelii. The sequence continues at coordinate 45,590 of LKNJ01000274.1, forward strand.
AAAAAATCACATACAGAGTGCTCATCAGACCTACATTTCCTCTCAGTAAAGAAAATCATCGGCACAACAGCTACTTTTTGCTCTTCTCAATCTATCCCTTCCTGCGTGCCCACCAGTCAACATACTCAATTTTATTTAATTTGGGCAAACAGAGTGAATCCACACAATCTAAATTTAAGGGGGGGTCCTCTCGTTTGCTGCAGCACGTCATCATGTAACCCAGTTAAGTGTGAAGTGTCCTGTATTTGTGTGGTAAATCACGGGTGTGAGTCCATCATAGTTCCAAATTATTTCCTGGGAAGTTATCTGGAAGGAACTATATACAATATGTGCTAATTATAGGGAAAACAGGAATTTTGTTGAAAGAACTGCTCCATTTAAACCCAAATTATCCTTTTAAATCCTTTGTTATTTGAGGCTTTATTCTTTACATACGTTGAACTGTATGTTTGTCTGTATATGTATGTCATATTTTTGCATGTTCAGATGACCTGCTGTGCACTGACTTAAAGACTCTCTATGCTTTGCTAGCAATTAATTGGAATTAATGAATTGGTAGTGTACTAATTTAATGCTGTCTCTGTTTTCCCTATAATTAGTACCAAACGACAGGAAACGTCTGAGAAAATGACTGTGAAATTAAGGAAATGAAAGGAAACTACACACCTGTAAAATAAAGCTAATTAGCTTTTTAAACGCCTGGGTAAAATATTTGGCTCAAAATATCAGAAGTAGAACTGCAAGTAATGATTATTTTCATTTTCAATCTGCTGATTTTTTTTTTCAATGAATGTCTTTTTTGTCTGACCAACACTCCAAAACCCCAAAATATTCAGATTATTATCACATAAGAAGAAAAGCTGCAAATCCTCACAACTGAGAAGCTGGAACTAGGAAATGTTTGGAATTTTTGCTTGAAAATTGACTTCTTATACAATGAATCGATTATCAAATTTCCTGTCGATCCACTAATCAATTAAATGACTAATTGTTTCGGTCTAACCTGTAGGTGTCAGCGAGGTCTATCAGTAAGAATACACTGCACCTCGCTCTACATCTCTCTAACTTTAAGCAATCGAGCATTAAGAAGTGAACTTTTATGCACATTAAGCTTTAAAGTTAACATGCAGATAGACAACATGTACACACTCACAGCCATACAAACATACATAGACGCACAGCACTCACACACACATGTGAACAGACAACCTCACAGACTGAGCTGTCAGCTGCAGATGGTAAAGGGGGAGGGAGGGGGAGACGGAGAGAAGACTATGTATTATTGAACACACTCCACCTCCAAACAAATCTGCAGCCATACTTGCCTGATAAGACCTGATATTTTAAATCTATATGTAAGTATGGGGGTGTATGTTGGAATACTGTCAATACTGAGGCATTTTTATTTAAAACTGGAGTCTAAAATACTCAACCTGGTAATAGAAGATTTCTAGACGTTGTTGTTCTAGATTTTCTACTTTTTAATATGCTGTGCAGGCCTGTTTGTGCCTGGAGCATCAAAGAACATCTGCACTGTTTTATAAGACTGAAATCTAAAATTCAACCTAGAGGAATCATCATGATGATTTATGGTATATCAGCAAAGCACAAAAACATTATTATTTGCCAGTTGTTGCATCGGAGCCAAAAGCCGTATAGCAAACACATTTCATGTTCGTCTCCACTCCACTCATCCCTGCAGACTAGTACACTACAAGTCCCATCATGCAACTTTAATACACATTGCAGCCATGGTGGAAGTATGGATGAGTTAACGCTGCACTGCGATGCTGATGGTGGGAAAGCAGAGGAGGGTTGGGAGATATGAAACTGAGTGGAAACACCTTTTGTATGTAGCAGACCTGAGTACAGAGGAGGAGGAGGAGGGAGAGAAAGAGAGGAACACCCATGAAAAGACAGAAGAATTTAAACATGTCACACCCCAGAAAGATGCAGCCTTTGGACCATTCAGTTACAATATCATCACCTCCATCACCTGGACGGGAGTGGAGCGTCTCACTCATGGTTATCTTTACATGTCTAATTATGATGCATTAGCTTGCGTCTCTTCGGTTGATTGTAGTTTAAATACTCTTTTATCTGGAAGGTCCAATACCTACACCACAAAGACAAAGGAACACCCCAAGCAGCTTGGCGAAAAGGTGAAAGAAAAGCGCAGGTCAGGGGATGAATACAAGAAAATGTCCAAGTCACTCAACATCCCTTCGAGTCCAGTTAATTCAATCATTAAGAAGTGAAAAGAGTGTGACGCAACACTGTAAATCTGCCTGGAGCAGGCCGTCCTCAAAAGCTGAGTGGTCGTACAAGGAGGAGTTTAGTGGGGGAGGACACCAAGAGACCTGTGACACCTCTGAAGGGGTTTGGAGCTTCAGAGGCTCCGATTGGAGACATTGAATATACATTTGTGCTTCAGTTTTATGGGAGAGAGGCAAAGAGAAAGCCTCTCATAAAACCACTCACATGACATCTTGGCTGGAGTTTGCCAGAAGGCATGTGAGAGACTCTTTTTGAGAGCTTTTTGGCCATCAGACTAAACAGCATCTTTAAGCCAAACACTGCACTTGATCGTAAACACAGCATCCCCAGCGTGAAGCGCGGTGCTGTAGGGATGCTTCTCTGTAGCAGAATGCAGCTAAATACAGAAACATCCTGGAGGAAAACCTGATGCAGTCTGCAAGAAACCTGCAACTGGCGAGAAGATCTGTTTTCCAGTGAGACAATGAGCCCAAGCATGAATCCAAAGATACACAGGACAACTGTGACAAATCTCCCAGAGAGGCCGAGTCCAGATCTCAATCCAATCGGGAATTTGTGTCTTGGACATGAAAAGGGCGGTTCACTCACGGTCCACATGCAACCTGACAGAACTTGGGCAGTTTTGCAAAGAAGGATTTGCTGTTTTTCTCAGTTTCATATCTTTGGAAATTGAATATCTTTCTATTTGGACTGTTGGACTGTCATACAAGACAAGACGTCTGAAGATGTCATCTTGGGCTCTGGGATGGTATCGCTATATTTGGACATTTTATAGACTAAATAATTAACCAAAAAAAGACAGAAATTTGATAATCAAAATAATACTTAGCTGCAGCCCTACATCCTTCAGTTATTTAACAAACTCAAATTAGTGGTGTCTGACATACTGTGTCACCTGAAATATCAGCGCTGACAGAAATAAAGACTGACCGCCCATGGATGCAGCTCCAAACTCACCCTCACTTACATACTCAGAGGAACTCAGAGTTTATGAGCACGAGCTACAAAGGAAATGAAACCCCATAGTTGAGAAATGTCGCAGCCATCAGCAAATATCACTTTCCAGAAAACTCATCTTAAACTGATCCTCACAAACACAGCCCGCATCTTCTCCTGAGTGAACTCGACAGGCCGCCATCACAACGACACTAAAACACCACCTGCCTCCCTGCAGCCTCAGCTCCTCCGGGTCACTAAATCTCTTTTAGTACGACTGGCCTTTTCTCACAGCAATATAATGTAAAGTGTTTTAACACACGTATAGACTCTCCTGAGAGTCATCTGATGCCCTCATCTCCTCGCCTCACAGTCTGCCTTCTTTTCCTTGCCTCATTCCCTTGCTTATACTCCCACTTCGTCTTCTTATACTGTTCATTTTATAATCTCTTTCTTCACCACCAATCACTTCCTGTCACAGCGTTGTAAGGGGAGTTTTACACTGATCCTCACTGCAAAATCCATCTTGGGGTAAATAAGCCCGAGGGTTTCAATTCTGGTCCTTGGCATATTTCATTCTATCTATTTAGGGACCGATTTATACCTGGGATTCAAGGTGAATGCTGTTAAATACCTATTAAAAAGGAAAAATACACACTTCACATTTGCCCAGTTGCAGGAACAAATGAAAGTAGCTCAGGGACAGAACAACCTTTTTTCTAAAGAACACAATAAACCTTTTGTCCAGAGTCAACTGGACCTTTCAGCCCCACTCATTTACCTTCACAACCCAAACTGATCTCTCAAAATAGAGTAGCAGAGAGACCTGGTAGCTGTTGACAAGAATGAGCTGGTTGCAAGCATGTGCTCTGCTGAACTGCTCTTGGGCTAGGGCTGCCCCCCTGAAGGTCGAAGATTCGAATCCTCAGTCGGAGACCCCTCAGTCAGCTGAGATTCTTCAAGTCAAGCAGTGGGGACATTTCAGTCCCCAGAAGTAGCTGCAGAGTGAGCGCTCCTCGCTTTCACGCTGCTCTCCAGTGTAAAATCATTCCACTATGTCAAGTCGTCCCGTCCACTCGTAGAACATGTCTGAGACAGGTACAGGTAGCCTGGACCTGGACCCAGGGTGAGTCTGAGTAGCTGCCTGGAGGAAGAGAGGCCTCACCCGGTCAGACTCTGAGATAACGTCAGCTTCTGCCTTCTGCTTAGAGGTGGTGAAGTCACAGCTCACAGCAACTTCATACGATATAGTCTCTGGCTTTTGTTTGATATCTAGTGTCGTTAGAGTAGTTAGCGCGCATTAGCTCGGAGGGCTAACTTGGATTGTTTAATATATTACATGAACGTCGCCGTCACCCTGAACGTCCCGCTGAACCCCGTTCAAAAATCTGGCAGTTCAATAAAGCGTTGCTTGATAGTGTGTATGAAAAAAAAAAAAAGGGAACGGATAGTCGAATGTTCGTATTAAACAGCCAAATCTGATTCGACTGACAAAACTCTGAGGCGGGTACAGCCCTATCTTGGACAAAGCGCTGACTGCCTAAAAACCCATGGTGCTGTTCTGTAGCTTGACAATAACTGACCTATGAAGGATGAAAAAATGTCCCTATAACACAAAAAACAGACTCTATCTTGGGCTTTGATTAGAAAAGGTGTCACTGAAATTCAAATTGTGCCAACTACAGCAATATTAGATCATTTTATTTGTGCTGTGATTTCTGACATGATCCACGTGGCTCTATTAGGTGTCAGGTGTCAGTATGTGGATTATCTGTCTCCTCTTTCCTTCTTCTTTTGTTTGTCAAAGAGTTGATACTGGAGCTGATCAAGTCAACATCCTGCCTTCAGCAACCTTTAAACAATGCCAAGCTTTTACATACACAACAGATTTGTACTGAAGTTTACTCCTCTTGTGTTCGAGTTACATGGACAAAATGAAAGTACTTCTTCAAGAAAGCCCAAATGTACCACTGACACCTTATTCGAAACGCCTTCGCAATTGGTACTTTATTTTACTGACCGTAACTCCATAAATTACAATTTTCAGTTGCTAAAGGGTCTTAACTAACAAAACAAAATGTAAAAATGTGTGTGTTAAATGATTAAAATGTGCTTAATATTTAAATTATTAAAGAGCTGACAACTTCTGCTTTTGGAAAATTTTTAACCAAACTGAGTGATGTCAAACTAAAGTCTCGACACAGTTGTGTGGTTTGAGTCGGGTTTGGTCAGCTCATTTCCCATGTGTGTTCTTAGAGTGACTTGACTTTTAGTGTTTGTTCCCTCCATTACAAAATGTCATTTTACCTGCATGAGTTCCTGTTTCTCCTTCTCCCCAGAGCTGATGGCGTCTCGGATGGATCGGACCTCGCTGAGGATAGCCTGTGCCTCCTGCAGCTTGTAGCCATACGAGCTGTTGGACACCTTCTGGTCAATCCTGGAGGTCAGGAGGAGAGGGTAAAGCCAGGGAGGGGGGGAGGGAGAGGCAGGGAAAGAGACAGGAGATGAAGGTCAGTTGGGATGATGATTTAGCACACTGTGAGTCGCAGTAGGGTTTCAGCAACAGTCAATCATCCTGTCAAAATGTCCCCAGATCACCTCAGTCAGTCAGCTGCTCTGGACAGACCTGGAATAAAATCACGGTTTCAAAGATCTAATGACTTTCAATTCGCTGCTGTTTTAGTTTTTATGCAGGGAACTGGGTCAGCTGAGCGTACATGCTTTACAGCAACACTCCGACTCATTTCCAGACAGTTACACTTAGTGTCAAGTGAAAGACGCCCAGTGTAATCACAGCCTTTTACTAGCAGTAGGTAGGACAGTAGATTGTGACCAAATTGAAAGCTTTTTGAGACTTCTCAAGACCTGCATATACCCTGTTGTTAGACGGGTCTCAGTGGCAGGAATTACTGTTCGAAGGGTTAACAGTTAGAAAAGAGTTGACAATGAAATTACAATTTTATACTTGTTCAGGTGTTTGACAACAGAAAAGGGAAAATATGTTAATGAGAACAACTAAATTGTGCTGTATATAAACTGTATGGGTGTTCTTGTAGAGCAGGAGGTGACTCAGCAGAGTAAACTGGGCTGTCTGTCCCACTCCTGTCCACACCAGATAATGGCTATAATGAACATTGGTTGGCCAAAATAAGAGGAAGAAGAGATTAATCCATTTTCCTGTCGCTCAGGCGTTTCAGTAAAGATGGAGAACCTTTTGAAAATGAAAATGCTAATGTAAACATAGATTGTTTCACATTTCACATACAGCCGGCTTGGTGTGGACATAGTCTTGATCAGTCCAAGTAGAAGATCAAATGTTTGCTCAACTTCCAGGTAACACGCACAAGATCCTGTTTTTGGCTGTGGGCAGAATGGGAAGACCCAGCTGCTGGGAAAACAGACAGCTGCAAGAAACAGCCACTAGAGGCAGCAGCAGCAGCTATGTAAATCCTGTCATCGGCAAGTCATGCACGCATCTGAATAACAGGTCCTTCCACATTCTACAGAGAGGGAAGAGGGGGAGGGAGGTTCGGACAGAGAGAGAGGGAGAAAACAAGGTACAGAGAGAATGAGGAAGTGAGGGAGGGAGAGAGGAACTTGTCTGTAACAGGCAGAAAGATAATCCTCCATAAGTGCCTTTCAAACATGGACTTGTGCTGAGTGAAAACGGTGTTATGAACCTTGTTATAGTTAAGATCACCACTTTACAATAAAAAGAGACATTTAACAGATACTGACTAAGCTGAGATATTAAACTTACCATTGTCATACACTTTAAAGTTACACTGAAATTCTACACTATGATACTGTACCTTTTAACATTTTAAATTAGTAAAACTGTGTCTTTCTCGGACTACCAGGTCTCGTGGTCCTTTACAACATCTGCTTTTCTAAAGTGTCCTTATCCAAAACACAGAATCCCTCCCTGTGTGGGTGCTGGGTGACCTCTGACCTCAAATACTCTCCAAAATTTTGAGCTGAAGAGGCTCATTTATAATGCCTTATATCATACAATACATACAGCCAAATGTATACGAACACAAAACCCTTACTGATTATGGATTCTTGAGGCTGATATCAATATCAAAAAATAGACTATACATTGACCGACATTTGTTTTTAAAGGGTTTCTCCTGTAATTTAGTATTGGCACATCCATAATATTGTGTGGTTTGTGAGAAAGAATTGTCAAAATTGGTAAAGCAGAGGCCGAGATACCCTGACTTCTATTCTCTAGTATGGGTCAAGCTCCAAAAACAAAGGATCCTACACTTCCCATAATGCAGTTCGATATTGTCTTCTGGTACATGCCGACGACTTTCAAACTCGTAACGCAGGCTTTCTGTTTCCTGTCCAATCTCATATATAACCCTGATAACATCATCAGGTATGTTTTCTGGGATTTTAAAAAGCTCTTCAAGAGCCGCAGAAGACATTAAACAACATTTTGCTCCTATTTAGTCATAAGAGCATTAGTGAGGTCCAACAGTGATGTTGGGCAATAAGGTCTGGCTCACAGTTGAAGTTCCAGTTCATCCCAAAGATGTTAGACGGGGTTGAGGCCAGGGCTCTGCGCAGGCCAGTCAAGTTCTTCCACACCAAACTGGGAAAACCATTTCCTTACAGAGCTGGCTTTGTGCTTGGGGGCATTGTCATGTTGAAACAGGAACGAGATATACACAAACTTTTGACACAAAGTTGGAAGCACATTTCCCAGCCTTCTTGGCTTCCAAAAACAAAGTGATGCCTACTTGTGAACCCTCGTCACTGCTTGCGTATGTCTACCACTTGTGACCAGTCCAGTGAAAAGTGACTTTTTTTTCTTCCCTTGTTTCATTTTTTGTCCTGAAAAAGCAAAATTATGCTGTTAAATCACAAGCAAAAAGGCAACGATTAGAGAAAAATCTGAACAAATTAAAACATTGTGGAGTACAAATGTTTATTCTGTCTTCTTCCTATACTGTTAATCATCATGTTACCAGTCAGATGTATCATATGACCCCCAGGTTGGAAACCACTGGTCTAAAATATTATTGTATGCTAAAGCATTAGTTTTTCCCTTCAGTGGAACTAACATAGCCCAAAACAAAGAAAAACAGGCCCAAACAAAATCACACTAAAGTAGAAGAACAGGGTTGTCCAAATACTTTTGGCCATACAGTGTATTATACTGTCACTTTTCTGTTCTACGTATGAGAAAACATCATAAAACACCCTCTCATGCACCGATATTTTGTGAAATCTTATCAGGAGCTGAGTGTTCGGCTGCATTCCAGTCTAAGCCTATTCGCATTTCTGCAAACAGTGATTGGTTGTTGAATGCCTTCTGACGACTGTAACAGGAGAGGAAAGTCACGGAGGAATGCTGTCCAACCACTCTGCCTCAGCTACTCTTTAATCCTCCTAACACTCTCACTGTGCTGTGGGAGGCAAGACAAACGGACCGCACATTCCTGTTCAATTCAACATTGACCTACAGCGGATCGGCATGTCGGCTTTCCAATGTGGTGAATTTCAAACACAAAAATCACCGACAGCCTCAGTCTGAAATAAAGAACAAATGGAAGAATGGATCCCTTTCAAATCAACATTCCTGACTGATGGCTTCGCTGGTACACCTTGCACTTTCAAGAGAAGAAGAGGTGTAGAAGTAGGTCAGATAGAAGGGGTGTTTCCTTTCAAATCCACATTCTTCAGCTGTTGTTCCATTGGAGCGTTTATATGAGTGTTTAATGATCGGATGGAATGTGTGATAATGCTGAGGCAATAACTGAGGCGATAAGCAAGTCTACTGCACTGCAGTTTCTAACAACTTGCATCAGTTGGAGCAACATATTCACATTTACTGTTTGCATGCGGTTTAACAGGGCAAATTCCAACAAGTGCAGCATTACTGGAAGTCTTGACTCCCCCATCTCTACTGTACAACAATATTCCTGTGATGCCCGAGTGGTCATGCCGTAGATGCGGATAAGAGGACTGTTAGTTGGACAAAACAAGTCATTTGAAGATTTTCACTCATTTTTTAAAAAATTGTATAGACTGAACAATTTATTAATTAAAATAATCGTAACTCGCGGTCCTAGTTCTGACCTTCTGAGCCAAATGTTTTACCCAGACCTTTAAAAAGCTAATTCCTAATAAAGAAATATAAAATTATACTACATTAACCTTCAGGGGATGGCTGAAGATTGCCCTGACACACTAGAACTGGTCTGGGATTTATACGCTGAGTATAAATCCCAGACCCTTGGCACCCTCGTCCCTCGCACGAGTGTCCGCACTCCAAAAATGACGTCATCATGTGACTTGGTTGTGCACCTCCGAGTATTTGTAACTAGGCGAAGTGCGCAACGCGCCCTGAGCGTTTCCTTTCAACATGGACGGCTTCATAGCTGGCTTGGCAGGTACGCCTTTACAAGCACCTCTACGACCCTCCCATGAGAGACCACAGGGACAGCCTAATGAATCTGAACTCGTGGAGAGAGACTGCCACCACATTCAACAGTTAAATTCTTCCTCTGCAACAGCGAGCTCTAGTGCAGCCATGTTGGTTTATGACGATCTTCCATTAACACTCGTCGCTGACATCTTGCTTATTCACAGAATGTTTTCTTTTGCACGCCCCCTAGAGTTTCAGAAATTACTGCAACAGAAAGATCGTTAAGCCTAAACGCCTCTGTGCAAGCCCATAGCTCACACAACATCTGCGGAGGCCCCGCATCACGGTGTCTCAAGCGAGTATACACAAGGTTTCAGAACTATCTCCACCAGACACCCCACAGGTTTTCATGAGTAAACGTGAGTCGAAGGTGTTTTGCAGGCGGAAGGTGAAACTGTAAAGACTGAGGGAAGGTCACACATACACTTGCTATTCAAGTCAGATTCTGACTGTCTTGCTTTGCTCGTCAAATTAAATTAGGAGGGCTGGTGGTAGCGTAAAGTGTGAGGATCAAATCCCAGAGTCAGCTGTCAACAAATATACCTGGCAGAGTGCCCTTCAGCAAGGATTCAAGTTGGAGGAGCACAGTCTGGAAAGCTTCTGGGAGTAAATACGAGAACACACACGAACCACAAATACCCCTTGGACAAAACGGTTGGACAAGTGCATCAATATTTGTGTGAGCATGTCACTTACTCTTTAAGGGTCTCAAAGCCTTGTTCTTTGTACAGCAGCTCCTGCTTCATACAGGCCAGGTCCCGCTTCAGCTTGTTCACCTGAGACACGGAGAAGAGAAAAACTCTTAGTGTTTGAAATATTTTAAAGAATAAGGCTGGTGATGTTTTGTTGTAAACCGTACGTCTCTCAATACTTTCTCAGCCCACTGGTTCTTACTGAAGACGTAAGCCTTTAAAAATGAATAAAAAATAAATATAGTGACATTTTTCAAAAAGGCTAAATAATTTCCCATAACAGCTGGTCACTGTAGTTTTCAAACAGGAGTAAACAATGTTTTCAATTTTCAGCTGTGTATTAATACACATTTGGTGCTCAACTTTATTTATGTAACACGTTTCATACAAAATATGCAGCCCAAAGTGCTTCACAGTGCAAGGTTGACAGTAAGAGTATTAAAAGTCTTATATAATCTTTTCTTACAAAGTTTTATAAAAAATAGTGCTGAAATAATTAGTTGAAAAAAATTGTTTAATTGGAGCATATTCAAATTCAAGCATATTCCTAACCTTGAAAACATAACGGTTAAAATTAAGCATTTTCCAAACTTTCAAGACTTTGTACGAACCCTGTAATATATGATGATAACAGGTCACGTGGTTAAACTTACCCGACTTTTGGCTGTGGCTATTTCTGCTTTTAGGATGTCTGGGTCGTACTTGCTGGACGAGGACGATCTGGAATTCACTGCAGGAAAGATAAGACATGAAGAGAAAAGAGAGGTGTTAAAGGATTTATTTTTTGTATTACAGAGAGAGACAGAACCATCAACTGAAGCCACTGCGGGGAAAAGTGTATATAGCTGTTAAACTGAAGCAATCTCAAGAGAAATGTCAACTTGTTTTTTTCTGTCAAGACTTGACAGAATGTCAAGAATGTATCTAAAAAAAAAAAAAATGGCAAAAACAAACCTATAAAGCATTTCCTCCCTTCTCATCTTCCTTTCTCTCCATTTCCTCAAAGGTCAGCACTGTCAAGGCGCTTTCCACTCAGTAAACGGTACAAAATTGCGTGTCAAAATTCACCAAACTTGAACACCCGGAAGTGAATCCACCGGCACTGATATAATGCTGCTGCTACCAACTACTATGTGTATTATGTGTAGCTTTTAACAAACATTTTGTTGTTTGGTTCAACAATTACCTCTCTGACAGACAACAGATCAGAGTTTCTATCAATAACAAAAGGCGTCCCACAAGGTTCAATCTTAGGACCAGTCCTGTTCACTATTTATATGAATGATATAGTCTTGTCTTTGCAAACCTGTAAAGCCCACCTTTATGCAGATGACTATTTTATACTGTTGGGCTGACTATAAAATCGGCTACTGAAAACTTGCAGCTCAATGCCTTGCAAGATGCACTTATAGATCTCAAGCTAGTATTGAATGCCAATAAAACAAGATGTATGTTGTTCTCCAGAGACAAATACATGTACAGTTCTCTCCAAATCTGCACTTTGAATGGTACAGTCACAGAAAGAGTCCCACATTATAAATATTTAGGCATCTGGATTCATAATAAATTCACTTTAATTTAATTTGAAGAGACCAGCATTTATTTTTATTTATCTATAAAGGGCTTCTACAAAATTTGCCCTTATACTTGACGTCACTTATTGGCTGGAGAGTTGGAGCTCACAGGACTGGCTGGCGCTGCAGGTTCCTAGAATTAACACTGATCTGGGAAAGACTGCTTTTAGATTCTTGGCACCAAACATTTGGAATGAATTACAGTGTAACTTGAAGCTTAATACTCTGGTTCCAATGGGTCAATTCAGAAATCTAGTCAAAACCCTGAATGATCGTAGGGGTTACTGTTTGTTATTCTGATTGTGTTACTAATATGGTATTATTGTAATTATCACGATTAATATGGCACATTTTTATACTTATGTACTCAGGTCTCTCTTGAAAACGAGATCTCGATCTCAATGAGACAATTAAGGACTCAGCCTTAATGGTACGCGCAGATCTTTCATTTTCTTTTTTTCTTCTTGAAATCCAGGTGTATGTGTAAATGGTTTCATTGCTATTATCACTGACATAGCGTTCATTCATTGAGTGATCACAGGGGAAATGAGGGAGCTGAATGTGGCAGAGAAAATTCTCACATGTGTGATTGAAGCTTGTGCTTTTATTATAAACTTGTCGATCAATACGGGTGAGACTTGCTTTTAATAGCATAGCCACGATAATTAAAGCTTTTTAACTTTTATAGTTCAACAATGCAGTGTGCCTTGATCTTTTGGAGGAATCTTTTCCCGCTGTTGTGGGCAGCATTTGCTTAGCCATGCACCAGGAGCAGCTGCCGTGTGTTACATGGCTGTCAGATCCAAGTACGTAACTTCCTCTCTTGTTTTTCTATTTCCCAACTCTGCTTCCAATTCCCACTTCCAAAAAATGTCCCTAAATGTTAAATCAATTGAGCTACACCATGTCTGTGGTTTCTCCTCCTTCAGTCCCTCCACAGTACTCACAGCTGGTCTGAGACGTCGACTTGTCCCTCCACGCGTCATTGAGCTGCCGGTACTCCTGCTGTGCCAGGCGGAGCCTCTGCTCCTTCACCTGGTAGATCTCCTTCTGGGCACTGAGTGCATCGCGGGCCACAGCCAGGTAGTCCCGCAGCATGGTCTCCTGCTCCCGCTGCCACTGGGCCCGCGGGTCCTCCAGCTGGGTGCTCTCTGGAGGAAAAGAAGGTGAAGAGGAAGAAAATGAGTGGAGGAGGAAGATTTAGATCTGGCAGGATTAAAGGAAAAACATGTTTGTCGGTTTTTGCACCATTTATATTGAAATTGTGATGGTCAGGTTTGTAGTGTTGTTGTTATGGTGCGCGGACATCAGCAGGGAAAAGGACCCAATTGCAGACAAGCACAGAGGCTCCCTGTAACAGTTGTTTAAATCAACAGATATCTGCGGCCAAATTCAGTTGTACAAATAGATAACCGCATCAAACATGACGCAGCCAATCAGAGATGAGGGCTATGAGTCATCAGACTTTTATTTATTCTGGTTAATTTTAACAATGAATAACTTTTCAATTTGGCATGACAATGTTGACTTCCTGATTATTAGAACAATTTAAACGAGTGGACTATTGGAAAGCTATTTCTTCCAGTTAATGCGAAGAGTAACACAATATCCAGTGTTAAGTGAAATCTGCTCATTAAATGACTAAAATATCCAAGTTCCCCTTCATTTTCACAGTTATGACACACGGATATACAGTTAGGTGTACAGATATAAGGGAAATACTTCAGAGTTAACAAGGGACAAGGAACAGGAATGATGGGGGGTAAAAATGGAGAATAGAGATGGGACTGGGTCGGGTGAAGAGACGAGCAGAATAATAACAGACAGCAAACTCACTGGTGTTGTGGTCGACATAGTACGCTCCGACGACGGGGTCGTACGCCTCCTCCCAACCAACTGGCAGCTCATCCCCGATGCAGTCAGCAAACGTCAGAGGCTTCGTGTGCCTGAAGAAAACAGAATCAGAGAACAGATTCAGAAACCGAATCCTCTTCACTGTGATCGACAAACATCCTCGACCTCATGAGTCTGAGAGACGGAAATATCACCTCAATTACAATCACAATATTTAGCTATATGTACGTATATAATATTCATCGAGAACGCAGGCGTGCATGGAGGCGCAGGTACAATAAAACATAACACATACACAATGGTCAGTTTTTAATTAACATCAGGTTAATCAATGATCAAAATGAATCACAAACAAGTGGTGGTGAGTTTCAGGAGACTGTGGGTAACTTCAGAATTTAGCATATTAAATATCAAATGAAAGACAAGTAATAACTTTACTCTGAAATACATCCAAACTCCAGATAGATTAAAATGTGTCCAAACTGGTACAGGTATTCGTGACATAGGTGTGTGTACCTGCAAACAACACAACATTTGAACCTTCTAAACACTCCCTTAAGCTTTCTAAAATTTGACAAAGCATTTAAGGTGATGTAATGTAAGGTGTATGACACGTGATAATTAATGAACATGTTAAACCAGCTTTTTAAAATTCATAGTTCAAGACAGATCTATTTCTGTCGCTGTTCACACAAAAGCAGTTCTCTGTGGCGATTTGGATGATCAATTAATGATTTAAGTCATTATGAAGAAAATACTATTAGCTGGTTTCAGCTTCTCAAATGTGTAAAAAACATTCAGGATGTAGATTTAAGACACTTCCAGCTCTGGAAGGATTGGTATGTGTCACTAGTTTCACACATTTTATTAAACTTTCAATTGAATAAGCAGAAAAATTATTGATACATTAACAACATGATGGCGGTAATCATTGGTTGCAGCTCAGCGTGATTCTTTACAAATTACTGCTAAACTACAGATGATGATGAATCGACACACTCAGCTTCACTGTGAGTGCCCGGGTGCCAACAATTTTGATAATTAATTAATTGTTTCAGACATTTATTTATGTCGCTGTGCTACTGCATGTTCGCGTTCCTCATGCTCTCTCTCTCTCCATCTCTCCCTCCCCTCTCTCTCAACCCAACCGGCCGAGGCAGATGACCGCCCACCCAGAGCCTGGTTCTGCTCGAGGTTTCTGCCTGTTAAAAGGAAGTTCTTCCTTGCCACTGTTGCTTGTGCTGCTCTTGGTGGGAATTGTTGGGTCTCTGTACACATAAGGAGTCGGTCTAGACCTGCTCTTTATGACAAAGTGCCCTGAGATAACGTTGTTATGATATGGCGCTATATAAATAAAACTGAACTGAATCGAATTGAATTATTTAAGCAAAAGCGTTAAAAAGTAATTGGTTCCAGCTCCTCAAATGTGAGAATTTGTATTTTTTCTTTGTATCTTCTGTGACGGCAAACTGGATACCTTTGGGTTTTGAACTGTTGATCGGAAGAACAGCAATTTGAATACGTCAAAGCCAGCTTTAGGAAATTGTGACGGCCTTTTATCATAGCTTTACAGACCAAATAATCAATGGATTCATTGAGGAAAATAATTAGCAGATTAATCGATAAAGAAAATAATTGTTAGTTTTCTTTCTTTAAACCCTAAAGTGATGCTACACTTATTATAGAAACCTGTGATTAGCCTTCTAAAAGAAAACCAAACCATGGTTAGAAGTCTGAGTAATGGCCAAACTAAAATGTGGATTCATCCCGGCTCACTGTGTTTGTCTGAAAGCAGTTTCAGGAGGAGGAGGTAGGGTGAGTGTGTGTGTGAGTGGACGGGGTGGGGGTGGGTAGTCTGGTGTTTCACTGAGTCCTCTATTCACCTCCGAGGAGGGAAAGGAGAAAGGGGGGGTCCCTCTAGCCAGTCACAATAGGAGGAAACCGGCCCGTGGCATTCCACAAGCAGCGCTGACGCATCGCCTGGAGGTTTCTGGGGCAACCCTCGGCCTTACAGCGGTCTTACAGCGGGTTCACTGCAGCCGCGATGGTCAATTTAACCACTTTTACATTTTGTTTTAACATACTTGTGTACAGTGACTTCAGAAGACTTACTATAAACTCCATTCATAAACCAAAGACACTGTGCGGCTAGATGTAGTTTTCATTCATAATATGCAGGAAAAATAGACGGGACAGAAGTAAAACTTCAAGTGTTACTTCATGTTAATAATACAAACAAAATAATGTTCAAACGATATGAGGATTGATATTAGACACATAATATGAGACATTTAACACATTTTATTATTACATTAAAGAAATAAGAATTGGAATTGGAAATGGATAAAAAAATAGGGCCACTAAGAAAGTACATCCCTCTGTTGCACCGGGGCTGTGCCACTGACAAATATGTTATCAGTATTTTGCTTCAAGTCAACTTCATACAACTTGAAAATTAATCTGTATCTAGAAGCTTCACCATTGTGGTACCTTTTTATTATTCTAGTCATTATATTCAAAAGTGGAATTTAGTGGTGACTGCTATGTAGTTGTCTACCTACGATGATAATGACGAACTGCTGATTAGCTAAACAAAGCTATACTGACCCTGCTGACAGCTCCCAGGCTTCACTTTGGCTGCTAAGCTAACACTACGTTAGCTAATGTAAGAATTTCACCGACTGGTAGGACGAGCTGCTCAGCCATGATTGTCCAGAGATCCCAATTAAGGTGATTAAAATACTGATGCAACGTGCTTAGAAGTATAGCGTTTGCTAGCGTTAGATTTCTCCACCAGCCAGATGTTCAATTTTGTAATTTAGCTAATTGATTTACAAAAACAAGACGCCTGCTAACAGCATTGATCCTACACTTGTGTTTTTAGGAGACAAGGTGGTTGTATTAACGGGCCATTTCATGTTTTAAGGGGGACATTGTCGCAAAGGTTCTGTTGCTGAAAACCCTGTAAATGAAAAGTATTGTTTTGGTAAGGGTATTGAAACTCAAATATCATATTGACACTGGTCTCACTCTTCTCATTCACCTAAGCTTCATATAAATCCCCATCAACAGTATCTGAATCATCACATGGGATGAACACACACAAACAAATGTAAGGAAAACCACCCTCATCATGACAACAAACGGCAGAGTAAAAAGCGAGACTCTTCTCTTTGGCTTTTCTCCTCTGCTGCCTCTTTGTGTTTGGTGACTGCAGATGAACACAAACGCCGAGCAGCAGCTCACTGCTGAAGGGAGAAACTGAACTGGGTCCCTTTTCAGCTGATGAATATTGAAAGGGGCCCGGAGAAGACCCCCTCTGCTCCGCTCTAAATTTAGCTCAGGAAGACAGGGAGGCTTCTGCCAACCGCTGATCCCAGAAAAAGCCGGCTAGTTGGCTGGCTGGGCATCCACATCCCATTATTTGATTCCTCTCGCCCACTAAATCCTATCCTCTAATCGCCGAGCCGAGGGGAGTCGCTGACCTAAACTCGTCGCTCTCCGTCACAGTTTCCCTCGGAGCGAAGGACCAGCTGGCAGCGGCGGCCCTGCCTCCATTTCACTGTCAGTCATTCAATAGCCACTTGTCACATGCTTCACTTCTTTAGTGCTCAAACTGCCTGCGATGGCTGTGGGAGCCCCCACATACTGGGAACAGGCATTATAGACAAAAACTGCTATCATGGTAATAATAACCAAATACCTTGATAATGCCACAACAATAAGAAAGAAATGTTTCATTATCTTTAATATCCTGGGCCTATGAATATAAAGGCCGTTTCACACCGCCGCGCAGCAACCGCCCTAACAACCACCTACCTGTAAGAGCGTTCACCAAAAAAGCAAAGTGTTTTTAAAAGCGGCTTCTGCTGCCACGGTCCAAGGCTGCAATGAGAGGCAGGTGCTTCGGTGAACGTCATAGCGTTGGTACAACAACACGTGCACTAGCTTGCAAATCAAAGCGAAACCACGGATTTGCCAAATGGATGATTTGCCATAATAGTAGCTGTGCAAGCTAGCTTATCGCCGTGTAAATAATTCCACAAGAAAATAGGCTTCAATAATCATTGGTTCCACAATTTGATGTGCAAGTGGAAAATAAATGTTCTTACAAACCAGACCAATACATGGAGAGACACACTAAATGGACTGGAAAATGCCTGGCTGGCATTCATATAGCACTTTAATTAAAAAGATGTAATGTGGATCTTTATCCTCCCACTTGTGTCCAGAAACCCTGCCTTATATAACTGCTAACACTGCCAATAAATAAATATGGGTTTCAGTGGAGAGTTTTAGTGTCACATGATGGTCTGCGTGTTTTTTAAGAAGCTTATCTGAGACTAAAACTCTGGGAGGAAAACACTGAATTCTTGTGATGTTTTGGCATCAGAGTGGTAAAAAATTAATTTGCAGGTTGTCAATGCCGCTGCCATATCTGCCTTTAAAACTAAATATCAGTAAAAGTCAAGTACACACCCCCCCAGGTTTCACATACCAAGGTAAACAGCCAGGCCGGGCCCCGGTGCTCTAATGCAAACTGACAAAGCGTGCGGCAGAGTGCAAACACACAGGGAGGCGTGCTGCATATCTGAACGGTGAGTCAGGCGACGACGCAGAGAAATGTTCATTCAGAGCAGCGTATAAATTCCTCGAGTTATGAGGCTTCCATCTACATTTCATAGCCGCTCAAGGTCCAACAGTAAAAAAATCTCACACACACACATCCTCATTTCACTCTCACAGTGTAATCTATTATGCTTAACTGACAAAGCATCCAAATAAAATGGGAATTTATCATAAAAATGACAAGTAACAGCAGAGATCTGCAGCAGTCTCTGTGTACATTACCCTCCTCATACCAGTGACGGAGCGTTATCTTGCCGAAAACATTCCTTTCACCTGACGATATGCATTCAGTGCGTCACTGTGAGGGTGGATGGATGATATTGCACTTAGCCTTGGCTGATGCCTTTCTTTAAATTGTCTTTTCTTTCCCATCTTTTGTTCCCATTTTTGTGTTTGTGTGTTTTCTCATTTGAATCCTCTTGAAGGTCTGCAGAAACCTTAACATGCCGAGTACGTTTGAAGAGCCCATGGTCACCTTTTAAAAGCGACTGCATAACCCACAAACTGAATGTCTGGTTTTCTTTTTTCCATTGCACTTTAGCAAGGGTTTGTTCAGAACAAGCCACAAGTGGCAAAAAAAAAAAAAAAAAACAGGTCACGACAAGAGAAAAAAATGAGAGGTGAGAATTTCACGTGAAATCAGCACTACAATCTGTAGTCCTGTACCGCTGCAGCTACATTAGATATTCAAATAAAGAACATCAGATATCTGCGACTCTTCCTCTGAGGGCCCTCGGCAGGATGAGTTTAAAAGAACCACACACACACACAAAGCTGTGAGTGTCAAAATGAGGCTTGCTGTCTTTCTTCATTCCTAAACTGCGGACTATAATGGGAAGGTTTTCACATGACTGCAGCAGCAAATTCAAAGCTGATTCCTCCTTGAATTTCTCTTATGTTTCTGTCTCCTCAGCTTCTTTTTCCTTCTCGGGGAACTTCTCTTCTTCTCATCAATGATCATTTCAAAATTCACAGAAATATTGTTAGAGAATGATGGCTCTGAGCGTCCTTGCAACTGGTTTCTTGAGACCCTTGTGATGCAGGAATCAAAGCTTATTTCACTTGCTGCACTCGTGCAATGCTTCTGTGGGTAACAGCATAACGTAAATACCGGAAAATGGAAATGTTTCTCAGGCTGAACAGGCAGAAAAGTCATTGTAATCCAAAGCAAACAGCAGATGTCAATATTCATCATTCACCTGAAATGCAGCAGTAAGGGAAAATACACTGAAGAACATATTAAATAATAGGTGATGTCCGTACATTTCTTGTGCATTATTCTTACTCCCACAGATAATAACTGATCAAATGTGTCGGAAAGTTTTTCCAATAAGTGCTAAGTCTGATAGCGGAAAATATTTCAGTAATCTTAACCATCTTTGCTTCCTCTTCCCTACATGAGCAGTGACGTGTGGTAATATCGCAGCACAGAAGAGAACGGAAATGTTTCTATCAGGGACCGAGAAGTGACAGTTCATCCAGCATTACTGATCAATCTATGAATTATTTTTTGATGAAATGAGTCTATAACATTTTAGAAAATGCGGACAAGTGCGAGTCCCCACCAAGTCCACAGTATCATCTTCCAGTTGCTTGACTTGAGTGAAGTTTAAAAAAGCTAAATATGAGACAGAAAAAGCTACAAATCCTCACATCGGAGAAGCTGGAACCAACAGATAGTTTGCATTTTTACTTGATAAATTACTTAAATTGATTAATCGATTATTGAACTTGTCACCCATTTAATTTTGACCGATTTATGTGTACAATACTAACAGGATGTAAGCCGCAAAGCCGTGGATTTTGGAGGACTGACTCATTTTTTTAGATGATTCTGATTAGAGCTCTGTGATGAAATGTCTGTGATGAAATGAAAATAATGAAAAAAATGCCAGTAAAAAGATTGAGGTTCAAGGGTGTGAAGGTGAATCAGAGCTGCCCTGAACAGAAGAATAGTTGAAGAATGTAGCTTTTACTTTTACACACAAGAAAATCAAACTGTGCCGTTGTTGTGGTGAGAAGCATCACCAGTCTCTGCTGTCTGACTACACATTTCAGCAGATACTGAGTCAGTTTGGGAAAACACTCTCTGGTGTGTATTAATGTTGCTGTTGGGAGCTGCCACAGATAAATAAGTTATAACATGGTTGGTTACGTATTAAAAAAAACTACACTGCAGCGGTGTGCGAGCCGGCCTCTGTTCAGATCCCAGTTAACAGTCTGCAGGGCCTCATGCTGCACTTTGACCCCGTGCACCTTGGCAAGCAGTGAAAGGGATTTCAGATGAATCAGGCCTTTGGATGGCGAGTCTGCGCGCTGCTCGGCCCTTCACGTCGTGTGTTTCAGGAATGTGTGTGCTTTGTTTGGGAAGGTTTCTCTTCTTTCTCGCGGCCTCCAAGTGTCTAAGTGTAAAGCAACCAGAGGAGTTTCACTAAAGGAGAAAGTCTTCATTCCACCTTTTAGACTGCAACTACAGTGAAGCCCAAAACTAGAAGCCCACAAGAGTCGAGGCCTACAACCAATAAATGTTAGAACCCAACGCAACATAAAAACTTATTTTTATTCATAACACTTGTTTCGTTTGTTGTTGTCCTGTCACATATTCACACTTTGTGCCACTACTGGTCATTCGTGGCACAAAGACCAGGGACACACATGGCCTGAAATATGAACTAAACAAAGAGTAGCTGCCATCCAAAACACAAGGCCCTGAACTGGATGTACCGTTGGCAGACAGCACAGGTGGGTGACAACCAGGGGTCTACCACATCAAACAGGATCCAATATGCAGACTATGAGTGGGTTTAATGGATCATGATACAGTACATATTCTGGAAATTCAATTGAGTTATAAATGAAAAGACCAAATGGGGATGTCTGTTTTTAGCTAATTCAGTCACATAAATACCTGACAAATCAATGATCTTTATCACAGGGACACAAAAATCCTGTAGATTCAGCATTGCCATAAAGCAGTCTTGACCATTATTTTGCAGCATTACCTGCAAACGCTTAATGCAACTAAATATTTTAGGCATAATACCAATGATACCAGTATATAAGTAAAGAAAATGCATCATCCTTTAAAAGGATAGGTTCACAATTTTTCAAGTTTGTCTTAAAACAGTAGTCAGGTGCCCCATATGAACTGGCCATTTAAATATCCCTTACTTATGTGCTTTCGATGTAACATGAAGCCAATATGAGGCCTCAACTGTCTTACTCAGTCAAATCAAGGGAGTATCTCACTAAGTTAGTCTCTTTAGTACAAATTCGAACGAACTAAATCAATGTGGTGACGAAAATGTGTTATTTTTGTCACATATGTAAAACTAGAGCTAATGGCCCTGAGGAGACTTTAAATGACAACACAACTAAGGTCGGGGGAATATTGTTTGAGGATAATGGCTGTGACTCTTGTATTCTCATCTATTAGTTGTTAGCTTGTAATGTTGATGTCTGAGGACCTGAAGGTTTTTGCACAGCTGATCCATTGTTCCTCTAAAACAGCACCAACTCCATACATAAAACATACGTAAAATACAAACCTAATGCAACAAGAAAAGAAAACCGTCACGCAGAAAAGAAAAAAACAACCGCTAAGCATCCAGAATTCCAGACATAAGCCATTAAAGGGATTTGGTGTCAAAGTCTGAGGGGTCTTAAGTAACTGGTAAAGATGAAAAACGAGTCACCGTGTTGTACACTGTGTTTTTGTACAGTGAGTGGGACTGGCACTCTAAGCCTATTACACTTATGGATTTCCATAAGAGATCGTAAAAAGAGGTAACACACCTCCAGACCTGATTTCTAATTTGAAGAATGTAAATGAGCAGGGTGTACCCTGGGAGAAACACAGCGAAGAAGAAAATAACTCTGGTATTCAGGACAGGTTCCACCACAATCGTGAAAAAGGAGTGTTTTTATGACAAATCAAAACATTTTGTATTGTATTTTAAAATACTTGGAACATTTTAGAGACATCTTTACCATCATATATCCATTTTCTTATGAAAGAAATCCAATATTGATGACTGCAGCAAGAAATAAATGCCTATTGGGAGTTTTCTAAATCATCCACTTAGTGTAAAAACTATTACAACCACCATCTTACTAACTGATATACTGTATTCTACACAATGCAGTGTCCAACCAATTATCCCAGGACCTTTTATTAAGTATTAAAAGGACGACAGGGATTTTGCAGGTTCTAAGCACCTCAAGCAGGTTGTTTATAAGCTGAAGGACCCAGATGGCAAAATCAAAAATGTCCTTATAATGTCTTTAAAGTGACCATCATGTGATATGGTCGAAAGCCCCAGAAAAGCTACTAAAATGGCCCCTGTCGAATGTAAAAAATAACCAAAAACTCAAATCACACAAAATAAAGCTGTAAATCAATGTAATGATGGTTTTGCATTTTTAGCCGTGTTGACTCCTAATTGAGGCCATTGGCTTCCATCCATTTCACTATGGCGTTTGACTTACCAGGCTGCCATTGGCTTCCATCCAATTTACTATGGTATTCGACCTTCCAGGGAAACCATTGGCTTCCATTCATTTCACTATGGCGAGAAAAACAACTTGCAAAGACTTGAAACTTGTTTGAGATGGTGTAATAATTCCATCACTGTGAACATTTAGTCAGTTTTATTTTTTGTCCAAGTTACATTATGATTGCACAGTAATGTTGGTGTGTTGCACAACCAAATTACATTATAATTTTCCCAGCATTAATGTTTTCTGCTTACTGTTTGTTTCCTGGTTATGTTGCCGGGTTGTTGACAACATAGCTCAGAAATGTAATGTTTTTAATGTTAAGCGTCCTTGAACGCACAAACACGAGTTTTGAAATTGGTCAAAAAAATAAAAGATAATAATAATAAAAGATGTTCACCCTGATGGATTACCCATTTCAAGTTTGAAGTCTCTGTATGTTTATTCTTATTTCACAATGCAGTAAAATGAATGGAAACCAATAGCTGGCTAATGTAAACATGATTTGTAGTTAATTGTGGGGTTATTGGCATAGTGCTTTATTCTGTCAATCTGTGTCTCTATTGAGATGTGTACAAAATCAAGCTGGCAGAGAAACACACATAAATCAAGGTAAATAATCCAATCATGCAAAATATAGAACACAACCACATTGAGAACAACTCCCAACTCCATTCCCATTTTTTCTATGCGAGTGTGTTATCTGGGGTATTTATGAAGGCTTAAATCGCTGCTTCCTAGGAATTGTAACACGTTCTTTCTCTAATGGTTTGACCAGGAGTGAGGAAGTCCTACCCCTCTGTTTATTCCGTCTCCCCTTTCAGGGCTAATGAGACATCACTTATGAACAGAGCACACTTTGAGAAGGAAAGCCTTGTTTATCATCCCCAAGATCTTCTTGATGCATTCAGTTTACGCTAAAGGATGTCGACCCACCACATGGGGACATGGACTCCCTGCTTCAAGGTTGTATTTCTAATTCAAATAAGAGGAGAATGCTAGCTGTTTCTAGTCTTGGCTACCGGTCTCACACTCATCCAAATTCTACCTAAAACAACTCTGTATCTTGTGCAAATGTCCCATCTGTATTTCTCATAGAAAATGGCTGCAGATAGCTTCAGCTGTGTCTGTAGTTTGTTCAGCAGAAGTAAAGTGTCAGGACCAGTGAGTGTTGAGGGAAAGGAGGTAGGCTATATTATAGGTGGAGTTGCAACGACTAATCGATTAGTCGATCAACAACTATTTTGATAATCAAATAATCATTTTAGTAATTTTTTAAAGAAAAAATGCCAATCTTTTGCTGATCCCAGCTTCTCAAATGTGATGATTTGATGCTTTCCTTTATCATACATGATAGTTAACTGAATTTCTTTGAGTTTTGGACAATTAGTTGGGTAAAACAAGACATTTGAAGACGTCACCTCGTGCTGTGGGAAATTATAACGGCCATTTTTTTTTTGCCATTTTCTTACATTTTATAGATAAAACGATGAATCCAGAGAATAAACTGCAGATTAATAGATAATAAAAACCATTATTTGCAGCCCTTATCATTAGTATTAAGTCTCCATCGCAGTGTCAGTGTATAAAGGTTGTCGCCTGTCCAGTGATCCATGTAACCCACCTCCAGATGAGGGTCGATCCTGCATGTTTTGTGGGTCGCTTGGTGGAAAAGGTCGAGTGACTAACAAGCCGACAGTATATTGCATATCACCATTAGGAACCTCAGTATTTATGTTGTGTTACTGTTTTTTCTTGATTAATTGATTATTAGTTTGGTCTTTAAAACATCAGAAAACATCTGACTAACAGTCCAAAACGACAATGTATTTAACATAATATAATGTTAGGCAGCAAATTCTCACATTTGAGAAGTTGGAACAATCAAATATTTGGCATTTTTGCTCGGAAATTGACTTAAACGATTAATTGATTATTTAAAAAGTTGCCAATTAATTTCAGTCCGTTCTAATAACCGTTGCAGCTCCACTTGACATCATGCAGAGGAGCTTGTGTTTGATTCTTTTCTCCACCGTCATTCTCTCATCATACACACCTGTCTGTATACAGGTGTATTACAAGTACAAGAGACCTGTAGACGAAGGTGTGACGTAGACAAGGAGCTTCATTTAAGATAAGAGTTAGACTATAGTCACATGTTCAACAGCACAGAGACAGGCTAAGGTAAGAAAACAGATAAGCAACTATTTGAATGAAATACATAAAAATAAAATTAGAGAGACGCCATCACATCTATATACAGCAAATGCATTACAATACCTTAGACTATGTGCAAATATTTTTGTGACACTGTGTACTGTATAGCTTGACATGTGTCCTATCAGTGCGTCTTGTGTAAACAGCTCGACACGGGACGTGACAGTTCACACCAGTTTCAGTGCTGCTTTGGGATAAACGAGCTGAACACGGGTCTCTGGTGTAAAAGGTGTAGGACTCACCTGTCATCACTGGTGTGTGCTGCTTGGTGTTTAGAAATTAGCTTTTCTGCCTCCTTTGAGTTTTTTGGACATTAAGCAGTGTTTTATTCCTCCTTGTTCCCATGTAGTCTTTACTAATCGGGATCTATGGACCTGCTGCTAATTGCAACAAGGGACTGAGCACAAGTACAATGGGAAAACAGGCTATCCATCTTTGGTTGGGCATAATAATGTATATTTCGATTTTGTTCTTTTGGGCTAGAAGAAGGTTGTCAATGATGTTGTAAACAGCAACGCAAATGTGCTCTTTGTTGAGATTATGATTGATATTAATAAAAGCAATTATGGTGTGTGTTATGACGATGAACTGAGGATCAAAATGTAAGAAACTTTTCATTTATCACTGCATCGCTGATTTGCAGGGCAACATGCCTAGTTACTGCCTATCACTCTAGTCCTTTGATATGCATAAACCACATTTTAACAGGATAGGTGATTTTCTTTGTAGTTAGACTCTTCATGATCATCTGCAGGAGGTCAAAGGTCATCCATCTTCTTCCTTAGTACTACAACATCTCTGTCACACACACACACACACACACACACACTCCTACCTGTCTCTGGGGTCGATCCAGCTGGTGCACTGGTTAATGTGGTCAATGTAATAGACTTTGCCATCAAAGTCTCTGGCTTCCTCCCAACCCTCAGGTAGTGGCAACTCCTTCCTTGGCATGTCAGGCGAGTCTCCATGTAATGAACTCCTCTCTACTCAAAATCATAACGAAGGGAAACCATCGCTTTTCTCTGTCATCATCACCATCATCACCATCAGCAGTTATTCCCAAAATTCCCGGTCTGGCGCGGTTTGGATTAGGCCATAATAATAATCCATAATAATCCACAGCTTAACAGTGAATCAGACGTCAAAAGGAGAACTATCTCAAAGGATCAAATGGTTCCAGCAGGCTGCACTTGTGCATCAATTCATTCCTATGTGAGCGTCAAATCATCCGTGACATAAACACAGCGGTCATTAAACAAACCCGTGTTGCTACTTGACGCGTTTTTCCAGATGTGAGCGCATGTTTTTACAACTTTTCCAAGAAAACTTTGAGGCGGCCTGGTGATAACTTTGGGAGGAAAACCAGAATTATCCACGGTCCACAGAACACGGACGGTGCTGGGTCCGCCGCTGCTTGGGTTTCACCGTAAACAGAAAGGCAGCCTCACGTCGAAGTCCACAAACCTCCAAATAAAACGGAAACGGGGGCAGTGATGTGTCCAGAGAAGCGGTGTTTCACAGTAAGAACCGTCCAAGTGGCTTTAAAAATCCTCTAAAATCCCCAAAGTGGGCTCGTTTCTCCTTCTTGCCTACAGGCCACCATGTTTAGCAGGAGTAACCGATGCTAGCCGCCAGTCGCGGGGTAACGAACAGTCCGAACACCGCTGGGAGAAGAAAGTAACGACTGAATCCACAGCCGTTAAACTCCGGTAAATCCGCGAGAAACTTGTCTGTTATTTTGTTAAATTATCCTTTTAAAACGGGACGGGAGGGAAGCGGCAGCAGCGTCGGTAAAGTCTGTACTGAGTCCCGATGACTTCGGCCGGTCGACCGCTGTCAAGTCTCACACATTCACTGCGGCTTCCGGGTATGATTTCAAAATAAAACCTCTGTTGACAAGTTCAGCCAGCAAAATAAGACTTCCGGTCACAATTTTCAAATTCATTATATATCGTGTTCAAATGGGCTCTTTGCTTAGATTATGGCTGATATTAACAAAATCAATCAATGTGTGTGTTGTGTTGATGAACTGGGGGCCAAAATGTACATTCTTCATTTAATACTGCAACATTGGTTTTGTTTACTATCTATGTGTAAGCTGTTATCAGTATTCTGATAACTTGTGAAGTGACATGCATAACCACAGCCTGTTCCTCTCCTATTGTGTATACAGTGATATGGATAAGCACAATTTATGTTTCTTTTCATCCAAATTTCAATAAACTGGCTGGAAAAGGTCATCCATCTTCTTCATCCTTCTTCCATTGTCTGTACAGTAACACATATAAGCTTATCAGTGTTGTTCTTGTTGTTTTGTCAATTTTTACTGTTTTTATTCATTATTCCATTAATTTATTGCATTAATTCTTGGTTTCCTTGTGGCAGTGGCTGTTTTGCTCCTATAATTTGTGTTTGATTTATATATATATATATATATATATATATATATGTACTTATTTATTTTCATATAAATGATGTGGTCTATAGTCAATAGTCCACTGGCCTTCACAGGTTTCTGTATTAACAAATGTTCAAGCCCACAGCGCCCTCTGGAGGCCAACGTGCTGAACTGCTGCATGGATCCTCTTCATGCTGAGCAATAGAAAGACTGACTTCAGGTCAGCTTTACAGGCTGCATCTCTTGTACCTCTGGTCTGATTTTAATGAAACTTGGAGGGAAGACTCCTGACAACCCTGTGTCCCGACACTTAAAAAATCACACCATTTGTTTGGAAGCTGACTCCAAAGTTAAAGGGCAAAGGGAGCAGCTGTTCCACCTGGTCTGATTTTTATTCTAAGAAGCATCTTGTAGTTTATTGTGTTTCAGCAATTCAAAAAGACACTGATTACCTAAATGCTAAGAAGAAAAAGAAATGAGCTCACTACACAAAGTTTGACTGACATACTGTAAATATTGCTACACACCCACATTAGGGAATCAATTATAGACTTGAAGGACACTGAAAGAAAGAGTTTGAATGTTAAGCTCAAAGTTGTGTGCAGCCACCATTGATCTGATTTGGACAAAGTAAGATGAAGCACTTTAGTACTCCACTAAACTGCTGCTGATTAAACTTGTGGATGTTACTGATTGGCATTTGGGCCCTGCATGCGCTCCGGCTGTTATCAGATACACTTTGCATGGTTATAACAGCAGCATTCACTCATGTAAATTGCCCGTGAGTTAATAATAATGTAACCAGGAGCGCCTTTTTTTATTTGACGGTGCCTCTCTGTGGGAGAGTTTGCCAAGTTGTCTAAATCTAGAGGGACTGTCAGCGCTCAGCTATCAGTTTTGTGAAACTTGACAGGTTGATTAGTTTAAGGCGGACTGCTTGAGGCATCAATCAAATGAAGTATGCCAGGTTTTTATTTTAGGTGTTAGTGTAGATTAGATTTGGTAATAGCTTTGAATGTATTTACTGTGTATGCATGCCTGCCTTGTGTTTTTATGCAGGACCATGGTCTTTGGGTACTTTTGTGTCTATATAGACCCATAAATAAAACCAATCTGTTGGTGGTTATTTAAAGGCACCTGAAGGGTAAAAAGACACCTCACTTGTGTCAGGACAGGTCCAACTGTGATGTGTCTGTATTTTGTCTCTAATTGATCTGAGGGTAGAATACACTTCATAGAATATACTTTATTTCCAGTTGTGGAATGTACTATGCTTAAGTACAATCTTTAGGTACTTGTACTTCTTTCACACAAATCTTTTACATACAAAAATCAACTAAATGTGAACATGAAAACAAACAAATATATTATGGTGCATTGTTGACTACCAGTAAATAAAGTCAGTTACTTTTGATACTTTAAGTACATTTTGCTGATAGTCCTAATACTAATGTACTTTTGTTTTGAGGCAGATAAAACATGATAAACTGCCCTCTACGGTGGCCCAGTGGGCAAGAAAACGTGATAAAGTGCCACATAGGCTGCCTTGCATGCTAGAAAAGGGTTTGGAACTGTTTCACCATAAAGGCCTCATGACTTTCTGCGCGCTGGTGCCCCACCGCACGCAGCTGGTGCCCTTTTTATTCGTTTCGCCCGGGTCCCTCAGACAGCCTGACGCCGCCATTGCTGCTACAGTAGTGCTGATGAACACATGCATGGATCAAAAACAAAAGCACTCACCTTCTCCTGTTTCTGAGTGTAACTTTCAGTGCAAGACTTGTAACTTGCAGTATTTGTACATTGTGGTATTGCTGCTTTCATTTAGTCCCATTTAATCTGATCTGAATACATCTTCCACCACTGTTTATTTTGGGTGTGTGATTCCTGCAGGTTTGGGTTTTTGTTTAAAAGAGCAGAATATGTGACAGAGTTTCCTGTTTTTGTGGAGTTTTAGATGATGTCTGTGGAAAAACTAAGACTTGGCTCTAGATGGAGCACTTCACCTGATGGAGAGAGGCTCAGAGGGGCTTTTTCTGATGAAGAACACAAACCATCATCATCATCATCATCATCATCATCATCACTCTGATCTGACAGCTCAACACTGTCGTTTATCCATAACTTGATTCTTATTTTATCTAACACACAAACAGATCCAGTTCGTGTGTTTCATCCCACATAGGCCTATCCAGTTCCAGATGTTGTGTCCGCACTCACCTGCAGACCGGCGGCGGGCTGGGTGCTGCTGATGCCTTCAGGTCCTATCGGGAATATTATAAATTGGTCCTTCAGCGCCCAGACTGTTAGCCTACAAAGTGCTAAACTAAGATGTTAAATGACATAGAGTAGTGGTCTGTTACATGTTATTTGTAAATTAGCAGTAGCCATATAGGTTAGAATATGTCTGTAGGCATATATTTATTGAATCGGCATGCTCACAATATGTGACAAACTGGAACATATTTTAAATTAGCTTCCAAAGCTGGTCCTTGAGTTCGGAGTATCGTTCCTGGAATATCGTTCCAGGAGTATCGTTCCTGGAAAAGTGAAACTACCCTAAATTTTTAAATAAATTTCCATACCTGGGATTGTAGAGAGGGCTTTGAAACAATATTTAGACAATAATGAAGGGTGATGACATTTACTGCAAATATAATTATAAATATAAACAGTTAGGTAATAAAATATGTAAAATCTAGGTGTGGCACAAGTGTCACATGCTGGATCATTTGACCCGCAGGGAGCAGCGCAGCAGGTGTGTGGCGGTTCTTCGGTGCAGACTTACCTTTAAAGCGGGTCAAACAAGCGCTTCGAAACTGGGTTTTAAACGTAAATATCTTTAATTTTGTGATTGTCTGTTGCAAGTTGCTAGAAGCCGCATTTCCACAGGAGAAGCGGAGTTAACAAGCAGCACTTAAACGCAGCATTTTTTTTCTTTTTTTGAAAACCTCTTGCGCGTCTCGAAACAAAAACAAGCGGAGAGAGCTCGGTCACATGTAGAGCGTCCACCGGCAGCAGAGCAACAAGAAGAAGGAAGCGGCAGCCAGTCTCAACGCTGTCGGTGTCCAGGAAGCAGTGACCTCCTCCCCGCCCCACCACCAACCACCCACCCCGGGTTCTCCGGTTCCAGTCGCCGATCAGTGCGCTCCACATATGGTTCTCCTCCGGCACATCTCTATCGCCCTGACCGCCGCCGTGGCTGCCCTGGGCTCCGCTCTCTTCATCGCCTTGAACTTCTTCTACAAGAGGCGAATATGGGCTCCACAGGCGGAGTACTGCACGATCAAAGAGGTGAGACAGGGTGTTTCTAATCCTCTCCATTTTTATTTTATTATTATTTATTATTTTAACTGTTTAACTATTTAAGAAGAGGCTGACATCACATCTGACAGACTGAATGAATGAAGACATCACTGCAGAATTCTGATGAACTGAATTGAGAGGGTGCTGATGATGATGATGATGAAGATGATGACGCTTGGTGAATAAATGACAGTGATGAGGAAGATGTTGATGGTGTTAATATAAAAAAAAACAATGAGATGAGAATGATGATGATGATGAAGAAGAGGATAAGGAGTAACTGATGAATAACTGACGTGTTAATGGTGATGATGATGATGATGGTGGTGATGATGAAGATGATGGCCTTGATTATGTGATGGTCAAAAATATGTAAATAGTGAGAATAATGAAGAAGAAGATGATACTGAATGAATGTAGTGATGATGATGATGATATTGATGATGAAGAAGATGGATTTGATGATATCAGTGATGATGATGGTGGCAGTGAACATGAACATGATGATGATGAAGAGGTTGATGGTAATGAGTAAGTAGGAGCTGATGAAGATGAAGGGGACAGAGGAATGGTAATATTAATGATGACGATGATGTTAGTGGTGACGAAGACGATGGTTGTGACGATGAGGATGGTGACATTACAGGAATAATGTTAACGGTGAAGATGATGAAACAAAGGTGACTGTGAAGATGAAGAGCGTGAAAAGATGATGTGGTAGAGGCCATAGTGATGATGTTGTGATATCATTATTGATGATGATGATGGTGACGATGAAGACAATGTGACATGGAGATTGATGATGTTGGAGAAGAAGAACATGTAGGTGATGAAGATGTGAAAAAATGACGTGGAAGTGATGTAATGATGATGATGGTACTGATGACACTGATGATGAAGATGATGGTTTTGATGATGTCATTGACGATGAAGATGGTGACCTGATGAAGAGAAAAATGTTAAAGATGAAGATGGTAATGATGAAGGTCTTTCTTATTTTAAAATATTTCTTCATCTTTTTATTGCAACTTTTCTATTTTCTATTATATTTGCTTTTATTATATATATATATATATATATACATAATAAAAGCAAATAAAAAACAATACATATATACAATATATATACTGTATATATACATGTATTTATTTTGTCATCTCCACTGTATATATATATATGTATATATATATATATGTATATATATATACATATATATATATAATTTTTCTGTACTATGCTTATTTATGCATCAGTAAACCAAATTAAGTTCCTTGTAGTGAAAACTTTGGAAATAAACCCAACTCTGATTCTGATGAAGAAAGCAGAACATAACGCACAGGTTGATGATGTTGATGACAAGAAGAAGATGAAGATGATGAAGATGTGAAAAATGTAATGGCTTCCATGTGTATTTCGGTTACGCGTCATGTAGCTGAGGAACTGTAGTTTCTGTTTCCTGCAGACAGGAACGAAGCAGCGGGTGACTGAGGGTCTTAATGAATGATTCTTCACTCCAGCTGCAGCCTGAGTCTCTTAATAAAATCTGTTTGCATGTCTCTAATCTCGTTTCCTGGATTGAATCAGCAGCAGCCTGTAATGGGCCAGCTTTATCTGGCTCAGCCTGTCTTTAGAGGATAATCTTGTCAGTGTCTGCCAGCGGCTCGCTGCAGAGGAGACGTAAATGTTTTCATCCCGGGAGTCAAGATGTGTGCACCAAGATGCATTGCAATCACGTCTTCGGCTTCGGAGAGAGCAGGGGAGTCGACTAACAGCGTGGTTTTGACCTCGGGGAGTTGCAGCAGGTTGGGGGCTGCACATGCTCATTTACACAGCGACAAGCGATCACCGAAACAGTAGAAGAACAATCAGCTGCTGGATAGACTGAACAAGCAGCCAGAGGCCAGAGACAAACTGTCAGGATGTACCTTAGTGTCTGGGTCCATTTCGATTTATATTTCTGCAGATGCACAGTGCAGACAATTTGGCATCACGTCGAGACTTCAAGAGCAGCTACAGCAGAGATAAAATTCAAAATCCTTAATATTTTCACAATTTCAAACCCCATTTTTGATATTCTTTTAGCAGTAGCCATTAAATGTATTTGGATGACCTCTTTATACAGCAGTCTTCATTGTCAGGGTTTCCTGCAGTGTTTTATAACACCTGAAACAAAGACCCCCCCCCCACTCACATCATAAAAAATGAATACACTTTTATGAAATGAAACATTAATATTCGGGGAAAGAGTGCAGCAGAGGTGACACTTCACGCAGCTAAAGCCAGATATTGAATGAGTGGCTGCTGTTTTGGCCGTCGCCTTTTAACTGAATTAATCAGGAGACAAGATGCATCGAGATCTGGAGGGCCTTACCGCCTCGAGGGAAACCCTGATTGTTAACTTGCATAAAGTTGGGGGACTTTCCAAAGACAGATTTGACTTTTCAGACTTTTCAGATTCAGCTGTGGTATGTCTTGCGTCAAAACATATAAACTAATAATTATATTTGTAAACCTAAGACAAATCAGCCACTCGTCTTAAAACTGAGCGAATAACCATACTCAGCGTTGAATAAATTATGTGTGTGAAATTTTTTGCCTCCAGTCTACATTTCTGGCATGTGGTCGTCTTTGTTCTCCCTGCAGGAGGAGGAGGAGCGTGGGAAGCGTCAGGTCCTGGTCCTCGGTCTGGACGGAGCCGGCAAGAGCAGCATGTTGCAGGGTCTGACCCCCGGGGAGTCAGCGACTAAGAGAGGCCGCTGCCGTCCCACCCGCGGCTTTAACTTCATGAGCCTCAACGCCCCCACCTGTCAGCTCGACTTCCTGGAGAGTAAGACTCCTTTTATTCCTAGAAATCAAACAGTGGAGGCTCTGTGTGGACTTTAAATGTCATTTGATGTTTCATCAAATAGCATGAAATGGAGAACTGGAAAGAGCCTTTCCCCCTCTGTTCAGTGCAGTCGGCCATTTGTTTCATTACACTGGCATTTCACCAAACAACCTTCTTGTGTTGTCAGCTATGATATGAACGTGCTGATGATTAGAATGTAGAGTAGTTAGCATGCTAATGTTAGCATTATAACCTACGCAGTTATGTTGACATGCTAACATTTATAATGCATTTAGCATGTGCAATAATGCACGTACCTGACTGTCGGTTTGTGACATTGAACACAGTAGGTGAGGGTGTTAGAGCTTCTCCACTGAACACAGCCGCCTGCTGCGGCCAAAAACAACACTGAGAGAAGTGAGAGCGAACAAAAACAGTAAAGTTGTAGCCGGACAGATAAACAATGAGCTGAAACTCACTATAAAGCTCCATAAAGCTGAGGGGAGCTGCACATTTCACATCACTACGAGTTAACCTTTCACACTGTTTTCACATTGTCATTTGATACATTGCTATTAACAAAACATAGCAGCTTTAAGTGTTGGTAAGCGACTTCAGGGGTAATAAGTTTTCATCTGAGCCCGGCTGTTGTTTGCCTCTATTTTCCCCAATCGCTGCCAACACAGAGGCAGTCTCTGGAACTCTGCCTTTATTCTCCTCATTTGTGCAGTTTCTGTTCAGTATCAGGTTTACAGTCAAACCTGTCACAGAGCTCCTCAGAAACTGTAACTGTGAGCTTGTTGTCGCCAATATTATTTCATTTCACTCAAATGAACATGTCAAATCATGCGGGTCCAAACAGCAGAGGCGGATGGGTCCAGTTAGATTACAGACAAATAAATAATTAGCATTCCACTGAAAGCCACTGCACTGTACTAAAAATAGCATACATGACTTTGCGCTTCATTGAGACCTGTCTGCGTATGAGACGCTCAGCTGCAGTCGGCCTCAGGATGAGTTTCTGTGGATGTATTCGGAGGAATGTGTCACGCTCAGCGGGTGATTTATTCATGATCTGAACACAGAGATCGGTGGGCGCCTACAATCCTTTTCCCATCTCTGAAAGTAAGAGGAACACATGTCACCGCCCAGTCAGTCAGAACCCTTCAGTGGCCCGCTGCAGTAAATGTTGGAGTCTTTGTCTCGCTGACATTGATGCAGAGGCATGTAGACAGCTCAGTGCTCACTTGCGCACATCAGGAGCAGTACAGTGCACAGGGACTGACGAGTTCTCTTCATGAAGTCCACTGGGGAAATCAAGCTAAAAGCCTTTTAACTCTGAATGAAAAGGTGCAGATCAGATCAGTCAGAGAAGTTTTAGACTTTGAGATTTGGGTTTGTGCTAAAAGGGAAGTGAAAAACAGGATCAGGAAGAAGTTCCTAATATGTTATACAAACTGTGTGTGTGTGGTTGGGGCTCACACTCTCAGCTGTCCTCCTTAACAGACATTCTAGCGTTAGCACAGCATGTACTAGTTTGCTTTCATCTTTATTTTAGGAACTATACACTAATGCTGTCAAGTATACTGAATGTGCAGTGTTTTTATGAGGAGCAGATGAGTTTAGCAGGTGTCAGCTCTCCTCTTGTACGCTGAAACGCTGGTTTTCCCCCAGGTGGATAGTATACACCTGGGAGACCACAAAAATACCTTTGAAGATGCAAACCGCTGCCGGATAGGTATAAAAAAATACTGTTTGTATCGCAGAGTAACGTACGGACAAATGGGGCTAGGGGAAACAGACACAACACCGTCTTGGGATTCAGCATATTTGAGGGTCAAAGTTAAATTTAGTTGAACTTTGGCTGCAAAACAACTATAAAAACAACCCAGTGTGTGGTGCTATGGCTTGTGCTGCAGAGGTAGTTTTGCCCTCAGGACTACATCTACAATTTAGTTCAATATACACACATATACATCCTTCACACCCGTATGACTCAGTGTCTGCTGTGTGTGTACACGTGGCTGTGTATCTAATGAGGTGGCCTGCAGAGCAGCAGCACGAACGTCCCGCTGAGCCCTCTCTGACTATAAAAAACAAGCTGGCCACAGCGCTGAGCGTCAGGTCCACCCTCTGTACCACATCAGGTAAACAGGCATTTACTGCTGCCACATCACATCAGCTAAAGGTACATCACTACCCAGTTTCCTAGCAACATTGTCCATTAAGTCCGGCACTAATGAATTCTTGCTGAGCTGTGCTGTGCTGTGCTGGATTTGGAGGCGGTGCCGACCTGGAGTCATACCCGCCCGTCTGTGTGTGAGCAGTGATTCGTTTGCCCGCTGAGCGCCGTAGGTCATTATAGTCGCAGGTCAGGTCTGCACAGCAGGATTGTGGGAAGTTAAAGCCTTCAGTTAGTATGACACTTTCCCTACTATTGAAGCTGGTAACTGAATTTTCTAAGACATTTGTCCTGTAACTGTGTAGTACAAACAGTGTCGGTACTGAAGTGTTGCAGAATGCTTTGACAAGCTTTCTTCTGGGTCACACTGGACTCCAGTTTCTCACATTACAATGAATCAATCAACAATCACAGAGCAGGATGTGATAATCTGTGTAAACAAGCTCCACGGTCCTCCAACAGCCACCAGCTCTTATATGTGACCCCTCCATGAGGACCCAGATGCTGCACCGTTTTTTGTGAACAAACAAATCCAGGAACCATGCACACAGACACACACATGTCCCCCAAAGACTCAAATGAGATACAGTATGTCGTCAATTACAAGGAGGTGGATCAAACACACCTTGAATACTAAAACAATTCATTCAAAAAGCCAAGAAAAACAGAAAGCAAGTACATAAAACAGAAATCCTAAACCTTTAAAAAGAAAAAGGGAAAAAAGAGCTGCACAGTTATATTTTGCTCAGAGCCTCGCTGCCATCGTATCAGGCCTGGAGGCAACCAGATGGGAAAAAATGAATCAGACCAATTTCCCCAGCAGGGAAACCGTGGATATAAATAATGGCTAAGGGCCGTCTTAGGCTGAGTGAAAACTAGATTTCATTTACATTCATATGTGGCCAGTTTGTTTAAAGGAGGAATGGCAACAGCTTATCTACCTGTCGAGCTGTCCATTTATTTATTTAACCGTCAGTTTGATTTGAAATCCTTCTTCTTTTTACTGTCACATGAAGGATACTGACAGAAAACATCTGAAAGCCACGCTGACATGCCCTCAAGCGATGAGCCAGGCCTGTGTGGCTGATTTACATAACATCAGAGCCTGTTTATCCCTGAATGCACAAGGGTTTCTGCTTGTTCACACGTATATGATGTTTTGGGTATTAACTCTGAACCTTATTTAATCATGAAAACCGCTGATAACAACTGCTGTGTCACAATTCAGGAGCTGGATCCTCCGCTGTTCTGATGCTTCATAATGGGCTGATAAGACTGTTTTTCTCCCAACAACACTGTGGCATCAGACCATGTAGAGTAACAGCTGTAGACACGAGGTTTAAGAGCTGCTTTTGTAATTTTATACATTTGGATTGAAACGTACATCTCTGTCCATTATATTCACATTTCTACTTCCTGAGGTTACCTCACAGGTAATTAACTGACTCCAGGACCATTTTGATGAAACCACAATCCAAACGTGTGCGTGGAGATTCATTCTTGACCTTGGGAACACAACAAATTCAATACTTTAAGCTAGTAAGTAAACTTTGAGTTTAGAGTATTTTATCAAAGATGCAATCCAAATGAATACAGATACGTTATGTTATACAAACAATTCTTTGAGGCAGAAATCACACAAAAAATGCCTTTCCCACTTGGACATGAATGCCCTGACAAGCACCTAAACATATATATACTGTATATATGTACAGTATATATTGTAAATATATTTTGTGATATATGGATGTTTGTGTTTTCTTTGCTGCAGTCGGTGGCGGGGAGGACCTGCGGCCGTACTGGTCTGACTACCTGAGAAGGACTCACGTTCTGGTGTATGTGGTGGACTCCTCTGACAGGAGCCGCCTCCCATCGGCTAAGGCTGAACTGCACCGCCTGCTGAGGGTGAAGCCCCAGCTGCCCGTGGTCGTCCTGGGAAACAAGCAGGTATGCTGCGTTCACGTGCTCCTCGGATGGGATGGTC
This sequence comes from Maccullochella peelii, assembly GCA_002120245.1. Classification (NCBI taxonomy): domain Eukaryota; kingdom Metazoa; phylum Chordata; class Actinopteri; order Centrarchiformes; family Percichthyidae; genus Maccullochella; species Maccullochella peelii. Next base: position 83,405 of record LKNJ01000274.1, read on the forward strand.
GCATTTCCCGAGTTGGGAAGTCATTCTCCCAACTTCGGTGTGTTCATGAGCTTTTAAGTCGTAATGTGGAAACAACATGGACGCTACAAAGATGTGATGCTGAAACAGTTTGAAACTTTATATTACAAAGTGATTTTGTCCCAGACTTGTTGCTGCACCACTACATTCCCCAAAACCACTGAAATATTGCTTTACCTGTCTAGTTATCAGGGTTGATTCTAATAAATAACTTTTCTAACTGATTTAGGTCAATCTACGTGGACAGCAACTAACAGTTACAACTAACACCATATTACAAATTATATGTGAGCAAAACTTTGATATGCAATACGTTAAAAGGGAGTTTTTCCTTGCCACTGTTGCTTGTGCTTGCTCTTGGTGGGAATTGTTGGGTCTCTGTACACATAAGGAGTCGGTCTAGACCTGCTCTTTATGGAAAAGTGCCCTGAGATAACTTTGTTATGATATGGCGCTATATAAATAAAACTGAATTGAATTGAATACGTAATTAATAAAAAGTTTCTTACCATCAACTTACTTTCGTCAGTTTCGTCAGCCATCTTTCAGCAAGTCGTTTACCAAAATCTTCACAGACTTTCCCAGGTGTTGTTCTGATTTAATGGGGCGTTCACGCCGATTATTCCGACACCACATGAATGCAACAGTAAAGCAGATGTACTGTCTAGCTTTTCTTAAAGGACCATACCAGTGGGGTTTTTTTTGCATGTTTAAGCTCATTTAATACAAATTAAGCCCGAAATAAACCTCTAAGTAACCATTTTGCAAACCTTGCTGCCATTGGTTTCCATTACAAAACCTGACAAACAATTAGCAGACACCAGGTAAATAATTATCATTGCGTGGTAATAATGCAGTTAAATGCAGGCTGATTTTGAAGACTGCGCTGCATTATCAGGGATCGATTATGTAACTCAAGCAAGTTTCCAGAGTTTGCCAATTGATTTTTATACCGTACGGAAATTAATGGAAACCAATGGCTGCCTGGAACAGTAAAAAATACATCCAAGAATATAAAATGGTACAGCAGGCATTTCAAATTTTACAATAATTTCTTGTTAAGGACATAAAGCTACTGTTATGGTCCTTTAAACTCTTCCTGTGAATGAATTGGAGCACAATATTGATGAAAACAGAAAAGGAAACAGTAACAGGAGTAAACCTTAATAGTCACTTTTTCTTTAAATTAAATACTCACCTAAAAGCCATCACACTCTGCTGGACTGGTATTCTGGTAAAGACCCTCCAGTCACAATTATACTGAAGTCTAAGTAAACAAAAAAATAATGTCACATGAGGTTAAAATGTTCAAGTAAAAGTGCAGAGATGTGTTGGAGTCAGCGAGCAGGTACACGCTGTTCCCTCTTCATTTATCCAGCAGTGATGATCCATCAGACTCCTGAAATAAACATTTCCACATTTCCTCCTCAGCTCATATTTCTTCACCCTGGCGGCACTTGTGGAATTATACATGACCCTTTGAGGGAAGCAGGAATATTTGTCACATCTACTGTCACAGCGCTGCAGCTTTCATTTTCTCAGGACTCAGGATATTAACAAGAAAGGAGTCTGAAATCAAATGGTTCGCAGTTAGCTTATCCAGTATATCATGGTCAAAACATCTAAAACAAGAGGTATTTTAACCCACTTCAGATGTGAAATGAACACGCTATTTTCCCTACTTTCATCTTCAAAATTAATAAGAAAACTTGAAACATCAAACAGAATATTTACTATAGAAATGAAAGAGACACTTTTTACACCTATTGCCTATTAATATAAAAGTGGCTACAGAAATCCAGTTTTTCTGGCTTTGGCTTTGGTGATTTTCAGGTCAAAAGACGTGTAGGCATCTAGGTTAAAGGTGGGATAAATTTGGTTATATAATGAATGTTTATTAGACGTCTATGTTACATATAAACATCGTTCTGACAGCATTTAATTAACTATTTCAACATGCAGTTAGGATCAGCTTCACATTAAAATATAATGTTGACAAAGGTTATATGTAACCCAGACATCTAAAAAAAAATTTGCCTCTCAACTAAATTTTGCTTGTTTTTTTGATATGCAAATGACCAATGACTTGTGCAGTTTTTGAAGTTTTGACCAAACTTGCATGGATGTTTCCCATATTTTGGACAAACAGTCATGTTCTTCAATCAAAATGTCCCAAACTATGGCTAAATACACAGCTTCTGTTCCTTATAACATGGCTGGTTGTTTGTGTAAACTCTCACAACCAAACTAAGCTAACGTAGTTGCGTGTGACAAAGCTTAAACAGCTAATCGCACTAGCTGCAAATGGAAGCTGTATACCAATATTTTGCCGAAAATATGAGTATTGGGAACATACTCATCATACAGCTGGACAGTGGAGAAGTGTATTTTTCTGCAGGAGTGGTTTAAGAATGTAATAAGAAATCACTGCACTCAAGTCTGTTATATGTAGATGGGCGCTGAATTCCCACAAGCAAAACTAAAAAACCATAAGGAAAGAACAGTGCTCTCCTTCCCAAAGCATACCACAGGTTTGGCTCAAAGCAGTCCCTACTGCCATACTGTGTAATGGCAAAAAATAATGGATGACCAACCTCAAACAGGTTTCAAGTCTCTTGATTTCTTTCTGCAGTGAAATGAATGGAAGTCAATGGCTGCCTGTATGGTATGAAAACCACCTTCATCCAGCTAGAAAAACTATAGTTTTCCTCGGAGAATAGTTGGAATGGATTGTCTCTAAGATCATCAACGTGCCTCCAAACTTTAGACTCAGGCTTATCATTTGAGAAAGTAAGCCTAATGCAAGACTACAGCCTAAACGCAGGTGATAAATAGAACTGATGTCTTCAGTAGGAGGAGCTCTTTCTGACAGTGATACTGGCTCTCACCCACCATTGCTTTGTTCTCTGCCTCGGCACTCGCTCTGTTTAAACAGTACAAAGGATGTTTCCAGTGGAACCTGCGTGTTGAAAAAGATGTGGCGGTGCAAAGAAACGAGGCGGACATCTACAGACTCTAGCCTGAGTTGAATGGATTGTGTAGGAGGGTAGCGTTAAATTCACTTTATTCACATACACAGTTAGTTATTTGTAAGGACACACTGTGAGGTATTATGTAAGTTAATGGTAATTATATTATTTCTTGGTTATGTCAGATATCAAGCAATTTTTCCTTGATGGCCAAATCAACCAAAACAAGTTTGTACTGCAATTGTACAGATTTTTTTCTTTGGAATAAAGTGAAAAGGTAAAATCAAGGTCCAAGCTGTTGAATATGAATATGAGTATGTAGCTTGCTACTTCGTGGAGGACTGATTACAATGGTAACCCAATTTGTGTACTCAGTATGTTCTTAACACTTATATTTATGCCAAAATATGGCAAAATGTACAGTTTCTGTTTGTTCTGTTTGCGTTTGTCGCACTAATGTACATAGCTAACCTCGCCAGCGGCAAACCAAAGCTTTGTATTTAACCATATTTTGGCCAAACACTACATATGTTAGCCAGATACACTTCTTCTGTTTGCTGCTAGCACAGTTACATTTCCGCATTTGTCCCACAGCTAAAGGCCTTTACACAGCGGGGACGTAACGAATAAACCACACGAAAATGCAAAATACTTGGCTGCGAATATTAACTACTACATCCAAAAGTAAACTAATCTACTCACTATCCTGCATCCGGCGGTGCTGCTCCACACGTTGTCCTTGAGTTCATTGTCTTTATAATGTTTGTCATATAATACAGGCTAATGAGAAAAGCAAACAATCAACAGGTCCGATGTGGTGATGCGACGTCAGTTCCGCACAACATAATTGGTGAGAAAAATCGACATCGTTCCAGAAAAAAATTTACGCTTTTTCGCCACGCAATATTCGCTTTCTGTGTGAAAGTACTCATGGCAAAAACAACAGTTCGAAAAAATATATTGACGTGTGAATTAATCGCACGAAAAAAACGCCTCCGGTGTGTAAAGGCCTTCAGTTTACTTATGTTAGTCTTGAATGGCAAAAGCCGTATTTTGGCAAACACTCATATTTTCACAATATTTGACTTGTTGCTAGCTCGGTTAGATGTTTGCCGTGTAAGACTAACGCAGAAGCATTATGTACTTGGCTATATTTCGCCATTTTCACCAAAATGTGCCAATGCATGGCTAATTACACAGCTTCTGTTTATTATAGCATGGGCAGTGGTTTGTGTTGACGCTTACAAGCAAACTAAGCTAACGTTGTCATGTGCAACAAAGGTGTAAACAGTTAACCGCACAAGCTAAAATTGGAAGCTGTATTGGGAACATACTGATTATACAGTTGGACAGACGAGAACTGTAAGTTTCAATAGATATTTTTACAATTTTATACCTTTCTGTGAACACTTGCATACATTTTTACACAAAAAAACTGTGGCAAAGAGAGGATTCAGCAGATTGTTCCATTAACAAACACGTCATATCCGTCATACTGGAGATGGGCAATGTTTATTGGATGACAGGTAATTCTTAATCAAAGGCAAGGAGAGGCAATTTTATTTATAAAGTACGTTTCATTAGAGGGAAGCTTTACATTAAGGTGCATAAAGCGACAATTGAAATGAGATTGTAATAGATAAAATACAAGAACAACACTAACAGCTTTAGTTTGTCATTGTTGTCAAACTGAGTTTAACCGGTTTTACGCTCTTCACAGGATAAGCCCAACGCTGTGAGCGTGCTGGAGCTGCGTGAAGCCTTGGCTCTGGGCTCCGTGACCGAGGACAGGAAACTGTTCCTCTTGGCTGCCCAGCTGGGCTCTGATGGAGCCCTGACGAACTCCTGCCGGGATCTGGACACCTTCCAGGACCTCCTGCTCCAGCTCGTCTGATCTCACTCCCTCTCCCTCACAGAGCAGAAAAGTAGGAGATTGAGGGACGAAAACAAAGGAATGGCTTAAAGCAATCTTCCTCCTCCTCTTCCTCCCCCTTGTTTAAGCTCTGGCTTATTTGAGGCAGAGGAGGAGGAGATGACGAGGACTGCAGGCCTTGCAGTACCTCCTCGTCTTCCTCCTCGCGCCTTTTCAAACTACGTCAGTTGGTGTCAGAAGAGGCTTTTGAAGGCTCCTTCAGCTCATCTCATCGTTTTTTTTTCGACTCGTCACGTCTTTGTCCCCGGAGAAGAGGAGGTGCATAGTGAGGAGGACGAGGACAGAAGGTGGGACAGAAGGATGAAGGTTTGATCATGGAGTCTGTGACTCAGACCCAATGAGTCAGACTTTGGACTAGTCTTAATTCCAACCTGTGACAGGTTTACTTTTAGCATGTAGATTATACTGTATATAAAGTGAGATATGTCAAGTGTAGATGCATATACAGATTTCTTCTGTGTGCTGAAAATGTGTGCTCAGAGAAGTCAGCCGAGCAGAACAGGTTACATTCAGGGTTGCCAGGTTGGAGCCCCCCCCCGGGTACTAAAACCCCACCAGCTCTGTGAATTCATCGACAGAGTGTTTGGAAGATACTCCTACACTGAGGCTTTTCTGAGATCTAGGAGTATTTTGTGAGGGAATTTAAAGGGACCCCGTGACATTTTGAAAAAGCAGTGTGTTATTTTTCTTCTCACGAGTCTCAGAAAGTTTCCACACTTTTCCTCGACTTTCATCTTAACAGCTTGAGAGCATTTTCATTTCAAACCACTTCCTCTTACGTCGTGTGTTTAGTCCCGACAAAAACTCCACAAGTTACAGCCAACTACCACATATTTTTCTCGGTATCAGCCAGAGTGTTTTGTGAAGATATAGGACCTGATGTCAGTTGTACTCATTAAGGATTTTAAGCACATACACTCCCAGTCTTTGTTCCCCAGTTATCTGTGTAGAAGACACCTAAACAAGGACTAGTATCCAGTTAAACACATCCTTGAATGTATAAATGCAGATGTGAAGTATTTGACTTTAATGCTACTTGTACAGATAAGATGGAATTAGCTAGATTCTGATCTTTAATGCTGTATGTGAGCAGCAATGTTTGCTTAAGTTTTATTCCTTTTGATTTGATTTCTGCAGGAATGTAGTTTTCACAACCGAGAGTTTAGTGGATTATTGTATGTACACTGGTTTTATAACCAATGACTGCTTGTCACTCTTGTTTTATGTGTTAAATTAACTGTTAGATTTGAATCCATGCATGTCTTTATGCTTTGTTGTTCTCTTTTAAAATGTCATGTCAGCTGCAGTTTCTTAAACAGCAAGTGTCCATTGGGTTATTTAGTCTTAAAGGGGAATTCCACCTATTTTACACATCAAAGTCTGTTTATAGATCCTGGGGAGTTCTACTGCATATGTGAAAAAAGTTGTATACAGCTTTTTGTGCCTCCAGAGGGAGCTGTGTGAAGTCTGATAAATCTTCTCATGTGAATCGCTTGAGTCAGCGTCAGTTGAAGCTGGAAACAACCTGTTGGTGTGGAGTTAGAAAGAAGTGAGCTGACCAGACCAGACAGGCTACAGGCTCCAGGCTACATTAGCTGCTACCTAGCATAACACACCCCAGTCTCTGGCCGAACTGTCTGTGGTTGAGTTGCATTGTGGGTAATGTAGGCGCCAAGTGGAGGATGTGTGGAATAAAAAAAGATGATATCCCTGCTTCTGATGCATTGTTTTTAATCCTTTTTTTAACTGTCCATCATGAGTGACAACTGTCAGTCAAATTTTAAGCGAAGTTTTGGAATGTCGCAAAAATGCGAATCCGGTGCGTTTCCATCAGCTGGTTTGGAGCAAATAAACTTGGCTCGTTGCAAAGCGTAGTTTGGTCAGAAGGTGGCGGTATAGGCTACGCTTTACACATGGCTGTAATCCGCCAGTAAACAGAGTAGAAGAAGAAGAGGTTGAGAACCGGAAACAAAACAAGTCTCCTCAGCCTTCTAACCATCTACGGGAGCAACATGGAGAGAGGTGCTCGGGAATTAGTTTGAATTGTTCTTTCATGTCAGCTGGTGTCGGCCATGTTTCATGCTGTCCGGAGACGAAGACAAATTAATGCGGAGCGGTTCAGCGGAAATATTTAACATTTAACTCAGCCATGTTAGTTAAATGTTCGCTACGCCAACTTATTCGGTAAAGGCGTTTCCATATCCCATTTAGCATCAACTCTTTTTCCACAAAAACCACCCCAAGCGAATGTAAAAGCTGTTTTGCGCAATTGAGGAAGTTTGCTGTTTCCGTACAGCTTTTCTAATGCGATATTTCAAAAAACGTTTATGGAAACACAGCTACTGTTACAGGAGTGAAATGCAAAATCAGTGGAGTACTCTTAATGTGTTTCTCTTAAAACAGTATAAAACAATCTGTAAACACAGCGTTACTATCATGAAGTCGTATATCTAAAAAAGTGTAGCCACTTATTTGAAGAGATTTTGAAAGAAAAATAATTTCCTTTATTTACCTTTATTTAATCTAGTAAACTCATTGAAATTAAGATCTCTTTTGCATGGGAGACCACAGGAGTACAACTGGAAACATGTAGGGAGAAGATAATCAAGATAATCTCCCCGCACTAAAAACAATGGACGGATCTATAAGATGACTCCTAAAAATAACCTGTTAACAAGCACAGGATTGGAAAACAAGTTGAGTCTCTGCTGACTGAGCATGTCAGTGCAAACACAGATGCCTGACCTTGTTTTGTCGGGCAAAGTTCCACAACTGGCCGAACAGGAAGCTGTTTTCGCTGAGACGTCGCTCTGGCACACACAGTTACAGTGTCTTCACGGCACGCTGTCAGCTCTGCAGGTTACTATGGCCGCGAGGCAGCCTGACTCAGTCAGCAGGAAAACTCACAGCTTGTAGATGAAAGCTCGTCATCTTGTAAAGCTGTGGGACATCCAATCAGAATCCAAATTAAATAAAAGATTCATCATGATGTGAAGTGAAACCCATTAAACTCGAGTTTTGATTATTGTCACGTTTCAGCAGTTGACATTTAAAAGGGTTACATGTTCCAAAATGATATCACTCCTCACCTGGAGTTAACATTTTGGCAATACAAGGTGTTTCTTACATTATGATGTTTTAAGGGCCTTAACTGAAACATTAAAGGGTACCTGCAGCCTGTATGTACTGTTTGTGTTCAGACTGAAGATCTGAGGGGCATTTCACTGATGGAAAACCTCAACATGTCAACATTTGTCATAGTTTATATTAAAACATTTGATGGCGAGGTCTATGCATGTTTTTGCGGTGGACGAGTCTCAAACACCATATTCCAGAAAACAACCACACCTGGAGTGAAACATTGACCTAACCGCACATACCTCCGGTCTGACCTTGCTTTTCAAATAATTGTACTGATTAAGTTTCCTCCCCTCCCTCCTGAACGTGCCGAGGATGTTTTCTCAATGGTCAACATGTGACTCCACAGGAACTTGGAGTTGTTCAGTGGATCGAGGCTATAAATGATTAACGAGAGGGTCAACGCAGCAGATGTAGGTCAAACTATTGTTTTGCTGACTTAAAGACAAAAGACAATAAAGATAATGTGCTCAAGGTTCGCGTGACACAAGCAGGGAGGGAAATAACTGTATGTATGTTGGTTTTACCATGTGACTTGTTGGTTTGTCTACCAGACTGTTGCAAACAGTCATCCAGACTTTTAGAAGCATTTTGGCATAACAAAGCAAGGGGAGCAACAGCAGAGTGGCTGGATGAAAACATGCATATTTAAAATAACTGATTGAAAACACAAAGTAGCCTCTACAAGTCTAAATAAGTCAGTTTCCACTGCTGATTTGTTCAATTCAAACACTTCCGTGCCGTCAGTCAGCTGATCACACGCACACCTGAAAAAGTCAGGTAGCATCTTTTTCTATCACTCAAAATATAAAGCTGCACTCAGTGTTTAGTGCTATTTAGCAAATGTAATTAGCATGCTAAAATGCTAAACTAAGATGATTAGAATGGTAAAATTATACCTGCTAAATATCAGCATGTTAGCATTGTCAATGTTAGCATGATAGCATGCTGCAGTGCCAAAGTACAGCTTCACAGAGCTGCTAGCATGGCTGTAGACTATTATTAACTTGGTGAAGAAATCAAAATGAGCTACGGTACCAAACCATGGAGGAACTGTTTCTGTGCTTGGCTGTTATTAATCGCAGTGTTAGATCAATTTGTCCGAGCTCTTTAAAGCTACATTCGTCAGATATGTAAGTGCATGCTCACTAGAGGTTTCCTCAGCGGACACACTCCACTCCACCTGCTGCAGCTCAGGTGTCTCCGTACTTTTGATTTCATTAATGTCCCTGTTTTGGTCCCGGCTGTGATTCTAGCGCAGGTTCCAGTGCCAAATATCATTTAAACTGGAGTCTTTATCAAAAGAAAATGTTCTGTCTATAAGAATATAGACAGAACATCCTTGAGGAAAACACGTCCCTTTTGCTCTGCCAGTGGTGCTGCATGGGCTGGAAGAACACAGGGAAAGTTTTTGTCTATAAAATGTTATAAAAGTCGTATTCACTTCAGTCATATCCCCTTTTATCTGCATTGTTTTTCCTTACTGATACTCTGCAGCCATGGGAACAAACTCAGCAGGGTAAAGTACAGTTTACATGAGTCACAGTCATAAAGCTGGACGTCACGTGACTCAGTGTGCAGTGTTCATACATGTTCTATAGACGACAGTGCTGAATGTGTTTTTACAGAACAAACTGAACAGGATAATACAGACCCTGAGAAACGATACGCAGTGCTTTTCTATTAGTGAGGCTGCCTCCACCACCTTTATTGCTGACTTTTAAATTGGATGCTCCACTAGAAGTGATGTATGTTTCTATCTACCTGTCAAACTAGCCTCTGTTGTTTACCTCACACTGTTTTCTCCCCCCGAGCCATCAATGCAACCACAGTTTTCCAGATGATGCTGTTAACATCACGAGGATATTCTGGCAAAAACAAACTCCAGATCTGTTCAACCTAAATTGAGCAAAAGTTGGGTATTATATTCCTGAACTGGGGCTAGAACATTTTTACATTTCATAAAGATAAAACCTTCTTTTGTGTAACTCCACCCTGAAATTGTGCTAGAACCCTCTCTCCCAGCATACAGGTAACAACACCTGTAGGAGGCGTGGCCTCGAGGCTACGTACTGTGTGTGTCAGAGGACTGACTGACACTGATTAGAGTCTGTTTTTATATACTTTCATGACGTAGACATGTCCCAACCGGTCCTCATAAATGTGTGTTTCAACCCACGCACAAACACCAAGCAATTTGAAAACACGTAAAGCTGTTTTACAAATGCACACATCACAACCTGAATAGATATTTATATTTTCCGTACAGATCATTAACTTCAACTTCACAGATCTGATCATTTTCGCCTTCAAAAAGCTTCCTGTGCAACAAATGTCTAAAAATATTTGTGACATTCCTTTGTATTCATTTACAGATTGTTAAATGTGTGCACGCGGATCAGGTGACTTTCGCTTGTGGAGTTTCGAGACTATTTTAACTCTCCAGCTCCACAGAATGCATGCTGCGTTTAAGTGCTGGTGGAAAACTGGGACATCTGGGCTTTCGGTGAATTCATGTTTAATTTCAGAGTGGAAAAGACGTTTATTTACAGAACATGAAATTCATGAATATTTAATGGTGAGAAAGGCGTGTGGATGTTGCATTCTGTCCAGTTTAGTTTTGGGATTTTAAGATTTAGGTGTTTATTAAAACTGGACAAACATTGGGTTGATAGGTTCAAGAGTTTTACACATTCAGCTTGCAACTGCATTGTTAAATTATATTTTAAAAAGTGGCAGGATCAACTGGATCTCACAGACATTTATCTTGACAAAAACGCTGCATACACTACAAGAAGTGTGCGAGTGAGATGGCACCACAGTAACAGTGTGTTTACTCACACTAAAATGTTCACAGTAGTGACAGAAGCTGTAAATGCAGGACAACAGGGTTAAATGTTAAATGAGCCACTGCACATTTTTTACTGCAACAACAAACAAATGAGAAATGTTTAACTGTATGTAGGTTTCTTTAGACTTCATGTTAAGCACTTTTGCAGCTCACACATCTTTTGACAAACTACAGACTAGGAGGCAATATGAGCCCTGAGGGTAAAATGCTGCACAACTCTGTAGGATGAGTCTCTTGATATTTTATATTTTTCTTATTTTCAACAAATCCCACAAAAAGACCAAAACCAACAATGACTTGATCCTACTAACAAGTATTGTGTGTGTATCAAAGCTGATATCTATTCTTCCTCTGTGCCACAGAGCTCCATTGTTGTCCAAAAACTATTAAAAACACATCAATAAGCAACGAGTAGGGGTCGAAAAATAAATCTGATGGGCTGAAAGATAATGAACAGGATATGAAAGCAGAAAAAAAACATTTTTCCTACTTTCCCTCTTGTGAATTTTACCTCTTCAGGCCTCTAAAAACTACACTAATAATAATAATAATTTAAAAAACCCTCTTTGGTTGAACTCATTTTAATGGGTCACAAGCCAAAAAGGTTTGAAACCAACTGTGTATTAATCCGCAGCTGAAAATAGTCCCCAACAAATGCACTGTTTCTTCTTGTTTCAGTGACATTTGATGGAAAGTACAGTGAGCAGCTGTTTGAGGAAATTACTGAGCCTTGGAACCAATGGGCTTGGAGCCGATGGCCACAGACAGGAAGTCAGACAGTATTGAGAGACAGACAAACATGTTGTTGCCGTTGGTCCTTTCATGGGTTTTGTGAAGACTATTGAATAAGACCAGAGTGATCCTGTAAACCTTCATGTCTTCCCCAGGAGGCAGAGACAATATGTTTCCTTCATCTTCTCCTCAGAGAATCTCATTCAACATCATTTCTTGTTGACTCCAAAAGTCACCACGGTGATAATTTGTTATTCACACTCTGCTGTTGACTCAGAGCTTTCTTTAGTGTTTGTCACGACCGTTTCAAGCTCAATTTTCTCCCTCTCTCTCCCCAACGTCATCCTGTTCATCTCCACTTCTGTCTCCACTGATTGGATCGACCTCCATTATAACTCTTAGATCCTCCAAAAGAAACTGGACGCGTGTATATAATATAATTCAAGAGCATCCCACCTACATACACGTTATTATGAGTTCTATGGATACTCGACACCAAAAACACTTTCACAAAACTATTTCACAAGAGACACAAATTTTCAACCTCATATTGTTCCTCAAATGCTTAAATTACTATGGAATAAAACCTCAATTGTATCTTTCCAGACTCTCAAAGTCTTTATCATCACATCTAAATAGAAAACAAACACATATGACGGCGGGATCGTTTCATTTCAAATATTAAAAGCTTTTTGGTTTCCATGCAACACCAGATGATGTTGAAAATCAAGCATTTTTCAAGGAGTATAATCGAATTCAAGCATATTCCAGACCTTGAAAACATAACGGCTAAAATTCAGCATTTTCCAAAATTTCAAGACTTTGTACGAACCCTGTTTATGGTATCAAAATGGAGGTAAACACAGTTGAAGTTAAACAAGCCTTGTAATGAGGTTTGTCATTCTCAGTATGATCTAAACTCCATCGACTCAAACAGCGTTGTTGGTTAACGGCGTTATGAATTTTCTATGCATACTAACGTAGCTGGAAACAAAATCAAAGCTGCGCGCATCTCCAGTGCAGTTCCAAACACGATGCTGCTGCAGTGAGATTCCTCTCAGACATCAACATCATTTGACTGAAGATCTGTGACCACATGACGATCAGGACAACATGGGAAACTGCAGAGTGTGTGTGAGGACACGTTTTCATCTTGCACAAAGAAAAACACATCTACTGAATGAGCTTCAAGGTGTTTAAATGATACATTAATAAGACATCTCAGTCAATCACGTTTGACTTAACGCAGGACACACAGTGAGATCAGGACAATGTTCCAAATATTCCACAATGGAACAAATAAAAACAGGAAATCGTGACGGGGAGGAAAGTAACACGGGAGAAAAGGTCCTTAACAAGACTCAGAAGCTCGTCCCTCAATGCTCCTGGAACATCCTGGACACTTCTGACAGTCTCTCCAGAATGAGGTCCACCTCATCCTGATACAAGTCCAGAACGGGGTTGACAGTCCCTCTACTGGACCATCGGCTGCGGAGCAGCTAGTGACTTGATGAAGGCGTCGTAGTGCTGCAGGTGGCAGCGCTTGTACTCGTTGATTTTCCTCTTGATCTGTTTGGGCGTGTCCTGGTAATAGTTCTTCTCATCCCTGGCCATCGCCTGCAGGGACAACAAAGACCAGGACGGACAGTTAGTATTCCTTAAATGTTGAAGTGGCAAGAAAATTCTGGTATTTATGAACCACAAGCTAAAAAAGGATTGAAACTCTATAATGAAGCTGGCGCCCCAGTGAGGCTGTAATGCTCATTATATACCAGAAAACAAAAATATTGCTTGGATGACAATATTGAGACGCCTTTACTTTTCTTTGATATTTACCACTAGAGGGGTAAAACTAAATGTTTGTCCAGAGGGTGGCGCCAAAGGAAACGTCATGTTGTTACCTAAATCAAAAGGGTTTATTATCTATACACTCAAATCCCAATGCTTCGGTGTTAATATATCCGTGTAAACTGGCAGCACAACGGTCACACTCTGGATCACTTTTCACGTTACAGCGCCAAATGAGAGTTACGTTTGTAACTACAGTTCTGTGAATTCTGGATGACGAGGCAACATCTCAGATTCTTCCTCACAGACTGGATCAACCGATGGTGTAATGAAGTGACTACCTGTTTACATATAATTTATTAACTCATAAAGTGAAGGTTAGCATGCTAGCATGTCTGCAGCTAGAGCGTTGACATGTATACCAACTACACTTTAGTCTGTAACATTTAGCACATTAGCTTTCGAACATGTTAAAATGCACCCATTACAGGTCGTTGTGTACAGTTACCATAGTAACATGCCTACAGAATACTCTTCAGCTTGTTAGTGTGCTAATATCAGCATGGTAGCATGACACTTTAGCATTAATCTCAAAGTGCAGCTGGAGTGATTAGTTCCAGATGTCTCCTGTGCTCGTTGTGTTAGATGAAGAGTCAGAGGACGAACAGAGTTTTAGGATTCATCCTGTTTAGATCACGAGCGCCTGTGCATGATTTTATAACAACCGCCAAAATATGAGATATGTCCCTCAGTAAAACCTTAAATCTGCAGTTTTGGAGCGTGGAAGGTGCCTGCACTTTGACTCCACTTAGAGTGTGATGCTGTGTTGATCACAAAACACACAAAAATACATTTTTAGAGGGTTTTAATTCAGATCAATTCAGTTTTATTTATATAGCACCATATAAAGTTATCGCAGGGAACTTTTTCATATAGAGCAGGTCTAGACCGACTCTTTATGTGTTTTAGAGGTTATATAATAATTTGCAGCAGTCATTTGAAGGTGACTGACTCAGCTTTTCAGAATTTAAAGTCAAGGATGGAATATTTTCTATTGAAGGAGATTTTATTGCAGAAAGAACTACGCACACGCTCACACAATATCCTCTGTTATTGACTGATTCTGCCTTGGCAGCGCTCCCCCTGTGATGACTCAGTCCCATTTGAAGCAACTGTTGAAAACCCTTTTGAATGAGGCACTTTTCTGATAAAAGAAGTAATTTACACTTCTGCCACTCGCCGCTCTGAGCAATAAAAACTAAAAACACACGAAGCTCTCGGCACTGTTAGTAATGTGCACCAGCGTGACCCTTCAATCTAAAGTTATGAGAGAAAAAAACAGAAGTCAGCAGCTGTTAAGGAATATCACGGAGATGAAACCTTCAGCTGTGCAGCTTCGTTCAAAACTTTTCAAAGAAACCAAACAGAGGAAGGATGCCGTTATCACCGGGCGCACACAAGATAAAAACGTTCAGCTTGACAAATTAAGTTTTCTGCACAGCAACTCACATCTCAGATGTCAGAACTATGAAAAAGTTCCTTCAGTCTGAAAACGCCTATTGATCCTAATTGGCTCCATAAAAAGATTTTCCGGTCTTTCCAAAGTTGTGCCGTGCTGCTTTGATTAAATAATGTGAGATTAATGTGAAATGAATCAATCACTCACTCATCTACTGAGCTGAGTCTTAAAGGAATAATTAAAAGGTTTGGGAAATACGCTGGTTTGCTTTCTTGCAGGGAGTTAGATGAGAAGTTGGATACCACTCTCTCATGTCTGTGATAAATATGAAGCTACTGCCAGCAGCTGGCTAGCTTAGCTTAGCACAAAGACTGAAACAGGGGGGAACAGCTAGCCTGGCTCTGAATATTCACAGCACATAAACACCTGTAAAACCACCACTTTATGTTTTTACTGTTTGGTTTTTCTACAGATTAAACAAACGAGATGTAACATGCTAATCAGAAAGCTTTTGATCTTCTTGTCTAACTCTCGGCAAAAAAGTGAATAATGACTAATGATGAATATACCTTAAAGGCCTCAGTATGCTTCAGACAAAGTGCCTTTCGGATAACGTGACGGTGGAATATGGCTGGCTGCGTCTGACGGGTTCTGTGCAGGTGTGTGGTGTGAGAAGTAGGCAGGATTTGAACTTTTCTCTCAAGCTCTCTTTTTTCATTCTTCACACAACGTCTGTCAGCTACCGTGAGCAACATCATGAATGTCTTAAAGGAGAGACCGCTGCACCGTGAGCACCGTCATCCCTGTTTGTACGAATCTACTACAAAGTGGAATGCAGCCAGAAGGAGGCTGTGACGGCAGGCTTTTCCAATGTTTTACCTTTGGAAGTGGTTGAACAACGTGTTTGAACTAGTTCATTTGAAGCATACCTTTAAGTTATAGATGGCTTCTCATCTTTTGCTATAATTTTAGTTGCTAGAAGATGGTCTGAAGTGTCTGAACGTATTGAAATCAGTGGAAACCAATGGATGCACAGAAGGTAAGAAATCAATCTACAACTTAAGCTTTGGAAAAATTGCTGACAGTTAATTGTACTGGGCTAAATGATGCAAAACCACCAGTGTGATTATTTAATCCCCCAGCTCTGTTGCTGTGGCAACGTCGCCCAGGCTTCGGTTCCTGCTCTCACCTTGTAGTCGTCGTTGTGTTTTCGGATCATGTACTGAGCGTACTCGATCAGGTCGGAGGATAACGTCTTGGAGTCTTTCTCTGGACGGTTGGCCTCCTCCTCCAGCTCTGCTCAGGACGTAAAACACATCTTAGAGGCGTCCGAGACACAGGTTCATTACATTTTTCCATCTTACTAGCTTTTAATGCCTTTTCAGTTTAACTGTGGTGAGAAGACAAGGGCACACAACCAGCTCAGTCAGCCTCAGTGGTATTACTGGAGGAATGACATTCAGAGCAGCTGCAGGTTCTATATGAAACTGTGCATAACAACAAAAACACGATGTAAAAGCGAAGCTCTGCCTTTATTTAAATTGGTCTAATAAGGTTGCGATCACATTTAGTGACCAACAGAATATAAAATGAAAAGATCCTACTAGAGTTGTGACACCGAGTGAAAAGCAAAGGAAAACACCAGTTTTCTGACTGAAAGCAACTCATTTCAATGGACGCACTGTTTTTAGGGACGTTTGCGCTGTTAATAATCACAAAATGAAGAGGAGGAGTCCAAGCTATCATAGAAGCTGGACATATTCTACTCTTTACCTGACGATACCGCGCCCGAAGATAAAATGACTGTTGCTGTGATAACTTTATAACAGACATGTAAAATCCTTCCATATAGTATCATAAAGCCGGGCTCAGACTAAAGGAGTTCTGGGACGATTTATCCCAGACTCACCCCTCCCGACAATCGGAGGAGAAATCTGGTCTGGGATGTTGGTCGGTACCGACGTTTGGCCCAGATTATCTGGTAATGTGGGGGTTCACAGATCCAGCCTTAAACCTCCTGAACTGCTCGCAGAGGAGTTCAAATCTGGCTGATTACGTCAGTACTTCCCGAGCGGGAACACAATAGCCAACGATCGCTGCAAGCTAATGTTAGTCCTGGAGTAGCTGACGGTGTTGCCAAGCAACGGTAAACATTCCAGCCCTTGAGGCTAATGTTAGCTAGCACACTACTGTTGGCAGATATTAAAACTGACAGTTAAAATCTCACCTCCAGTTCTCCCCAAACATTTTCTCATCCAGACTCGTTCAGCCTCCTGCTGTTGTTTTTTCTCACTGAAAGCATTACTCCAGCAAGGTGCTGCACCGCGTCAGTCTCACTGTTTACATCTGTGTGGTGGGCGAGGTGATGCAGCGATTGCTCCCTCTGGCACGCTAATCTTAGTAACATCCTGCAGTGTGTCGTGCGCCATTATTTTCAGATCTCGTAGCGTGTGTGTGCATGTTTGAGATTGGAGAGAAAAACATCGGTGAAGCTTCTCCTTATGTGCGTGATGCAGTCCGATTTCAAAATCGTTCCTGTAGTCTGAACGCCGCTTGCAGTGATTTGGAGTCTGATAAACCTTCAAACTCCTGGATCTGTTCCTCGAATCAGTCTTCCTGGATCAGATTTTATCACATCATTGGTGCCTGCAGCGGCCCACATCAACGCAGCCACCTATTGTTTTAATGCAGGGCTGCTTTCTATCTGGGTGCCTGGTAGCTGTATTAACTTATTGTTGGATTAAAGTGCATGTAGTCGCTATATCACGTGAGATGTGAAAGTGAGAATACATTTTGTTTTTGCCCGATTCAATCAGGCTCGAGCCCGGTCCGGCTCGGCTGCAGACATTCAGTCCACATTACTTTACATAATGAGGCCTTCAGAAGAAATGACTTACGGTTGAGAACGTAGGGCTTGGTCACGATGTTGACGGGAACTTTAGTCTCTCTCTCTTTACCGAGGAGCTGCAAGTGTGAACAAAAACACATCATGAAGGACACTGGAGGTCATGAGTCAGTGTGATTGGATTCGGTGGTTCATTGATCAGGACAGAAGATGATAAACATGTTTCTTTTCCAGAGATCATCCATCTTCTTCTCTAATGTGGCACAACAAGTATGAAATAGAGAGTTCGCCCAGAGGAGGCGAAAATGAATCATTTATGGGCCATGAGTTAATAAAATGGACCACTAAAAACAAACTGCAGCACAAAGAGCAAGATGAACTTTGATTAACCTCAGGGTGAAGCAGCAGCAGAGCGTGTCGGTGAGACCAAAGAACAACAGAAGAGAATGAAGAGCATCCGTATTTTCAAAGAGTCAGAAACAAGTTTTATCCATGTTTCAAATATCAGTTTTACACATTTAATGACTCTTTAACTGAAGTGGGTTTTTGTTTTAAAGACATGTATTCTGGTTTCACCTGTTTAATCATCTTAACCAACACTCTGCTGCCCCCTCCTGGCACAAACAAAAACTACAGGACGTTTTAAAATCCTGATCTGTTGGATACATTTATTATTATTTTATATATTAAATAGTGAGAGCCTTGTTGTATCACCAAAGTCTAGTCTAATGCAGCAGCTGCAGAGGCACTGTCGGACAGATCGAGTGCATGGATCAGAGAGACACTAGGATCCTGGTCACATTCAGCACAAAGATGCACCCTGGATGACCTGATGAACTGAACATGACAAAAATCGTTTTCTCTGTTGCAGATCAAAGTGATTGACCGGTCCGCATCAGTGTAGCTGATTCTCAAGTGTCGGATTTCAGAGATTACAAAAGGACAAATTTAACACTGGGACACCTGTACACATTTAAAATGACCTGTTTAGAGTAGGGCTGGGCAACTCATCTAAAAATTACCAAAAACGCCATTAAGACTCTCTAACTGACCTAAATTCAGTCACGTTGATAAATGAATTTCTTCATACAGGCTGCCGCCTACACCCTACAGCACAGAGCACGTAGAGCTCCACCGTGAGAACGGAGAAACTCATGCAGATATATTTAATAAGATATCCATTAACAGCGGTTCTGATTTCAGGTGACGTTCCCCAGTTCTACTCTGAATATACAGAATTTGGATTTAAGCCACGTTTTTTTCAGTAGGTCTGACTGTGAAGTGCTGCTTAGAAGAATCATGTGTGGTAAATAAAACTACACGACTTCTAACGGGACCGCCACAGTTACTTACGCTCTTCTTCTTTATTGGCAGAGTGCGGTTTGGATCAAAGGCCAGACCCATGTCCTGCAGGTTCCTGGCCATGGACTTCTTGTTGTCCCAAGCATTTCGGATCTGCGGGCTGAGAAGGAGAGAGACAGGTTAGACACACGATGACAACAATGCTTCTGCAGGAGCGGGACGGTTCCAGTGAAACAGAAAATGCCCTTTTTGTGTTGTCCCATAGTTTAACATCTAAATTCAAACGGCAAAAGTGTCAACTGTTTTCTGTGATTCATCTCATAATCATAATTAACTTTGTCAAAACCGTGTTTGTTTGCATACAAAGAAAGAAATCTTTATAATTACAGATATATTTTGACTTCTGTTACAAAGAACAATTTGTGTTTTTAAAAAAATGATGTCAAGCATTAGTGGAAAGACAGTTTTATAAGGTGGTACTTAAACAAATACCAAACCCTGTTACTGGTGTACAAACATTCCTTAAAAAACAGCTTTAAAAGCGCTTTAACAGCCTTTATTCTAAACACAAAGCCTAAATTATATTATTAAAGCCCTTAATCATTAATGTGCAAGCAGATTGAGGAGTTTAAACAACATTCAGGACTTTACTTTGATTTTTTATATTTCAAATTCAGTAGTTTTACTCCTTAAACCTACTTAATGCACATTCCACACCAGTCTTTATATAATAAGTTTAAACTGCCTTGAAAGGTGGAAACTGAGCGGGTTGTGTTCCAGACTGAATGTAAATCAAAACTTCTAAATGTAATTGAACAATGTTACGTGACGTTCACTGCAGGTGGATGTTTATCATAATGTAGGTCTTTAAGAACGTACGAACAAAACTTTCTGTCTCAATATTTAACTTCTGGCTTCACACAAATACAGGTTCTTATTTTTCAGTAAAACTGGCCTCTCTGCGTCAAACCATCCTCTCCTGCTTTTTTAAGATGCATCACAAAATCCTGAATAATCTGACGCCATCTCGTGCCACAAACACAGTCTGTGAGAGAGCTGAAGCAACTAGTTCATCTATTAATGAGTCACTTGACAGAAAATGATTTTGACAGAGAAACAACATTCTCTGATTCTTAAATGTGAACATTAGTCTCATATGACAGAAGGAGCAGAAAGTAACCCACTACATTTTCTTGACACTCATAGTTACTAGTTACCTTTAATATATAAAAAACATATGATACAATGATGTGACATGACGCAGTACTATACTCTAACTGGATCTGAAAGTGGCTCCACACATTCTGCATAATAAGTACTTTTCCTTTTGATACTTTAATTACAGTTTGCCGATGATAACATTTACTTTAGACTGTGGTACTTCTCCCAGCACTGTGTAAAAGGTAAACTACACACTAACAGCTGGTAAAACGCTGAGATAAACCCTTCTCACATGGTGTCAACATGCCCACAGTTCGCTAACATTAGCTAACATGCTAACGAAGCGTTCCGCCGCTCACTTACTTTTCTATCCTCGGGTTATTTTTCTTAATGAACTTTTTCTTCATCTTCTTCCGGTCCTGGTTGTAATCAAACCTCTTCCTCTTGCCGGACTTCTTGGCTTTCGGCATGTTTGTGATTTTTCTGTGTTTTTAACAGCACAGCGGAGGGTTGGTGGTGAGGAAGAGGCAACGTGCAGAAACAGGAAGTGCAAGTTTGTTTTGTTCCGGTCACGTGACTACAGGCCACGCCTTGTTTCACCTTTGACCTCTCAGTTTGGAGTTTTTTTATTTATTTCAATTTTTCTAAAAATGTTTTAATTGAAACTCGTAAGCTGACAGCAGTCACCAATACATAAATACAAACACGAATGATATATGAATATATATGATAACAACTTTGCACAAAGTCAATATGGAAATGGAAAAATTAAACACATGTAACATATTTTTTAAACGATCCACTCAAAATATTAACAGACAAACCTAGGGCCAGTGTAGTACATGTATAAATCAAATATTTAATCTATAATGGAACTGAAAAAATAAAAATAATCACTGAAAACTACAACTTGTAAGTCACAAAATATATTTTAAAAAAGAGTGCCATGGGTTTGACTCTAACTTGTCAATCGATCATCTTTGCCTTAAAATGTTTTTTGGAAGAGGGCTCAAAGTCAATTTCACACTTCATGAAGCAGTATTATATTCTGTATTTGCTTAATCAATTAGCCGATCGACAGGTAATTAGCAACCATTCGTTTTCACTTTTTTAAGTAAAATTCATTGGCTCCAGCCTCTGACATTTTAATATTTGTTGTCTGTTATTTTTAATTGTCTTCTATGATAGCAAAGTCGTTTAGACAAAACAAGACATTTCAATATGTTAGCTTGGGTTCTGGCAATTTTTCACTATTTTCTGATTATTTTATGGACAAAATTATTAACCAAGAAAATATCTGGCAGACTAATTGACACTGAAAATAACTGTTAGTTGCAGCCCTAATGTATAAGCATCAAAAGTGTACTGAAACTTGCGCTTCACAGAAACTGCACTCAGCACAAGGTCCACTTACTGGGAATGTTTCAGAGCTTTCAGCCACATCTTACTGTCCCCAGGGTCAAAACTACACATGGAGAAGCAGTATTCAGGATTTATGCATCAAATATCTGGAACAAACTCCCAGAAACCTTCTCCAACTTTTTCTCCAACACCCAGGTCATTTAAATCGAAGCTTAAAACTTTTCTCTTTTCCACTGCCTTTTACTAAATTAAAGTAGTGTATTCATAAAAAGAGTACTGTCCAAATGCTGAAGTGCACTGGTCAATGGATGAATGGGCACTTTGTAACCATCCATGATGAATTAATAATAAGCTGCTCTAATGAAAAGCTCATTATCATTAATGATTCATCAAGCACGTCTGAATAACTGGCGCACAAAACGCTAACGCTAAAAAACAAACGAGGCAAAAACACACAAAACTCCAGAGAAGTCATAACTTTGAGTTTTGATGACGACCCCCCGAGGAGGTGCCGCAACACCTGCAGCTGCTTCCTTTATCCTCTAGGTGTCAGTCTGGTTATAAGAATTTCTCACAAGCTGCAGACTCACGCTGGTCGCCTCAGACAGCAGCAGGGTCGAATGAACACCAGGGCCTGTATCCATCAAACTGCTAAAAGTGACATTTTGTACTTCACTTGAACTCCTCTGCTACTCGCAAACATCAGAATAAAAGTTAAACTGAAGAGATCGTTCGGGTTCTTCTTTCTTTTCTTCGTTGCTTGGCTGCACTATGAATGCATGAATTGTCTTCATTATCTGCACTTGGTGGTGCTAAATTGTCCTTATTATATATTTTCTTTGACGTAGCTCATCTCAGCAAAATATTCTCCCTCCAATTTTCCGTTTGTTCCCATTTCAGCCAATTTCCTGTTATTATTTCATCCCCATTTGTATACTTATCTGTAGTGATAGATCAGATGTTGTTAATTTCACATACAGGAGAAGACTTCACACAAATAAAACTTTTAAAAAGTGCCTTTCCATAATAACACATCAGTGAGAACATGTTCATTCTTATATGTTATGGTCCCAAAATCTTTTAATGGTGGTACTGTGACTCGCTCTCTGTCGTTCCCCCACTGAAAAAATAAAAATGTACAATAAGATGGTTATATTTTATTCTATTTTTGTCCTAACCTCAACATGGAGAATACTCAATTTAGACTAAATGTGTTACAGGTCTGTGTATGTTAACTAAACAGCACATATGTGCTATCAATTATTTGAAAGTTATATCAACCAAATATGACTTAATGTTGTACAATCAAATGTTTTTAACGTTAGTAAGGGAAGGTGATCTGGAGTTTCTTCTCTTTTTCTAACATTTTGAAGAGAGTTTCTGTTATTTATGATTAACATATTTAAAACAAACACTAAAAATCATCTTCTCTACCATTTAACACTGTAGGAAATCAAACAGAAACAGCACAAGGTCACATCTTCTATATTTTTTTTCTGGGAAATTGGGAGTTTTAGCAACCTGACTTACACATGACGGGTATTTAAACGCAATGTATTCAAATTTGACTGCTGATGAGCCAAAAAATGGCTTTGAAACAGGATTTAAACCTGTATGTTGGGAAATAAAATGTACATTTATATATATATATATATAAAGCAAATCATTAATTATGTATGGATACTGTCTTATTGCTGAAAAGGTTAAACTTCATGCATGATTATTATCATAATTCTGATCAACATTACAATCTGTATTCCATATCTAAATCTATATCTGATATTATATTTGTGTATATTTATATTATCTGATGTAGCTCAGACAGATCCGATAACACAGTTGTTTAAGGAGAACTTTGGGTAACAAAGTGGTTTAGAGGTTTAAATCCCGTCTCCAACTTTAAACATATAATTTGTCTTTTGTATAAAACATCATTTTTCTGCATTAGCAAGACATTTAGTGAGTGAGTTTTGAAAGGCAGATCCGGGAGAAGCAATCACTGAGTGACAGATGCTGATCAATAACTCTATCAACCGTCTGCCTGATATGAGCTGCTGTCGTCATTCTGCACAACAAAACAGAGAGAGAGTCTTAATGCACCTTTTATGCACCGTGGTGCGTTCATTGATCTGTGCAGGGAACTTCACCATCTGCAGAGAGAGAGAGAGAGAGAGATGAGCCACAAAGAGTCAGTAATGGAGTCAGTAATGTATTGATTTCTGGATTTGATTTTGATTGATACATCCAGGGACACCAAAGCCTTTTTGGCCCTTACGAGGAACTGTATTTCATTCATAGAGTACTGATTTAAATATCGTGACCTATGTCATTGGGATACACAAATGAAGTGGTTGGTAATATTTTTATTGGCTGGATAATTAGCACCTGATCAATAAGGTATAGAGAAGAAGTAAATCAAACATGATGTTGCCTGCCAACCTCATAACTGTGAGACTTCTTGTGAATTCTTCAAGCATAAAGATCAGAAAATATTTGTCAAATCAAAATAGTAACATCCTACTGTAATCACAATAGCAATAATTGATTTATCAATTTATCGTTAAAATGTCAAAAGTAATAATACCAAAAAAAAAGGATGGTATATTTAAGATGATATGAAATAGCAAAACATTAGCAGGTTTAGGCTATTTCAAAGCTGTATCCAGCAATGGTAGCCCATTTTTAGCCATGCTAGCAGCTACAATTAGCTTTGTTAGCATTCTGCTAAAAGCACGACTGAGCCTAAGTAGCCTAGCTTATACTGATGGAGTCGGCAAGTCTAACAGTGGAGCTGAGCCTGACAAGCTGAGGGGCTACGATCTTTCAACTCTAATACATAATACATAAATAAATCCAGTGACACAAACATAGCAGCAATTCCATAACCCTGAAAATGAAAACACGAGAGTGGAGGTTGAGAAAATAATCTTACTTAGGCTAACTTACTAGCTTTTTCAGGAGCTTTCAACCACATTTCACGATTAAAAATCTCAGTAATATCAGGTAAAAGCTCCACAAAAAGCTAGAAAGTGGAGTTAAGATGTGTAACTATTTCCAAGGTCAAGAAAGAACTTTCCTGCTAACAATACTGGAGGTTTCTGTGCATATGCTAAGCTAACTGGTTATCTTCCACTGTACTGCATAGTAACATTTGAGATTTGATATGATTTAACAAAGATAAATACAATTATTTAATTAGCATTCAGCAGCTACAGCTAGCCATAGCCCCTGATCAACCAAAACTGACAGCTGCTTTTTGGTAAGCTAACAATAATTTAATTTCGGTTAAAATACTGAACTGATCATAATTAGGATATTATCCAGCACTGTAGTCTAGAAAATACTGATTTAACTAATTATGTTTTAGCTTTTTAAAAGGTGTAAGAAATCCTCTATAGCAAAATACACTGTGGAGCTAGCTTAAAAACGATGCGGGAAGTCTGAGCAGAGTGAGAGGTCTGTCTGTGATACCTCTCTCATGATGTATTTTATTAAACGGCAATTTTACAGCAGAGTGAGAAGTCTGTGCTTCCTCCTCATCTCCGCCAGCAGCTTCAGGGCGGAGAGACGGAGGGAGGAGTAGGAGAAAGAGGAGGAGAAAGAGGAGGAGAAAGGGGAGAGGAGGGGTGCGGACTGTTACCGGACAAGACTGTGCCAAAGCAGAAACGGAGGGTTGAATTTTTCCTCCTTGGCTGGGCGGTGGGAGGAGGTGGTGGACGGTGTTAAAGGAGGATAAACTGAGATTGAAGCCGCCGGGGGGGACCAGGAGCTCCGTCTGCTGCTGCTGCTGTGACCCCAGACA
Source organism: Maccullochella peelii (assembly GCA_002120245.1). Lineage (NCBI taxonomy): Eukaryota > Metazoa > Chordata > Actinopteri > Centrarchiformes > Percichthyidae > Maccullochella > Maccullochella peelii. Next base: position 108,765 of record LKNJ01000274.1, read on the forward strand.
TCATCAACATGGAGCTGGAGAACATCGTAGCCAACACGGTGCTGCTGAAAGCACGGGAAGGTAAGGATGGAGATGGCGGTTTGACAGCTCCTCTCTCCCGGTACCTTACCGACACAGCACCGGTCCAACGGCAGGAGGGATGCCCCGGTCATGGGTGATATAAACCGTTACTGCACTTCCTCTTGGCCGGTGATCAAATCTTTTGATGATGCGGTTCAATACGAACAGGATAGCACCTAATACGCGCCGCTCTCTCGAGTGCATAGAACGACGTACCGAACTGCGTTTTCAACTTCAGCAATTTAAAGTTTTCTGGCGTATCCGTGAACGTACACGCGTGCTTTTAACCTGCCTGAAGACTGCGACCAACTCTTTAGTAAACAGTGGCCAATTCGGCTTGAAAGCTGTTTTAGTAAATCGCTTTACTGTACAAAAAATCTCTGCCTTCCTTGTTGACGGTGCTCACTATAAACACTCAATAACGCCGTTGTGCGTTAACACGCTAGGTTAACCACCTTCACAGTGAGGCTTGGCAACAGAAGGCAGTGGGGATGCCAAGCTAGTCAGACATAGTTTCATAGTTATTGAAATGAAGTACTGTTTATTAGTGTATGCCGAATTAAAGAGTGGGTCCAAGAGACTTGTAAAACGATGTTAGTATTGTTGTGTGCATTGCTTAAAGTTAAGGGACATAGTTGTAACAAAAGGGCGCGTGTAAATTGCGAAAGCTTTATACCAAGTTTGGCTTGTCACTGATTGTGTACATGGAACGCGAAGTATGAGAGGTCCGGAAGAGATTGCAACTGTGAAATGTGACTGCAGCGACACATCGGGTTTCCCTTGCTGATGTTGCAGCATCGTCCTGTCGCTTGCGAAACAGGATGTTGAGGCAAAGCAGCGGTGCTGTACAAGGGTTTGCACGTTGTGCACAGAATGGCAATTTATGTTTTTAGTTTTTCAATCTCCCTGTTAAAATGGCTTTTATTTGCTATGCAGTCTAGACTCTGGGGCTTTTATTTTGATGCCTGTGGGCTCCTAACATCTTAAATTAAGTCACTCCAGGCTAATAGGTCAGCTAATTGTGCAAAATGCAAATATACCACAACAAATGTCACATCTTTCAAACACTGGTACAGCCTGTCCTGTGGCTCTTGTGCATGAAAACCCTCTCGAGTACTTACAGTATACACTGTAAACAGACACCTGAACAATGGAAAGATCATCAGAGCACTGCGTTATTGTTATTCTAAACAGGAGACTAAGGTAGTGGTGAGTCACTGCCAACATAATCCTAATGCCTAATCTGCAGAGGGACACGAGAAGATGAGTGACATGATCCCCCACTGTGAGCTTATCTGCTCAATTCAGCTTATCTGTTGTGCTTGTAGAAGTTCAGGACTCAAGCACCCATTTGCCCAGCTGAAGTGTCCTTGAGCAAGGCACCACATCTCCCAGCACCAGACAGGCCTTGACCTTTGACCTCTCTGGAGCTCAGACAAGATGTTCTGTCATCATTGGGGAACAAAAAAGTGTTATATCATCATCATTAATACCTTTACCATTAATACCTGAGCTCATTGGACAGACTGACAACACCTTGTTTGATTCAGGTATAAAAAGACACATTTGCTAATGTGCAAAGATGCTTGAAGTATGAAGGAAGTTAAACAACATGCCAGGGCAATGCAAAGACAATTAATGCAGCCAGATGATGCCAGCAAATAATCATGTTAAAGTTCACTGCTCATCAGGTTTAAACACGCCCAGCAGAAGTCTTCAGAGGATGAGGTAGTTCCATCCAATTCAAAAGACTGTACGTGTGTTTTTGAATGTTTAAGCCTAAACAAAGTTCTCTTCAAAGTTTGAAAAGAAATAACGCTGATTACCGTTTGTCATCAAATGTATCTTGGTTTAGATTTGAGAGTTAACATTTTAACAGAAAGCCTGCTACAATCTGGAGACGTGGGGTTTGAAAGAAGTGGGCATTTAGGAGCCAGCTTTGGTCTAATGAAAGACATTACTACGTTGATAGATTATGGAAACTGATAGATAGTCATCTGTCTATCACACTTTTGGCTTTTCAGAAAGACTCAGAAAGTGTATTTTCTAAGTTACAGAAGCTATGTGGAACAGTGGCTAGCAAAAGATTTTGGTACTGAAAGAAATGAAAAAAATAATTAATTACTTTACTTCTTAATTTAAGTTATTTGCTTGTATCAGTGTTTGTGGCAGTCAGACACCTGTTTGAACTTTGGGCTTTTTCCCCTTCACTTTTATGGTTTCAGTTTCATAGAAAGTCTCTCAAAACAATGTCCAAATGAGAAAAGAGGAGCTGATCAACACGTTGATGTGTTCATTGAGGTGCTTTTGATTATTACACTTGTTATCACAGCAGTTACGCTGTGTGCGGAGCTGTCTGTTAGCTTGTCTGCTGTTGTTTAATAGTTTTATCCACTTTAAAACTCGTGTATAATGGCACTGAGCTTCTCTTATAATTTAGACATGGCACAGGGGGAAAAAAAAGCTTATTTGATTAAACTACTGAATATTTCCTGTGGCTACTTCACTATAAAAGTCATTTTCTTTCCTGGAATGCTTTTACTGTGAAAAGCAGCCACAGGAAGTGTCGAGTTCTCTGTCATTTCACTCTGGTGCTGCAGAAGCACTTGTGCTCATTTGTGTTTTTTTTTTTTTTTGAATATGTATTTATTATTTTTTGAGAGCACAGCAGGAATATGAACAAAACACAAACGGACACAGCACATCCGAGGTTATAACAATAACCACAATCATAATTAAATGAATACAGAGCATTTTATCTTTTAAAAGTACGAAAGTGTATATACATAGTATAAAACACAACACATTAGCCCTTACCCTGAAAACTTCAGTACAGGGTCCCAGATCTTATCGAACACACCTCCTCTGTCTTCATTATAAAACCTCAGTCTCTCCAGATGTAACGTGTTTGCCATTTCTCTCAACCACAAATCATACGTCAATTTTCCTCACTTGCAAGATTAGGTTTTTTTTCAGTCACCATTCCAAACAAAACAGCCATTTTGTGTTTTTTTGACTTGGGCAAAAACAAACCACTCGGGCAGGTCGTTTTTGATTTACGTCAGCGGGGAAAACCCTGCAGCTGAGAGTGGAACCTTCTGGCAGGTGAAGTGATTGGGGGTCCAGGGCAGCAGGAATAGAGTTCTTAATAGACGTCATGACCAGGTGCTCGAAGCACTTCATGACAAAAAGGGGACATGAGTGCAGCAGGGGGGAGGTATTTTAGGCTCTAGGAGACTTGTAGATGTTGAAGATGTCCCTGAACACATCAGTCAGGAGGACAACGGCCAGACATTATTTATCGAGCAAAAATGCCAAACATTGGTTCCAGCTTCCAGCTTTCTCTTCTTTGTGTCATTTCAAATTAAATATTTTTGGATATTAGACAAAAAACAAGACATTCGAAGACGTCACCTTGGGCTCTAAGAACTTTTTTTCTCCATTCTTGACATTTTGTAATCTGTAAAATGTCCAAAAATATTTGTTTAAATCAGCTAATTGTAAAGAAAATTGTCCATACATCCTTCAGCAGTGAAAATCGCAAGTTGCCGTCTGACTACAGCAATAACATATCACTCTATAACATTTAACAATCAGCTGATGTGTCATATTATGCTTCAGGAGAGAATTATTAACTATTCATATTCATATTAACTATTCATACAACATTTGATTTTTCTGCCTCTACATGAAGATGTCAAAGTAGAGACCCAGAAAGATAGATGTGATGGATCTCCTGTTCTTGTGGTTAGCTGCTTCTCGTATTCGTTACTCATTTGTTTTGTTTGGTTTTATTGTGCACTATTTGCACTATTTTATTTAGCATGTTTTATTCTCTTGTTCCTTCACTGTGAGCTACACCTCCTCTATAAAAGGTGCTATATAAATAAAGTTCATTATTATTATTATTATTATTATCTCCTGGGTTTACATGGTGCAGGCTTTAGACCACTGAGCACCTAGGACCAGTGTGGCAACCATTTTCAATGGAAAGTAGCTTGAAAAGTTGAGAGATTGCGTTTATTACTTTTAACTATTTACATATTTGCAAGATTTTAAAATATGGAGGTCAAACTAGCTTCATTATTAGATCTGATTATTTTATCTCATTAGTATGCATCTATATTGACCTCTAATTTTAAAACTGTTGATGTCAGCTGTTGTGTAACTACAGTAACATAAAAAGACAGAGAGGATCCAGACACTGGAACAAAAGGAGAAGGAGTTCCCTGGACAAACACCGGGGATCAGGGATTGGTCGTTAGGTACGCACATTCACAGCTCATTCATGTTTCTGTCTGGCTGCTGATTGGTCGGCTGAGCGTGCTGCTGCTCTCCTCCGCTCACTGAACACAGTCAGTCCTGAGAGCCACAACATGAGAGCACGTTCACTGAGAAGTACTGGAGTCAAGGTCTGCCCAACAAGCTGCTAGATATAAAAACACTGCCCGGGACACCGTGCAGCTTCTTCACCTAAACAATCATCATACATGTGCTTTCTTTGTGCTAGGTTACTTTGGTTTACAATCATCTAGAAATCTTAACAGGTCTGAGGCCGGTTACACAAAAGATTCTCCTTAAAGTCCGAGTTGAGGTTTCCTTAAAATAAAATCGGTTGCACAAAACACCCTTAAGTCTTCTCCTTAAGGTTTCCTTAAAATGTTCACTGAAGTATTTAAGGTTTTCTCCTTATCTTGGTCTTATACTGAAGGAACCCTTTAAAGTTAGTTAAACGTTGCACAAAATACCTTAGCAACCAAAGGAAGGAAAACAAACTAAAGGTACCTCTGACTCTTAAATGCAACATGGCCGAGTTTATGGCGATAAAAGAAGAAAATAAACACATCCCACGAAGAGTGTTCCACGTCCGGGAGAACCCAGCGGATACGCTTAATGATGAGCGATTGATTTGACGCTATAGATTTGACCGGCATCTTTGCAGTTAATGATCGTTCTGTGGTTTTATGCTACGGGATCTCTCCAGTCAGTAACAGGCGAGGTGTTTCATGTCCACAGTTCATTTTCGTTGCAATTTCCTCCCACATTCATTGTTTTCTGTTTGCTGTTATTTGCAGATAAAATTTACTTTTTAGTGTGTGCTTTCTTTTTTTGTATTCCTCCAGAAGTATCATCTTTTCCAAAACCTTTTCAGGGATTTGGTGCAACACCCTTAAGTATGTCTCTCAGCTAAGGAGAAATTAAGGCTTCAAGTGTCATACTTAAGGGGAAACAAGGTGTCCTGTCCCTGGTCAACTAGAAAACATCCACTAATCACACATTCATGACTGCATTGGTGAATTTCCCCTGTGGAGTTTTTGATCACTTGGGATTTTTGAGGATGTGGGCTGTGTGTTTGCCAACAAAAGCAGTGAAGAAGAGACTGCTAGCAAAGCGAACATGGCTGTAAACAATGCCCAGGTTAAGATATTAAAAGAACGCGGCTTTGTAAACGTTTCCAACCAGAGCTGCAATCATTAGTTGACTAATTGATTAGTAATTAATCGATCATGTAAGTCCATTTCCAAGCAAAAATCCCCCAAAAATTTAGCTTCTCCAAGATTTGCCATTTTTTGCCAGTCTTGCATTACAGTAAACCGAGTATCTTTGGGTTTTGGACTGTTCACTCTGCGAAATTAGGCTGCAATGTTCATTTGTCACTATTTTATGGTGTTTCATAGAGCAAACTACTACTAATTGATTCATTGAGAAAATAACTGGCAGATCGGTCGGTGGTGAATCCGACATGTTTGTGAGGCCTCAAGGACACACAGCAGAATGTAAACATAACTTGTTTGCATCTCTCAGTCACTCAGTTTAGCTGCTGTCCAGGAGACATGCTGATAGGAAAAAGGACACTTAGAACAGCAGTAGGTGTGTTTTTCTTCCATTCGGGTGGTGTGACATTGTTTTATTAAGGTGGTATCTCATGTCAGGCTGAACTTCACTTTTATCACGTCACAGACTGTTGTTTTGAACCGAATGAAGGCCGTTTAACCGACAGTAGCTGCGTTTACATGAACCCTAATATTCCACTAATAATTTCAATATCAGAGTAAAAAGGCCTCATGTAACCACCTGAATCTTTAGAGACAGAAGCAGTTCGAGAGGGGGGTGTAAACCTTCGATAATCCGTTCTATAGGAAAATATTGGCGCCTAATAACCATGTAAATGCTTAATCTGATCATTTCTCTCCTGTTGGAATAAATATATCTTATCTTATCGGATCACTTTATTTGGCGTTTACGTAAACAGTTAAGTTGGAATCTCTAATCAGAATGATTTCAGTCGGATTGAAGAAATATTGTCCATGTAACCGCAGGTAGAGTTGAGAATTCACCTTTGACCTCCTGCCCCTGTGCCAGTGTGTGGGATGACTTCCTTGACTAAAAGCTAATTGGACTGCTTTCAGTCTAATTATGCATGTTTATCATTTAGTGGAGAATCTGTGTTCAGTGCCTTCCTGCCTCACTGACAGTTACATTTCCACTAATGCACGGAGCGGACATCAGGGATCTCGTCTCTGCTATCAATCAGCTTATTGGTAATTCTGTGGCTGATATTATCATCTGTTTCCCCCGGACACAAACAAAACATCTTGTTTGCATTGTATCCATGACAATAGTCCATTTTTATTCAGGCATATCTGAGTAGCAGCTACCTTGCAGTATTTGAATGGCAAATCCTGAAGCCTCATATTGACTTTCTCCTCGTCAGGACGCACAGTGAGGCTGTCGATGGATTCACAGCAACGCTGTTATCGGTAAATAAATACAGCTTCAACACTGAGGCTCTGACTATTTGGGTTGATCCTGGAGCATCGCTAAGGGCGACCAGACTTTCAGTTAATATTCAGAGTTTTTCTTGCTGGATTAATAGATCTATTGCTTACTCTAGAAAATGTCAGAAAATGGTGAAAGATGTCACACAAGTTCAAATGTCAAAATCCAAAAATATTCAGTTCACAAAGAAAACAGAGAAAAGCAGCATGTTTGGCATTTTTGCTTGATAAATGACGTAAGTGATCACTCAATTATCAAAAAATGTTATGTGTATTATTATTTTTTTCCCCTGTTCAGGCACGTAATGGGTTCTACTTGCAGGGACTTGAAACTTGCTTGCGATTTTAATCTAATACAGGGAGCATCGTGTTTGGCTCATGCTCTTGTTGCTGCAGTGTGGTGAATGAACCTGCTGTGTGGAGAGTGGATCACCGGCTGCACGAGCGCTAACGCACAGAGGACAGGAACTTCCTCTGGTTTCTGTTTGTGCTTTGTTCTGATTCCTCGAGCGGCGCTCGCTCTTTGTCTCGACTCTGCACCCAAACATGTCCTACTATACTTGTGAGGACAAATTAATTCCCTGGAGGCACGCCGTAACTTTAACCTTTGTTCAATGCTAAACCAAATATCAAGTCTTACCCTTTAACCTTGTGGGGACCTCATTGTCCCCATATTGGAGGTGAGACCTCACAATGCGACTGTGTGAACAGGTTGTTGTCCCCATCAGTGCTGGAAAGTAACTAAGTACATGTACTCAAGTACATTGATGTACTTATAACAATCTAATAATGTCATATATAATAGTTATATTTTAACTGCAGAACACGTACTTTATGTTTATACTATAAGTACATTTAATAATACTTCTAAACTATTACCTAAGAAGGATTTTGAATGCCATACTTCTACTACTCCATCACAGGCCAACACATTAACACGCACACAGCCAACAGATGGAAATCCAACCTGACCACCAGACCTCTGTTCTATGTCCACATCTTTGGTGCATTTTTGTCACCCAGGCAGATATCCCTCTTGGACTCTGACTTGAGTTTTGAACCAAACCTCGTTTGTTTTACAGGCGGCGGCGGGAACAGAAAAGGAAAAAGCAAGAAATGGAAGCAGTTGCTGCAGTTCCCCCACATAAGTTTGTGTGAAGAGCTGCGACAAACCACAGGTAAGATAACGGCGTCTTTCCCCAGTTGTACAGGTGGCTGCTTTTATCTTACATGACGTGAAAGTCTTTGTTGTCTTTTAAGTGTTGAGTGAGTCTGAGGCCTTTGAAACAGATTCAAACCTTGGCCTCCATTGCAACTTGGTTGTTGCTCTGTCTTAAGACCCCTTCAGCTAAACAAATCTTGTGTAGCCATCACCAGACCTCTATATTGTTATGTCTTTATGGTCTGGAGGACAAAAAAAAGCGGGATAATGAGTCCTGTGACGGCCCTTTTTTGGATGTGAGTTTGTAAATGCATCTCTGGAAATGGCATGTTGGGTGTTTTGTGGATGGTAGAGATACGTTCTCCCCAGCTTTAGTTTATTCGTTTAATGTATAAAAGGCTATATCTGCACCATTATAATGGTAAATGATGGTGTCATCAAAGTCATGGTTAATTTGATTTTAAAATAAGACTCTACAGCCATGCTAGCAGCTGTGTGAGGCACAGTGGTGCTTTGAGCTAAATGCTAACGTCAGCACGCTAACATGCTGACAATGCTAACATGCTGATTGTAAGCAAGTAGAGCTGCAATGGTTAGTTGATTGAAAGAAAATTAATCGCCAACTATTTTGATAATCGATTCAGTCATTTTTAAAGCAAAACTGTCAAACATCTGCTGGTTCCAGCTTCTTAAATGTGAGGATTTACTGCTTTTCTTTGTAATTTCGAGTCTTTGAGTTTAGGACTGTTGGTCGGACAAAAGAAGCAATTTGAAGATGATGTTGCCTTGGGCTCTGTCATTTTATAGATTAAACGTTTAATTAATCATGAAAATAATCGGCAGAGTAATCGATAATAAAAATTATTGTTAGTTGCAGCCCTATAAGCAGATATAATGTTTACCATCTTAGTTTAGCATGTTAGCATGCTAACATTTGCGAATTAGCAATAAAAAGGCAGTACAACTGAGGCTCATAAGAGTATAACTAGTTTTTCAGGTATTTGGTCATAAACCAAAGTACTGAACAAATGTACTTACTTTAACTGCTAGATGAAAAGTCAGAGGATCACCAAAGTGATAACAGTTCATCCTCAGGGGAACATGAATGTGTGAACCAAACTTCATGGCAATCCGTCTAATAGGTGTTGAGATATTTCAGTCTGGACCAAAGTAGTGGACCGGCTGACCGACATTGCCGTCCATAGAGCCAGAGTGGTTAAAATTTGCCTATATAATTGCTATATCACTGTTGCCTGTCACACATCATGGATTACCAATTTTATCAATGCATCACTCAGCCAGAGTAGACCTTCTTGCATTTTTCTTTTATTGAATTCATAGAAAAAGTTCACTTGAACACATGGAAGTTTTGGGCTACAGTGTTATCCCACTTTTTCGGAGAGACCAGCGTGGAATTCACTAATGAAAACCCGGCTGTAGAAAATGAATGACATGTGAATTATATTTTAAGGTTGATTTTCCTGTTAAGTGGAAGCAGCTGACTCTTCTTCTCTGTAGAGGGATAGTCCCAACAAGGCCTCCAGACTGGGATATTAATGTGTAACTTACTACAGAGGACGGCTCTATGTATAGCTTTGCTGAGAGAATGCTTTGTTTACTGCTGCCTCCGCATACACAGCTAATTTAAAGGGCAAATCAGCAGTAAAGGTCATGTTTTGAGTTTTGCTGTGGATGTTGGTATGGTGGCCCTGACGTTCAAAACAAGTACACAACACACACTGTGTACTTAAACACTTAAGTCAGATTAGTTTGGACGCACAGATATACCGAAACATGATCTAATCATACTGTAATATTTCAGTATTTGTTTATTTATTTATGTATTACGTTTCACTGAGTTTATATGATCAATGTTGATTTTTCATTTCCTCTGTGTAGCATTAGTGAGCTAATATTAGTGTACAAAAATAGACATCCATTCATCCATATGCTAGACATCCATGCTCTCAGCAGCAGACCTCAGGATACTTATAAAAAAAAAAGAGGGAGAAAATGGATGGTGCACTCTTATTCCCAATGATAAAAATGGCTTTATAATGCCTGCACACAGACCAAAAACCTGCACTAGCTGGAGACACTGAACACAAGTACTTGGATAAAATGTTGTTCATAGTGAAATAGTTCCAACACGTAACCCCCCCCTTGTGTACGAATTAAACAAATGAAACATAACCTGTTACTTAGTGAGCTTTAGAGCTGTTGGTAGGTGTATTTATTCACTTTGGACGGAGCCAGGCTAGCTGTTTCCCCTTGTTTCTAGTCTATAGGCTAATCTAAGCTAGCTGGCTGCTGGCTGTAGCTTCATATTCAGCATACAGACATGAGAGTGGATATCGATCTTCTCATTTAACTCTCTGCAAGAAAGAAAATATACGTATTAACCAATGTTTCAGATTGCATATGGAAGATTGGGACGGCCTTCTGACAAAGAAACTTTCATGTAGTTAACAAAAAAAGAAAACTTAACTAAATGACCACTTGAACTTCCATCCTCATCTGGTGGTCTTCCTGAGCAGATGGAGTTTGCTCAGGTACTAAAACAAAGACAAGAAAACAGGATGGTGCTCGATGAAGACTTTGTTGGGTAAAACATGTCCAGCTGCTGATTATGTGCTGATAACGCTGAGTTTTTCCTCACACAACCCCACCCGACAGCGACTGATTGAGCCTTGTGCCCCTACTTTTTATAACTTTTTACAAAGTCAGATGTTTGCTTTGGTCTGATTAATTACCACAAAGTATTACGTGACTGATCGAGCCATCATTGTCACCCGCTGACCTGATTCAGTAAAAATACACAAAAAGGGGTCCCAAGAGAAAAACGTATAGGAACTCCTGAACTAGCGCTGAGCGATATATCGAATGAATTCAGTTAATTCATGTGAACATAAAGGTTACTTTTAGATTGCATAGATGATAGCTGGCTACATTAGATATTAGACTCCTGGTGGCTAGCTAGCTCTGGCAACCTGGTAGTGAATTTAATGGTTCATCCATGAGAGGAACAGACTGAAAACAGACTCTGCACACTGATCTGAGCTCTGTTTGTGTTTGTTGACGAGGTGTCGTTTCTACTTCTTGAAGTTAACCCCTACCTGCTGAGTAGCCAACGCTAGCTAGCCAGTTATCTGCAGATATCAAATATAAAATATGTGTAACAGCCTTGCTGCTGGTGCAGGTCATGTATTGTTCTTGCACATGAAGTCCTAAAAAAGATTTTGTTTCCATCATTCTGAGATGTTATCGCCCTGAACTACTTTTCCAGAATGAACTGTTCATGAAACTTGAAAATGAAACTTCCATGTGAAAGCTGAATTAAGCTGAAAATACATGTAGTAATAAATATCTGCGGCCCTTAAAGAAGTGAACTTTTCAGTAATGACTTACGACACAACTCTGGACTCAGGAATGAGCCAACAATTGTACTTAAACGTACCCATTAATTGATTGTATGATTTATATCATTTTTAAAGCCGGTTGGTGGTGTTTTTGAGTTCAGGTGCAGGATTCACTAATATTGTGCTTCTTATGAGTGTTGTCTTTTGTAATTGTGAGGTTTGCACTGCGTCCTGTCCAACACATGGACAGAATGGATAGCTTCTGTTTTAATTTCTTTTTTTCATTTATTCAATTAATTTAATATTATAAAGACTACAGTACGTTATACATTATAAAGAGTAGATTAAACCGTCTCTATATGAAATGTGCCCAGAGATAACTTCTGTCATGATTTGGCGCTATATAAATAAAATAAAATTGACTTTAATGTTCTGTTTTGCGCAAAGATATTCTCAAGTTCCTCCGCTGCTTTGTCATGTGCGAACACGTGTCACACTTACATGCGTACTACATTCAGAGACGAGCAGCTAAAATTTGTCCTAACTTGACTCCTTTCACACCAAGCAGATCATTGATCCAGTTCAAAAAAGTCAAGCGCATAAGAACTCTGAATGCACGCGGACTGTTAACAAAAAAACAGCTAATCTTGCTCAAGTAGTACCACAGAGGAAACGGTGGCCGGTGCAGAAAGAGGAAGCAGACTGTGTTTTTTCCACCAGCAGTATGGTTACTTTCATTTTAACAGGTGACAGATTGGAGGCAGAGTTTATCATACCAGAGCAGATAGAAGAGCACAGATATACAGTTCGGAGAGGATGGGAGTGAAACAAAGGAGCTGCCTAACAAAAATCTCATCTGTGGTGTCTCTGAAGAACTCAGTCTGAAGAATTTAAAAATGGGGATTTAAAAAATTGTCAAAGTTCAATGTAATTTTGAGGGTGTGGTGGTCGGTGTATCTACTGTGCACTGTAAAATGAAGGCTGCCAGAAATCATTTTCTCTAAAATCCTCTAGTTCCAGCTTCTCAAATGTGAGGTTTTGCTGGTTTTCTGTGTCTCATGTGACAGTAATCTGAATACCTTTGGGTTTTGGATGGTTGAACTTCAGTGTCAAGCTGAATGTTTTACTTTGTTGACAGCAGGTATCAGGGCATTTTTTATCTTGCTGTGGCAAAATGTTCTTTGCTCAGCGTTGTGATTAACCCTAACCATATTTAAAAAACCCCACGAATTCTCCAATAATTGATTCTATTCTTTATTTGCATACAAATGTTAAAATGAACCCTTAACTAAAAGACATTAGTTGTTATGAGATAGAAGAGCTTTTATCAGCTGTTGGGCTGCTGTCTTGAAGGTCTTGTGTGCTGTTTTGGTGCACACACACACACATATCTTCAGTTGTCTTTAAAAACAACAGTGATTTTTCATCTTTGCTCTGTGTTGTTGAGTAGCTTTGTGCAGCTCAGCAGCCAGAGTTTTATAATGTTCAGCACATGCCTGTGATAATATAGAGCGCTGGTAAAGCTGCAGTGTGGATACCACCTTTGATTCATCTCACCACAGGCAGGAAGTGTGAATGTGCAGCAGCTTGAGACAGGAAGCATGACGCAGAAGCATACAAACGTAAACTGTTGTGGGAAGCCAGTGAGGGAACGTGTTCAGCAGCTGTTGCTTTGGTTTGAGGGCTGGAGTTTGGGACTTTCTTACAGCTACATCAAACCTGAGTTCTATGAGTTTACAGCAATATAAAGGATGCAAGTGATGTCAGGATGTTCCCTGGAAGGGGACTCAAATAAGTCTTGGTTTCATTTAGAGACAGCGTTAATACCAAGAACTGTAGCCAGTGTTTGGTATTTAGTCTTTAATGTCAAAATGTAGACAAAGAGATGATTCTGTCTGCTCTGCTGAAGGCTTACCCACCATCCCCCTTACCATGCCAGGAGCGCTGGGAGCAGTTCTGGTGATGACCTTGTTAACTGCACACAGCAACTCTTGTGTTGCTCATTGTTTGTTATTGTCTGATGTTTCTGTTTATGTGTCAACCTTAGTGAGTGAGTGAGCGTGGGTGTGTCTGTGTGTGTGGGGCTGAGCAATTAATGGTGTTTACATCAAGATCGAATTTTGAAAGAAAGCAATTTTCAAATCGTAAGCTGTGATTTTAATTCGAACTTACATTATTAACAGTTTCTTAAGCTGCACGAAGTAATGGCTCATTTGGTTAGCTGTAGCTTGTTAACGTACAAAAATGAACTCGTGGCTGTTTCAAACGAGACAGTGGACTTTGTCTTTCTGCTGTCTGATCTTGCTGATCACCTCTTGTTATTTTCAGACAGGTAAGTGGCAGCCAGCTCGGGAGTTGTCGAGTTGAAATAACTGACAGCTGGTGGAGAGGGAGTGACAGTCGGGATTTCCCATTTAAAGGATAAGGCTGGTGTTGTTCTATATTTCTGCTATTGTTAACACAAATTCCATGAAAAGATCAAAGCAACAATGCGTTGGTCCGTCTCTCAGTACTCTCTGACTTCCTGTCAGTGGCTCTCAGCCCCAAGCCCATTGGTTCCTACTGTAGACATAAATCTTTAATAATGGCTCATAAATATATAGTTTCATGTTTAAAAAAAGACTCAGTAATTTCCTAAAACAGCTGCTCACTGTAGTTTTTAGCAAATGTTGCTCAAACAGGAGGAAATAGTGCATTTGTTGGGGACTATTTTCAGCGGCAGATGAATCCACATTCGGTGCTCTAGTGAGTATTTGGGGCAGCAGGACGGTCGATATAGACAGAGTGTCCACATACTCTTGGGCATGTTCTTTTGGTCTGGTTTTCCTAGTTTTGGGTCCAGTGAAGGGAAAGCTTAATGCTGCAGGTAACAATGGAACTTTAAACAATGTTCTTCCAACCTTTCCTGTTTCATCATGACAATGACCGTCCGCAAAGCAGCTCCATGAAGAAATGGTTTTCCCAGTTTGGTGTGGAAGGCCTTGACTGGTCTGCACAGAGCTCCAGTGACTTCAACCCCATCTAGCACCTTTGGGATGAACTGGAACTGGACTGTGAGCCAGATCTGATCACATCAACATCAGTGCTGGACCTCACTAATGCTCTTGTAAATGGGAGCAAATGTGCTCATGTAACCTGTGAATTTGTGGCATTTTTGCTAAAAAGAATGACTTTAATGATTAATCGATTATCAAAAAAGTTGCAGATTAACTTTCTGTCGATTGACAGTTCTAATTTGCAGACAGGTATCTTGCATTTGAGTTTTCATCCTCCGGTTCCAGCATGTATTCAAATATCTCACAGTCACGGAACAACAAGTGAAAACAACACTCACTCTGTGTTATCGCGTGCTGAAATTACGTTTCAATCCTCTGCCAGTTGCCTATTTTTCCTAATTTTCACAGCTTGTCAGATGTGGTGAAGATGCAAATAAGAGAGTGGAAAAAGGACTTTTACATCCTGATTTACTTCCTGATTTAACTCGTGGGATTTTTTTGTCAAACAGGGCAATAACACTTCCTGCTGATGCTAAAATATTCTGTATGTAAAATGAAGTTTGGTTGAAGCAGTGGCCGTGATCTACAGCAGATGGGGTTTTTTTTTCCAGGAAACCTTCACAGTGGAGCTGCTTCTTTCCTGAAGGTGCCACGCAAATAAGCTTTGATTTGAATGAGCTCAGTCAAACATGCTGTCTCACAGACGGTGTGACACACGGGGGCAGGAAGTTCAGCATGCAGCTGCGCAAAACCCACCAATGTGAGGAAAAGGAAAGTAAAACTTGAAGATTTAGAAGGAGTGAGAAATGGAAATAAGACATCTGATAAGCAATGGTTCAGCTCTGAAAATCTTTGTAAATTTGACTGTTGACAGCTTTTATGACACCAGAAGAAGGAGGCGAGTGGGAGGGAGTCTTGAGAAAGACATTCAGGAAACTGTCAACTTCCTTTTTTGTCAGAAACAGGTTGTTTTCTTCTCTTTGTTTCTCCTCTTCTCTAAGCAGTTTGGAAAATGCTTAGTTTTACCCGTTATGTTTTCAAGGTTAGGAATATGCTTGAATTCGAATATACTTGATTTTCAATATAATCTGGTGTTTCATCATCTCTATCAACATTTCTATCTTGCACAACGATGTCTAATCACTGTGATCTTAAAGTTTTTCGGAAACACCGGATTGGTCAGCTGGTGATTGCCAATTAGTAAAATGGAAGCAAACAGAAAAGCAGATGTGATGGAGGCGTGTGTGAATGAAAGATGGGCAGACAGTAACAGTTGTCCAACTTTCCAAGCCCATCCAACAATATCAACAGTGACAGTTGGAAACTTCCTGGTGGCCCTCACTGAGGTCAGTGATTTGGCCGATGATGACGTCGCTGCAGCGATGCCAGGATTAGATTTGACACAGAAACTATTTTGTCTAAGGTGTGTTCAGGGAGAATATCACAGTAGCTGTGATGTGGCCTGGTGTAAATGATAAGACCGATAAGGAGTAGTGCCTAAAAATATTTTGTTACTGTAATTTTAATTTCACCACTATATGAGTGCATTTTGTCATGTTATTTGTCTTTTTCTGCATCAGTGTGTGATGTTGATGATTGATGGAAGAGTTTTGAGAACACAGTTTGTGTTTGTGGCACGTGTTCTCAAAACTATAACACATCAAGGCAGTTTAGAAAAAATGTAATTTGTCTCATGTTTCGCTGTTGCTGTTAACTTTCTCCCCTTGTGACTTTGCTGCTGTTGCCTGTTCTTCTTTCTGAGGGACGCGTGCAGGAAATTTAGTGCACATGTGCTTGTTTTCTCGACAAATGGCAAGTGGAAGCATCTTGAGTTGTGATAGATGCCGGCTCCTCTCCTCCTCCTCCTCCTCCTCCTCCTCCTCCTGGAGGCTCTGAGCCCTCATCTACAGCCCATTAGAGAAACTCGATCCCACAGTAAACCAGGTCCACACTGGCTTTAAAGTTCAGCTGCTGAGCATGCAGCTCTACAGAAGAGCATAGAAACGTAGAAATATGTTTTTGTGTTCAGCAGTATTGAGCAACGTAGAGATAGACTGAAGAAACCTAATGACTAATTTGCTCGCTGATGTACATGTTGCACTCTCGAGTGACGAGTCGACTGTAATTGATCATGATCAGCAATAATCCCCTCTGATGGTTGAAGTCTATAAATGTAGATAGAGATTTCATAACCAATATTCGATACTAGTCTGATATGTGTTATGACATTTGGCAAAATTATGAAACTTTCAGTTTTGGTCCGAATTCAATAAAAAGATTTTTAGTATTGTTCTCACGTTTGTGTCGGGGTCGTTGTAATTGTTTTGTTTCTTTTGTTTTTTTTGTGCTGTTTTATTGGGTCTGTGTTTTTACAAAGTATAAGGTTTGATTTGCTATAACTGATCGTTTAGCTCTGCAACCTTCGCATCTTTAGTGGCGTCCCCCCAGGGACTACAGATGAGCCTTTAGCTATATCTGGTACAATATATGTATTGTGCATTGTCCCTGTTAAATAAATAAATATCAGTCACATACTCACACACTGTCCTGTCAGAGGATATCCCCAGAGGAAGGCTAGCGGAAAAATCAGGGGTACACCAAAGTCAGTAGGATTCATCCTCTGGGAACCATGAATGTGCAGAATTTCATGTTAATGTATCCAATAGATACTTCAGTCTGGACCAGAGCGGTGGGCCGCCTGCTCGACCTGGAGCCATGCCGCGAGCACGTCTAAAACAAAGAAAACCCTTTACATCCACTACAACAAAGTGAGAAATCCACCACATAATTCCCTGATTATTCTATAAAGAGATAGTCAGAAGTGCAGAGGCCTAGATCTGGTTTTAAACCCGTGGCATAACAATTTTACTGTAGGGACCCTGAGGCCTGCGGAGCCAGCAGGATGTCTGACAGAGGCCCCTTTGTTTAAATTCTCTGTGTGATGATGTACAGCATGTTCTGTACAGTCCTGGAGCTCCTTTCAAGTACATCACACCTCCAGCGGGCTATTGAGAAAGTCCACTGGTCCGCAGCCACATAATGAAAAGTTCCCAGAACTCATGCATGAGTAGCCAGTGTGTGATGGGCCAAGTAGCTTCATGAACTGTAATGGAGCTAATTTTTAAGAGGAGAATTATGGGTTTTGATTTAATGTAAACGAGCACTATAGACTGTCAATTAGCAACGTTAATTAGAGTCACATTAGTCATGAAGCCATGGAACAGCCTGATGATTTTCGTGTTGTTGCTTTCCAGATATCCCACTCTGTTCAGCTTTTCCTTTGACTTCCATCATCTCTTAGAGAACAACAGAAGACCAAAAACCCTCATAAAGTGGTCTGAAACAGAGCCGAACCCAACAGAACCATCAGTCACTGTCGTCGATAGGAAATGACTCTGTAAAGTGACAAGAAAACATGAAAAGATGCTATTGGTTGCATTATGGGAAATGTAGGAGGCAGTGCTTTTGGAGTTTGACTCATACTAGGGACTTAATCTATTTTATTTAATCTATTATAATTTATGGATTGTCATTTATGAGGTCAAAAAAAAACATTTGCTGGTTTAAAGTTGACAACTTCATGGCACTATATTATACAAAGATATCACTTTGGGATCTGGTAACCTTGAACGAACATACCTGTGGAACATTTTGCACATTTGTTATATAAACCAGCTGGCAAACATGCAGTAATGCCTCTTTAACACCCCATGTTTGCTGGATCCAGCTGCGCTGAGTTCAGGTTGAGGTTCAGGCTCAGTCATGGTTTCAATGTCAACAGGAAACATTGCCGAAGTTTGTTCTTCAGCAGCCACGTTTCTTATACTGTATAGTTGTTTTTGCTGACATATTTTTGTGTTATGGACAGGTGCATTGGATCATAAACTCCAAAATATTTCATATACATGGTACCGGAATTGTTTGTCATTATTAACTTTACCTGATGAAGGTCTGAGGACCAAAACAAGAACAAGTGACAAACAGAAGTGTGCGGGATGTTTTGGTTTCACAGCTTTTTCCCCCATTAACCCGCATCTATTTTGTCTGACGATGTCGTTGTGATCATAAAATAAATTATTTTAACTGCAGCTAATAAGCTTGGGAATGACTGCTTGGTTAACAGGTATTTATAAGCCGTGATCAAATTTCATACTCATTCAGTTATCTGACAAGAGAAACAGATAAATAAAAAAGAACAGCTAAATTGTGAGTTAAAACACAGTATTTGTGATCACAGAGCAGGAGGTGGTTGAATGGAGGTTTAACTACTCCCACTAACTGCAAACACGAAAAACTGCTTTTGCTGTGTGTGTTTTAACTATTAATTTGCCAATAAATGTCAGCATTTATATACGCGCACAAGTGAATTTCAAGCTTCAGGGACACAGACCCTGGTGTGAGTGAGACGCTCCGGAGCTTTTTGACCATCAGCAGCTCTATGGAGCGATGTTTTGATGAGAAGGTCTGCTGTGTGTCACGCATGATGATGCACTTGTATGTGCACGAGCAGGCAGGGTGACGCAACACACGTTCAAACTGCAGAAGGCGTAGAGAGTGCATACAAGCCATAAAGCACCAATGCAAGTTTCAAAGTATTCAAAACATTGCGTAAATGCAAAAATGCAAACGTGCATTTTGCAAATGTTTTCCGTGGAAGGAAGTGAACTCGACACATTTGTTTGGCTCGAGGAATACATGCAATGTTTCTGTGTGAAACACTGAATGAAGAAGTAGTAGAAGTTTGTTTCGAAGTACAGAGTACCTTTGAATATCTTTAAGTTTCTTAGAAGAAATGACCTGGCAGGCCTCCCTCGATGCACACACCAAACCAGTTTTTCATTAGCATGTAGTTTAGCTCAGGTGCTATCAGTAGTTGTTCATAGAGACGCAGAAAGCAGCAACACAGGGATTAGTTATCTTATAATCCCATGCTGTGTTGAGGGGTTTTTCTTGTCTTCTCTGGGTTTGGACTTGCCTTGAATCGCTGCCTGTGATCCCGTAGAGACTCTGTATGTGACGTTTGGTTATACAGATAAAAATGACTTGGTCTGATTGAAAGGTTTTGCAGATTTTCTTTGGATCACACTGGCCTCTCTGCTCCTCCCTGAATCACATTTGTTTGTGCATGAAGCCTCCCGAGTGCTTTGCATCCACATGAGTCACAGATGCAAATCGACAGTGTTGCCTTTTGTCCTGCAGCACAGCTGGACAAACGAACTCTAAACAACCCCAGATATATATATATCGAAAACCTCCCCAGCAAGTGTGGTTTAGGTTTTTGAATGTCAAAGCTGCATATAACCATTGTTCCAACACAATTACTTTAAAACTGTATCCCATCATGTATTAAAGACCTGCTGCACATTGAAATACAGTTCATGTAACCCAGACCACCGGTTCCCTCTGGAGTGATTTCCTTTTCATGGTCTGACTCATTAGCTCATTAGCTCAGCTGGTTGCCTACAGCATTTGTTTAAGCACTATGTACCATGACAAATATTTTCGGGCCGCAACTAAGAATTATATTTGATTCATCTACCAATTATTTTCTCGATTAATCAATTCATTGCCTACGAAATGTCAGCAAAAAGTAGAAAAATGGCAATTACAAGTTCTTTAAATGTCTTGTTTAGTCCAAAACTCAAATATATTCAGTTTACTAACATGGAAGCGTAAGAAAAGCAGAAAAGATTCACTGCTACTTGCTTACTGTGCTGTGAATGACAGCAGAAACTCTACACATCTTCCGTCGCAGACTGAAAACTCGTCTGTTCAGACTCCATCTCTTATTGCTTCTAAATGCCGCAATTGAAGCAGTTCAGCATATTTGATGAAGTTGATGTAGTTGCATGATTCTTGCAGCTTTTGTGTTGTATCCACATGGTTGGATGCACTTATTGTAAGTTGTTTTGGGCAAAAGCTTCGGCTAAATAAATGTAATGCAACATTTGAGAGGCTGGAAGCAGTACAATTTTGCCATTTATGCTTAAAAGAATGACTAATATGATTCATAGATGATCAAAATTGTTGCCAATAATCTTTCAGCTCTAAAATATTTCCATTGTTCGCTCTGACAGTCACTATTTCCGACTGCTGTGCTCCTTGAAAACGTAATATATAAAAATGTAGTTAATGTTAATGTCACCTAATTTGTTTTAATATGGAGAAACATTGGAAAAAAATGGAAATAAACTAATCTTGCTGCCCGTCCTCAAGCCACAACTAGACGTCTAAAAAAACTCTCTTTTGTGAACCAGTTTTAATCTAAACATTTTTGCAGTTTCGTATCTTA
Organism: Maccullochella peelii; assembly: GCA_002120245.1. Taxonomy (NCBI): domain Eukaryota; kingdom Metazoa; phylum Chordata; class Actinopteri; order Centrarchiformes; family Percichthyidae; genus Maccullochella; species Maccullochella peelii. Next base: position 129,413 of record LKNJ01000274.1, read on the forward strand.
AAACTCGGGTAACAGCGAGTGATTGACAAGACAAGCCCTTCTTCTGCCTCAGGTCTTTTCCCATTGGTTATTCTTCTCTTGTCCACCTGTTTCAGTTATTTGGACTTTTAATCTTACTTTTTCCAGACTTTCCTGCCATTTTTTTTTGCCACTGACCCTTTAGTAAAAATGTTCCTGTGAATGAGGATGCAGATGTATGCAAATATTATCATCAACTGTGTGTGTGCTGATATTTGATTATAAAATGTGTCAACGTCATTCACTGTTATTTGCGGTTACACACTTTTCAGGCAGTCAAATTTCTGCTGCATCACATTGTTGATTATAGGTTTGTTACTGAAACGTTGGTGGTTTAACTATGAAAGTGTCCAGCAGACAACCTCAGTGACTTTTTGTGGGTAATTAAAGAGGTTAAAAACACTGAACGGCAGACAATGATTCATGTCTCATCACACATTTTCAGTAGAGGAACTTAAACTTTAACGTAATGCAACGTAAAGTGTCGCCATTGTTACAGGTTCTGCTTTTATTTGTTTTCCGCCCACCTTAAGGTACTTTCAGACGGTGCTGATCCTGATTGGTCAAACAAATGTGTCATCACGTCACATCAAGGACGATTAGAAAAAAACAATAACCACTGTATCATTACCAAACACATCACAAACATGTCTGATAAGCACCGAAAAGCACTTCGAAACAGAGCACAATTGTCAACTAGAGCTGAGACGTAGGTTGATTAATCAGTTGATCAACAAAATATTTTATAGGCAAATGAATCGATTGAGAAAATAATCAGCAGATTAATGGATGATGAAAATATTCTATTCTCACTGTTAACACATTTGAGAAGAGAGAGACACAAAAAGAAAGGAGAGAAATAATGAAAATTAAAATAAAAGTACAATTTTAAGACAGCGCACAGACAAACATCACATGGTATATAAGCTGCTTAGGAGTGAAAAGTTCTTAGAAGTTCAGGTCGTGGAAAGTCTCACTTCAAGCGCTGGACCAGCATGGGTGTTCATCAGGACTCAAATGTTCAATTTCTGCATAAAAACCTCAAGTGGAAACACCAGAAATCCAAATAAAAGTTGCTGAGGTGGAAACGTTGGCACAGCAAAAACTAAGTCTGATGGAAACTGATTTTAAAAATACTTTTTGATGCAAAGTCTGCGGTTCGAATCCAGACGGGGCTCTTTGTGTCTGTCAGAATCATCACAATCTTCCTTTTATCAAAAACTTTAACAAACCACTTGAATCCTGTATTTTATGGCATTCTCTCTCCTTGTATTTGACACTTATGTATTGGTTATTCTTTTCCTTCTGTATGTTGTGCTAATGTATTTTGTAGTTTTTCTTCTGTTCGTTAATAAAATGTAACTTTTTTTTTTATTAATCCTGTAATGTATTGTGCTTTTCGTGTTTTGCTACCTGTGCAAATATATAAACTAAAACTAAAACTAAATAATCGGCTCACTCATGAAATGCGTTGCTCATCTTCTCGGTAGGTTAATAAGCCTGATATCATATATCATATTTCTCCTGAGCTATAAAGCTCTGCAGAAAACACTGGTAGCTGATGGAAAGATGCACTCGTTCATGTTTTTAAATTTGCTTTAAACATTTGAATTGAAACCTAACTTTAGTGTTACAGTTCGTTTAACAACATGGCCTCTCTCTCTCTCTCTGCCTCCACAGAGAAGGACTACAGCAGCCTCTGTGAGCGGCAGCCTATCGGACGACTGCTGTTCAGACAGTTCTGCGAGACTCGACCGGAACTGAGGCGCTGCGTCCAGTTTCTGGACGCTGTGGTAAGAAAAGAGAGAGAGAGAGAGAGAGAGAGAGAGAGAGAGAGTGTTTGGGTTGGAGAGCTGGAGAGTTTTGTCTCAAATGCCCTTTTCCATGACTACTCGTGTGGAAAGGCAAAAGGAATGAAGTGTGTGTGTGTGGGAAAGAGGTGTGTGTTTCAAGGACTTGTGTTTCTTTCTTCCATGAAATGCTCCTCAATTCTTGTTATAGACGGGAGGGAGGGATGTGTGTATAAGAAGAGGGAACTGTGTGTTTACTCCTTTTTCTTCTTCCTCAAAATCATCCTCAGCTTGTGCTGTGGCGAGACGGAGGGAGGCAGGTGTCAATTAAAAATAACAAGATATGAGGAAAAGGAGGGTTGAAGGATGGACGAAAAGATGGCGAGGGACGAGTTTCCCAAATAACAAAAAGACAGAAAAGGCAGAACAAGGTCACAACTTGTTTAAATACAAAGGTCAGCAGGAAAGAAATGTAATATGAGATTAAAAAGAGAATTAAAACAGCAAATTGCAGCCTTGTTGTTGCATAAGAATTTCCCTCGGGATAAATAAAGTTCTGTCTTATCTGATCTTATTTTGAGACACTTCATACCTAAATGGCAAAATAGGTCCTTTATGAGCGTGAGTGAGATATTTGGGCTATTTACAGCCTGACAAAAACCAGAGCAAACTGTGCCAAAGACACGTGGCAGCTAAGACAGGCAACACCACAAACCTGTTTCATGATCTGAACCAATATCACCTGTTAGAACCCGCAGAAAGTAAGAAATTACAGATTTGTGAAATGTTCCGCTGTTTGGCAAGTGTGTGTCATGTTCTGACGATAAAGAAATAGTTTAAAACCACAATAAATACACATGGTTTCTTCAACTTTCACTCAGGAGAAAAAATCTGCCTTTAAATTTGACAGAAATAATGATTTCACCCGTATCTTTATAATTATCGATATCGACTTATATGAAAACTGATGATTCATACGAGTGTTTTCTGATGTGACACCTGTATGGTCAAGGTGTAGGCCAATGGCTCCCAAAAATGTTTGTTTAAAAAAGGTACCCCTCCGTGCCTCCCTGAAGACGAAACTAAACCAAATTCAATGAATCTCCTCTGTAAGACATATCTGAAAACCTGCACATTAAAAACCAAAACTGTCTGCACGAGACTGCACCTGACCCTTTAAACAGCTGTGTTTTTAACGTTATTTTACAGGCAGCTGGTGGAAGGAAAGTGGTGAGCTGGTTCTCATGTAGGGCCTTTGATGCAGGAAGTTTAATTATCCTGAAATGGAGTGAGGAGGAGGAGGAAGAGGAGTTTAATATCTGTTTAATGAAATACAGGAACTCTTGGCTTCTGGGAGCAAAGGAGAGAAAACTGCGTCAGTGTGTCGCCCTCTTCTACCTCCCACGTTGTATCCCTCACACACACACACACACACACACACACACACTTTTTGTCGACCTCGGCTGTCACAGTGAACGGCTCGCTGCTCACTTGAGAAATGTTTCAGTCACAGTGTTGTTTTATTCTCACCGGAGTGTGTGTGTGTGTGTGTGTGTGTGTGTGTGTGTGGTCTCATTGATACCGTTTTGCTTTTCTGGGTCTCATAGTTGATAAATTATAAAGTGTGGTTTCCTCCTTCCTCATTCACTCTTACAGACAGACACACACACACACACACATACAGTGAAATGATGCTTTGAAGTCCCCTCTGCCTGTTTCTGGTCACACTGATACAAAATATCTCACACACACACACACACACACACACACCTGGTCGGTTATCACTCAGCATCCTGCCTGAAGGAGACATCAGATAACTCATCACTCCGCTGCCTCTTGTCTTACTGTTGTACCACAAGTGCAGTTTCAGGTTTTACTATTAAAACACAGACCGGCACATACGGGTACTGTGTAAAACGTCATGGCTGCGCACCTTTTTGGGGGATGGAAAAGATCCTATAGATGTTAATGCAATTTGACATGTGTTTGGATTACAGTTTTGACAAGTTTGTATGTGTTCTTTTCGTATTAAACAAACCTTTGTTTTATCGACATGTCTAATAGTTACTTTGCTACCTTGCCTGAACCTGAGCGTTAATAAATTAAGGCTGATCGGTCGTCATCGTGCCCCTTCAGTCCGTCCAAGCGGATCAAACAGCTACTCATTGCTTATCCAGACATCTTTGATTGAATCAGCAGGTATTGTTAGGCTGAGTGTTGTTGTGAATAACCAGCAAAGTGTTGTGAGATTTAGTTGGAGACGAGTTGATGCTGCTATACATGACTCAGTTATTCCAGCAGCCTCCCATTCAAACTAGCTGTCCATCAGTAGCAGTTGTCAGCTCATCATTTAGCTATTTACCACACTGACAGTGAATATTCATGTATCTTATAAACCTTGGTTATTAATACGCCTTCTAAGGTAACGTGATTTGGGCAGCAGGACTGCTTACCACGTTCTCACGTGACATGAGAGCGACAGCTGGTGGCGGTAATGCACCTCTAAGCTGGTTTGCCAACCACCACAGAAGAAGAGAGTGACAAGCAAACATGGAGCAGGAGGAGGAGGAGAGTGACATTGTAAATACAGAGCAGGAAATACAGTATGGTTATTTTAAACCATTTATTAATTGAATTTACAGAACAATTACTGTATTGTGATATATACCGTTACCGTGATAAAAAAATTACATATACAGTGATGGAAGATTTTGGACGTGTCGCCCACCCCTGTCTTTATTATTTGGGCCAATAAGGTATTTCAGTCTGGACCAAAGTAATGGATCGACCGACCAACTGACCGACTGAAAATGTCATCGCTAAATCCTCGCTGCTAGCGTGGCTAAAAGTCTAAACGATTCAAATACTAATATTCACATACTTCAGGTCAGACAGTATCATAATCATGAGGGGAAACGTGCCTGCAAAGAGGTGTTGTACTTGTTGTACTGCGCTGTTTGCCTTCCTGTCTCTGACGTGGGAAGTGTCACGTATGTTCGTCAATCAATCAACGGATCGGTGATTCTTTGCTGTCAGATGTGATGGGGTTAACGAGGACCCACGTCTGTCCGTCCATCTGTTGGCTGACCAGCTCGGCCAAACTGCTTTACAGCTTTCCGTCGTCCGGTGGATTCAACTCACATACGAAGCAATTATGTTCTCTTTTACCCCACAACCGCTTCCCGTCTCTTTCCTGAGAACTCTGCGAGAGAACGAGATGAAGAGGGAAAATGAGATTTGAACCGTCTCCGCTGTCACTTAGCATTAGTTTACAGGCTCTCGCTGTGAGAGGGGAGAGGAAGCACTTTGGAGTTTTCCAGTCAGGCTCAGTTTACTGCAAGTCATTCAGAGGGATGGCTGATATGAGGGGGAGTAGATACAATAAGTACTGCAGGGTGTGGAACAGGCCTTCCAAAACTCCTCAGTTAAATCTTAAATTGGGTTTTTTGAAGTCAAGGCCTTGAGAGGTCTTCAGTGGCCATGCAGAGAGCTGGTAGAACAGCTGAGCAATCATTCAGTATTATTGTTTATTGACTTTCATCATGTCATCATGATGATATGATCGGATTGTGTCATCAGAGTCTAAATGAATTATTCCCAGCTAAGTCAAAAACAAAACAAGTGGCTGAAGTTTTTGTTTTGCACATTTTCACTCATGTAATACAGAAATAACCAGTTGAAATATTGATTTATGATTTTGCATACACTTGTAGGCTATAAATCGATATTGGATAAAGATTTAGATTAATATTGGGGTGCTGATTTTAACCATATGGCTCAGCTCTAGCCGGTCTAATTTGCATGTTACTGGAGATGGAGAAAGTGAAGAAAAAACGATGGCGGCCGGCGAGGTAGATCCACTGGGTATTCTGAGGGAGGGGACGCTCCCCCAGTAGGTGGTGCTATTCATATCAGCTCCTCATAGACCGTCAGATGGCTTGTTGAAGCACATACTTCCTGATACACGGAGCAAGCAAGAACTACTCCCCTAGTGACTTCTAAAGGGCAAAAGGGTTATGGTTAACAAGTTAGACAACAGTAATTATATCCTCAGATGCAGAATATATTTTAAAGAAAGGTTTTAATAACTTCAATACTAACCTGTAATCTGCTTTACAGTTATGTTCAGTCTTGATGAACCCAGTTGGTTTCATTTTGATGTTGGCTTTTGTGTCCTAAAGTGCCATAAAAAGTGCCGGGTCAGTTTTTTTCCAGCCTCATCTCCATGTGTGTCGCATATTGACGTGCTTCACCACATGGAGACCCAAAGTGTTCAGTATTAGGTTAATAAATAAGACGTTGTGAAGTGAAATGAACAAATCCAGACAAAATATGTAACCATGAAATTGTGAAATAATACAATAAATGTTTAAAAAACTCAGAGCTATATTTCAGCTCATTTTGTTTTCATTCCAACATTTTTATTTCAACATGGCCTCCGTCCAAAGTCTGTTTTTTATCTCACAATGCCATTTTTCTCACTGACTGTTTATTTAATAATATGTGGCTGTGGGTATTTATAGCACCTGTATTATTGATTCATCACATGTAGCTCAATCATCATCAACAAAAATCAGAAAGGTAATCGTTGCAGTTGCAATGCAGTCATATAAAAAAGTAAAGAAGAGCAGTTAATGAAAATTACGTTTTGAAATGCGTCTTTCATGGGAATTTTGCAGATCTGCAGCCTCAGTGAACTACGTTTTATTATTCATTATTTTTCCATCTTGGCTCAAATTCTCAGCTCACAGTCTTTTATAAAAACCAGTTGGGAAGTGGCATATGGATGGTTTTCATACAGTACACGTCGTTTACACATTTGGACCCCAGTAAACTGCATCCAAAGGGGGATTCTGAAACTGCCATATTTGGGTGATCTGGCTTCTCTCGCTCATTTTGTCTTGGCGTGTTTTCCCACAGGCGGAGTACGAGGTGACTCCAGACGAGAAGAGGAAGGAGTGCGGTCAGGAACTCATCGACAAATACTTCAACCCAAAGGTAGCTGCTGAGTTCACGGACCTCTGTCACTTTCTACGTTTCCCTGCGGAGAAAACTACTTTGATTAAAGACATTTACTAACTTCACTTAATGTCCTTGGAGCAATTTCTTCTGACATCACAGGTTTGGGCGGGACCAGAATGGGCGGCAGCTGTGATTTGACGCTTTCTTAATGCAGTTTGTGAGGATTATAATGATGGTATTGAATGTTGTAGACTGTTTCCAAAATCACTCCATCAGTTTTTAGATTCATGCTCAACCTTCTGAGCAGCATCTAAAAAACCTGCACACTTTGACTCGTGCAGCAAATTATTTTGTGCATTTTACACTAAATAAATAAATAAAAACCAACTTGAACTGACTTGAGATAGATAATTCACCCCTTTAACAACATGACTATTATATGAAAGAAGTTATTGATGTATGACTGTTCCTGATGCTGCGTTCAAGAACACTCTGATATCTGAGATTTTGATGCAAGAAACCACTAAATTCATACTATTCTGTACATGACGTAAATGTTTACTTGATGATTTATGATTTTTTTATTTTTTTGGCTTACTCATGTTAAAAGAACACTTATAAAATAAAATAACAAAATGGAAAAGTTAAATTTCATTTCTGACAACAGAGCTTATCAATTACACTTCTTCAGAGTTTTCTTTACAGAGTTTTCCTGAATGCACCATGAAGGAGAGGAAAAAAAATCTAAAGTTAGAAATCCACTAATCTGAAACCACTGAAATGGTCCTTTAAAGATGAATTCATTAACTGATTAACAATGGTCACATGCACATTATTATTAAATATATGTGGCATTTTTAGCCAAAGTGCTACTTCATGTTCCCTCTGTTTTTCCTGATACCTCTGTGTCTCTGTGTGCTTCCACTTGTATGTGTCAAGTTGTACGTACAAGTCTGAACATGCAGTCTGCAGTGTTAGGAGGATAATCATGTACCAGCAGCGTCTCTAACCCAGTTCATCCGGCTTCCCTCTGTGTGACTGTCAGAGTTGAGTCACCGTGTTTACCTGGAATTAATGTGTTTTTGCGGTGCAGTCGGAGGACCACGTGCCCGAGGTGGAGGAGGCCATGATGGCTCAGTGCACCGAGGGGCTGCAGCAGGAGGCCTGCAAAGAGCTTTTCAAGGACTGTACCAAGTAAGATCACATCTGTTCTTTATTTGGTTTAGCCGCTTTCAGACAAGGAGGCAGACACATTGCTCAGTCTTAATGTAAAAAGGGGTTTCCCCACCAGAATTACACGCCATAATGTAAAGAGACAGGATTTAAATGACTCTTTTCTTTTACGTACTCTGACTCGAGAATCAGATTTCCCCCACGAGGGTCCATGTAGCGCTGATGATGCAGGATGACATCGCCGAAACTGTCCAATGAATGAGTTACCACACAGCTTGGTTCATTTGCAATGAGTCAGTGTGAAGTTTCCTTGGTCCGGACCAAATGACCTGAACCACAGGTGTGAAAGTGACCCTAATGCCATTTCACACCACAAACACAGACAGAGAGTTGGCTGCAAAGGAACAGATATCATGAACGCTTAATTTAATAATGTATTAGATTACCCTGACGATACACTGTGGTGTATTTGGGAAATCCCATAAGGAAAATGGAATTGTGGAAACACACCAAGATTTGATCCATTTCCCATAAAATAAAACATCCCTTCATACAAAGGTCATCAGTGATCAATGTTAGCTCTTATCCCAAAATATCCCATCTCTCTCTGTGTGAGGTTTCTGTTCTCTGGACACTTATAAAAGGAATCCTGCGGTGCCGCTACAATCATGCATTAAAAGCAGGGCACTTGTTTATGAACGCTGACCTGAATGTCGGCTCTGTCTCAACGTCGGGTTTTGGCAGAGTCTCAAGTCTTTCACGTAACAAGGCTCAGGTCCACAGTGAAGTCACGAGTCACTGTGACGTCACTTGCTGAGTCATTGGTGTTAAAATCAACTAAAAGTCGTAGTGGCACTTGTTTTTGTTGTTTCTTGACGAGTTGTCGAATTTGTGACTCGAGTCCCTACGTCTGTTGGATCCTGATTGGCCCAGAGGAGGACTGCATCAGGGAGTGAGGAGGCAACGTGATTAAAGAGCAACTTAACGAACGCCTTAAGGCCAGTTCAGACCAAAGATTCGAGACGAAACCGTTTTAGAGCGTCGCAGGGGAAAGTTGCAGCGGTGTGAACTGGCCCGTCTCAGCTCGACTCGCGCCGCCTGCAACTCAGCTTGTCAAATCGCCATCGGTTGGTTTTAGAACGTATGGCACGTCACTTGTTTCCGCAGCCAATCAGCTCGTAGCGAAGTCAGCTGGTCGAAATGGCAGAGTTTTGGACGGAGGAAAGAGAGGATCGCCTCATCAATTTGCGTGAGCCGTGTCTGTATGACCCAAGCCTTAAGATTTCTTAACTGTACCAAGTAACTCACTATCACTATCGCCATTCATATTTTAAGACACTACAAATTATATCCAGCGGCAAAAAACGCCTGAAAAGCCGGCAGTTACAACGGAAGTACAAAGAGTCGTTGCTACGGAAACGATACGCCTTCTCATCTAGTCGCTTTGGTGTAAACTGGCAAGTTTCAGAACGTTGCAGATCCGGCACACTGCAAGTAGTTGCAAGTTTCAACTCGTCTCGTCGCGAATCTTTGGTCTGAACTGGACTTTAGACTGAGTTCTTTGTGTTCTGGTGGACTGACTCTAAACAGTGTTCTCTGATTGTCCAGCCACCAGCTGTTGATAAACTCATGAGTCGCCTTCACACCTTGCACTCAAAGCAATAAGCTTAACGAGGAGTCTTGTGCCCTGGGTTTTGCCTCTCAGGTACATACAAGCTGTCCTGTGAACCTGCAGACACTATTCAGGGATGATTAAAGAAATAACCTATTTCATTTTTCGAGTTAAAAAATTATATATATATTTTTTTTATTATTATTATTTACAGTTAATGCTGTGCTGAAATACACTAGAACTGATCAGCAGTCAAAAATTAGAAAGTTAAGCACAGTGCTCTTTTTTTAGTAAAGTTTAGTAAACTGTGAAAAGTATTTGGTATCTATAAAGGAAACAAAGATTTTAAGCACAGTTACAATACAAATTTTTTTTGTTATATTACCATCATTATGGAAAGCATAATAAACTATCATAATTTGTTATTTGAGACAGACAGTTACTGTTATATAATAATTGATAATTGTCGTTTTACAACTGTTAGTGTCACCAAATTAAGTTGACAAATAAACCGTTTTATCAGTCACTTGATTGATAAAACGTAGGATTTAAAAATGATTTTGGAGACTAATGCACACCCAAACACCCAAAAAAGCATAATAAAAGATAATACAGGCAAATAACAATAAAGAATAAAATTATGAAATACTGCACAAAATAAATAGATTATAGTAAAATGCCGATAACAAAAATAGAATAAAATAAATCATAATGATAGTAAATAAATAAGTATAAATAATAAAACCATAAAACATAAAAGCCAGACTAAATAGATGGGTTTTTAGTTTACGTTTTGAAATATCTATATTTTCTGCTCCACTTTTTGATATGTGGTCAAGTTTTTGGACATGTGAGGACCCGTAGTCATGTCTGATCTCAGCCAGCCTCTGGTGATTAACCACTGGCTCTGACTGACGTCTCTGAGATGTCTGAAGGTGAAGTTAAGGTTCTGTGGGCCTTTGGATCCTCATGTACAGATCTCTCTCTCTCTCTCTCACACACACACACACACACACACACACACACCAAAATGGATGAACAGAAGCAGTTTGCATACTGCTTTAGCTTCAACACGTCCCCGTTATATATTTAAAAACATGCTCTCAGACACACATCCCACCGGGTCCATGGGATAGAATTGCTTGATTTTCTCTGAAAAAAAGCAAATCATTTCTGTTGTAATGAACGCTATAGATTGGGACCAGAATCGATTGATGAAGCATAATGATAAAGGAAAAGAATAGCAGAATAAAATGGCTGCAAATATCATTTACTAACTTTTAGTGTGGTTTAGTGCAGAAAATAAAGTTCAGCACAGGGCAGCTTCAGGCCTGTAACATCAGGTCTTACTTCTGTAACACTGGATTTTGTTGTTCCCTTGTATTTCCTAAATGAGGAAGTTTAGTTCATAACGGTTGAGAGCACTTTGATATCGTGGCTGGAAAATATAACTGTGATGCAGAGCAAAACACTTCAAATCAAGAAAGAGATTGAAATTATGAAGAAGAAGAAGAAGACAGACAGGAGATAAATACAGACAGGATGGATTCTAATGAAATGTCATGTTTTTCACATCGTTCATTCCATAAACAACACTCACACATTGAGTAACATCCTCTAACGGCTCTGTTCATGCTTGTTGCGTAGGCGTGAGGCGGCACAGAGGCCAGTCTGTTTTTTAAAGCCACCGGTCATTTACTACGCTGCTGTAAACAGCACTAACACTACAAACTCTGCCTGGTAAGAAGGTACACAATGAGTCTGGTGATATTCTACATGTTTCTTAGTTTCAACAAGTCCCGGACAACTCTTGAAGAATTCAGACTCTCTGCATCCTCTAATGTTTACACTGTTTATGACTCTACACACTGCTCTCATGCAGAATGGGATTCGTTTATTAAAAAAGACATGATTCAAAGCATTCATATAGGAATCTTAAAGAATTTCATTTCAGTTCTTGGGGTCATTTTGATTTGATAATACTGCAACCAAGTGTGCAAGTGTTTTTATTTTAATATGTAGAAATATTACTGTTCACCTCGGGATTGTTCACATTGTTGCAAAAGCCTGCCAGTAACATATTTCTAATAATAGCAATTATCTTAATTGTTTTATTTCAATAAATTGCATATTCCCTCTCTGGAATTATCAAAATTGTTGTCAATTGTCTGTAAAGTCACTAATTACACAATTAATCGACTAATCGTTTCAGCTCTAAGGAGAATCTTGGGTAATGTTGTTGTGCTGTTTCCAGACTGATCCACGACTACCTGAGCGTGGCGCCCTTCGCAGACTACCTCGACAGCATGTACTACAACAGGTTCCTCCAGTGGAAATGGCTGGAGAGGTAAAGTTCGATATGAACCTCATCTCATGTCTCATCTCTGCTTCTTTTTTTTTCTTTCTGCTGCCGTTTCTCTCTGTTATGTGCATCGGCATTATCTCTTTACACACACACACACACACACACCACTTAAAAGCTCACTGCAGCCCATTTAGACGCTACATCCGCCTTAAACTCCACCATAGTACCAGTAACAACATGCTCAGCGAGTTGTCTCATTCCTTCCTCTCGCCTGTGTCCTCATGTCCTCGGGGTTACGGGGAGTGAAAACAACACAATCCATGAACTTCAGAGTGATGTCACCGTTACATAGTTCAAGATGGGAGTTTGAAATTGCTCAACTGCAAAATTTCACAGTTCAGCAGGGAAGTGAACAGGCTGCTGTTGTAGCCTAAAGGTTAGACGCAAGTGATTCTGCTGTGTTACAGATAATACCTGAGAAGGTTTTGTTTGTTGTAATTATGGGCAGAGTGATGCAGAAGGTGCAGCAGGTCATTCTGGTGTCTAATGAGATCTTATAATCACAGTGAAGAGCATTCATCATTAAGGTAGAAACTTACTGACCAAAATCTTTCCTCTAAAAGTTATGTACATTTTTGTCAATAATAGATTTCAAGTGTTCCGGCCAAGAAAGACAGCAACAACAACGGGTTACAGACAAACGACACAAAACAGAACTCTGAATATGTCACAAAATCTTGCAGAATTATTTGCACCTTAAAAACAACTTCAAAATACAGTTTCTGTAGCGATGTGTTAAAGTGACAGAGGATCCAAATGTTGCTATTTTAAACCTTCCAGGAAGAGCGAGCTGCATGTATAAAAGCTCATTTGCCTGGTTTAGTGCAGATTTTGCAAACTCACAATGAAAATGAGTCCCGGGAACAAAGAGGGAAGCTGTTCACACATTTATGTTGAACACATTTACATAGATACAGTGGTTGTAACATAAATAACATACACAGAAGAGCCGTTCAGCATGGTGGTTACTGATTTATTAAAGATCATAGATAAGACCATCTGCAGACCTTTAGACCTTCTGCTCACAGCGGCCGCTGCTCTATGAATGAATTAACGTAAACACAGCGGCTGCACCTCAGCTGGTCTCAGACAAAGCAAAATAATGTTCGAAGTCACCTGCATGTAACTCCAGCTCTGTTCTGTGACTGAGTGAAGGAAAGAATGTAATGCGGGGAAATCATATAATTAAATTCATGATATAATTAAAGCATGATATTGATCGTGTACAATACACGCATCTAGTGTTGGCGGTGGTGATGTCAACGGGCGAAATCCAAGACTGAACTATAAATGAACACCCGTTAGGATTCCCGTTAGGAACAGGATTCCCGTTAACCCCTTGCATCAAGCATAGATGTGGTTTAAAGGTACAGTCACGTTACATTGCTGTTCAACGAAATAACTTGATGTCCGGTTGAACTTTGACCTGGAGATCGCACTGAAACAGGAAACGAACACTTGAATTTGTCCGTTGTAGGGCTCCACTAGAAGTGAATGGGAGGTGTAGCTTTACTTTAAAATACAGTATGTTGTCACATGATTGGACTGCTAATTTAGCATGAGAAATTGGAAGAAGCTGCTGTAGTCTGATGACGATTTAGCCTCTGGGGGCAACGGCCAATGTCTCAGGGCTTCCAGTGTAGCTAGCGGATATCTGGATAATGGATATCTGGGCCAAGACTTCCTCTTCCGTGCGCCGGACATTGTTTACAGTCCGAGCTATCTCGGAACCCGTCGGCTATCGTCTAACGACGACTTGAATGCAGATTTAAAAAATGTAAAAGCTAATAAACAGCTAATCTAAAGAGATTGATACAAAGCTAAATTGTCGTCAGACGACAGCCGATGGATCCCGAGATTGCATTTTAGCCAATGCGTTTTGCCTCTTTTGCTCTGCGCACGGACTTTTTACCAGCATGCGACCAAAGCCCGCTCAAACGTGATTGGTCAGCACTACTTGGACTACAAACGGAAACCAGAATGCTTCCGATACCAAAATCTACAGATTCTGCATTCATATGCAGATATCTGTTTCTAGAGATTGTCGAAAAGGTGATCCAATTATATATATATTACTAGCACACAAATACACACATGCTAAAAATCCCAAATTCCCAGGAAAAACTGGGATCTCAATTCCTGGTGTTCAACCGTAGTCACACTGTTGTCTGACATAATTCAGTACAGAATCACGTGTTAGTTTGTTGGTGGAGAAATATATCTATCACCACAATAATGGCTGTTATGTGTTTTCCCAGGTTTGTTTACAGACAGAGAGAGAGAGTTTTTCTGGGTCTGGGTCCCATCAGGGACCTCTGATGGTTCCCAGACCCCACTTTCAAAACCTCAGTGATGCCGTAAACAAACTGTCTATCCTGAGGGTTAAACCGGTGTTCAGGGATCAGCTCAAACAACCCACATGGGAGGCCAATCCATCCACAGTGATCCACGTTTAGTGACGTAAATACAAAAGATCAGGCCTGAATCCTCAAGGTGATGACGGAGAAATGCAAGATGGAGTGATGGAAGAAGAGAGGAAGATGTAGAGAAGGAGAAGAGGAAGACATTCAAAGAAACCCAAAGACAAGAGAAAGTCAAGAAAATGAGAGACTAAACAAAAAGAAGAGAGGAAGTGGAGGCAGATGGTGCGTCTGTGGGCCCACCTGGAACCTTTTTATTTATTTTTTTATTTTATTTTATTTTTGTGTTGGCTTCTTTCCTCATTATTTATAGCAGAATGAGGCCCCTCAAGCTGCTTATCAGATAAAAACCCTGTATGTCTGGCAAGTCAGCTTTCCAGGAACTGTGTAAGGTTGATGACCTTGAATGTTTCAGTTCATCCAGTGCGGTTTCACAGAAGTTTTCCCAAACCACAGGGTCATTGAATTCCCTCCACAGTTTTCTAATCCTCCAACTGCAGTAAAAACATGAAAACCACCACCATAATTACAGTTAAAATGCTTTCTTGCAGCAGTAACGTTAGGCTAACAGAGATGTTGCAAGACATGTCAGGAAGCAGAAGAAACGACTGCAGAGTAAAGCGATGAGCTACTTATGCTATCGCTATTAAAATAAAGAATATTCTTTCTTTTCAGTGGGCAGTGGGATATAGCTATTCTCACAGCTGATTCTCTAGCAGTCCTTCAAGATGTCTCCAGTTGCTAGGGGAGTGTCAAACTTCTGTTGTCTCCTAGCAACAGCACTATCCATCCAGAAATAATGTGGCACATAACCCCCTAAAATTACAACTTGTCACTTTTCCACACAGCCCGTCATAAATACAATTCATTTATGAGTTTGTGTTTATGAATAGTTGTTAGCTAGCTAGCCGTTAATTGTTGTAACTAAACTGCTAAAAGTTCATAAGTTATTCTTCTTCTGGTGTTTTTGGCAGCTACCAAAAAGCTTCAGGGGGCCTTCCCACCGCCCCCTGAACTAGAGCAGGGCTGATCCTGAACTACGTGTAGCCGGGAAACCTAAGACGAATTGCAATCAGATTTGTAATTTGACCAACGGAGACACATATATGTGGCTAAGTTTAAACGAAATTGTATTAAATGTTATCTGGATGTCTTCCCGCCTTTTGGTCACAGCAGAACATCATAAAACAGGCAAGCACCTGAAAGCAGAACTGTGTCCTGTTCCTGGTCTCAGGCCAACTGGTGGTTTACAGAGAAGCAGCAGATTCTAGTTAAGGGGTGTGTGGGCCTTTTGACATACCACACCTGCAAGTTGTTCATGGTTAACACCTGTATTTTCCAAAATACCAGGTCATTATTTTGAATACAGTCATGGGTGAAACGTAGCTGCATTTTGGCTTATTAGATAAAAAGTAGAGAGACTGAGGAGTCAAAACAAAGCTTAAGAGCTGGATTTCACTAACAAACTTGTGTTTTTTCATCATATATGAAGATACAAATTAACCCTTTATTTAAGTTTCAAGTGATGGTGTGCTAAAACACAGCGCCACAAAGGCTGGATGCTCGGGGCATAGTCTCCACACTGGTATATACACTGAAGGGACTTATATACCCACAGACTAATGGGCTGATTGAACAGGGCTGGGTAATGACTGATGAAAGGCAGCTGCACATGCAGGAGTGCAGCCAGAGTTAGGGACCTCTGGAGGCCAGAGCAGGGTACAGTAATACAGTAATCCTGTCCGACTTCATTGTTTTTCTGATTTAATCTCAATCAGTTTCACTGAGTGTCTCTGCAACCTCAGTCATTATTGTGAATGTGGTAAACTGTTAAACTCCAGCTTTGTTATCCTCAGACAAATAAAGTTTTAGACAAATCATACACCTTGAAAACCCCAGACTAATCACCCAGTCAGTGCATTTCTGAAAGGAGGAGAGGAGACTTTGTTCTGTGCTCTGTAATCAGTGTAAATATGATCTAATCTGACTTTTTTAAAAATCACCAGTATCCTCTCTGACTCCAGGCCTTTTTGTTCAGATTTGTCTGACAGAAGAGTAGACACAACCCAACAAAAAAACAAGTGAACAGCTCGTTATTGAACCAAAAAGTACTCAATGTTTTCATCAAACACCCGATCAGATTCATAGTCTTTTTAACTTATTCTTTAATCAGATATTTACTGATTTAAATTATATTTTTTGCCAACTTTAAACTATTAACTTGGGAAAAGTTCTTGTACAGCTGCATTTAACATTTGAGGATTTTGTAGAAAACCCTGATTATATTCCCCAAAATAAGTTGTTGTGTTACTGCTACCAAAACTGAAGAATCACATGAGCAGCAGCACCAAAAATTAAAGTACGTAGTTTTAGTTATGGTAGGACTGTTATAACTCCATGGAAAAACAAAAGGTGTAACTAATAGCATTAATATTTCATTAACTTTATTTACTTTAACTCTTCCATGTTCTTCCGCAGGAAGAGTAGCTGTTGCAAAGGTGATAACAATAATAGCAACACAGGTGTCACTAATAACATGAATTATAGCATGAGTGTAAATGGTGACAGCACAGGTGTTAATCTTAATATTAATGATAGCACAGGTGTGACTAACAACATCATTGATAGGACAGGTGTAAGTCCAAACCTTAATCGTAGCACAGCTGTAACTAATAACTTTAATGATAGCACAGGTGTGATAAATATTAATTAAAGTAAAATAATAAAATTAATGGTCACACAAGTGTAACTAATTACACTGCACTTACACTAATGAAATGATAGCGCAGGTGTGAGTAATAACAACAGTAATAATACAGGTGCAATCATTACATTAATGATAACACAATATGCTAACATAATGTTCAAAAAGCTGCTAGCGTAGCAGCTTTGGTTTTTAGTCTTCGCTGCTCACCTTAAACATCGCAACACATGACTTTATTATCTGTTGATGAGACTACTGAGGACGTTCGTGGGTCAGTGCAGGGTTCGTGCAAAGTCTGGAAAGTTTGGAAAATGCTTAATTTTAACTGTTATGTTTTCAAGGTTAGAAATATGCTTGAATTCGAATATACTTGATAATCTCGTGTTTCATCATCAACACAATCGCTCGTGTAAACTGTAGTGGATTTTCTTTCTTCTTCTTCTTCGGGACTGGATGTCGTTAATTAAACTTAAGTTAAGCTTACAATAAATTAAAGTAGGTGAGGTACCACTACCCTCACTGACGAGTTAAGTTAAAGAAAAATGCATAAGCAGCGACAGAGTGTCAGTTCAGTTCACACAGAATCTTTTAATATTTAAAATGAAACGATCCCTTCGACATACTTGTTTGTTGTCTCCTTCCTGGTGTTTATAGTAACACTTTAGATGTGATGATAAAGGCTTCGAGAGTCTGGAAATTATTGGTTTAGGTGCCTTTTAATGTGCTTGAAAAGTGCTTGAATTCTACTCTTAAAAAGCTGTACGAATGCTGTCATTATGACGATAAAGGCAACAATACACAAACCAATGTCAATTAGTGAAAAATGCAGTGTTAAAAACAAGCAGGAGGAGCACCACCATCACCGGGCTTATTAAGCAGCAAATGACTCATCCTGTTTTAATGAGTCCATGCCCCAGGGTCCATTTAAGTTACCTGCTTGAATAACCAAACTGTCCAAAGGGAGATGAGACGGGAGTGCCGGTACCTGTTTTTCTGGGGGGGGGTTTATTTGTGCACTCCACCAGCATTTAAATTGACCTTCCCTACAACCCTATTGGCTCCTGTCCCACACACTTACTGTCCCGATCATCCAGGTTTTTAAAGTTTAAATAGTTTACAGGATGTGTAACCTCATCAGCAGTCATCTGCAGGTGCAACTTCAGTATGTTTTTCACCATAGTGTCACATAAAACCAAGTTGTTAATGATGCTCCAAGAAACCACCTTTCTACCTGACAAACTACCTCGTACATATTATCATCCCAAAGGTCAATACCCAGGACGGCTAGATAGCATGAGTCTGGGGCAATGGAGTTAAATTAATAACTTGATCTTAATTGGATCTTTGCGTGTGTTGCAGTGTGTGTTTATAAATGAGTTTCTCTTTGTGTCCAACAGGCAACCGGTGACGAAGAACACATTCAGACAGTACAGAGTTTTAGGGAAAGGAGGCTTTGGAGAGGTGAGTACATTCACTCATCGACTCAACACACAACAGAACGACGCACAGACACAAAGGAAATGATCTCGTTGGCAAGTAGAAATAAATAAAATGAATTGAAGAATGAAAAAAAATAAATAAGAGAGGCTCTTTTACTCTTTGATACGTAGTGCTCTCTCTCCATAATTATTTCTGATTGATTGGAATGGAAGTTTTGCTGTGATCGTCTCCATGATCAACTTCATTTTCTATTGATCACTTTGGTTTGGCAGTCTCAATATATATGTGGGTAAAGTCTCCCACCAAGCCACAACCACTCCAAAAGAAGTGGAAGAAGAGGATTTTTATGATACCTCATTTTTAAAATCTCTTGGAAGTCTGACAACTTTATTTTACTTTACTTTACTTTCATGGAAGTGCGGTGCTAAATAGTTGGAGTGTCCCTTTAAATCTCAGAGGACAGTGTGTGAATGAATGAATGAAAACAGGGTCAGTTTAAAACTGCAACATCTATGATAATACTGATTTAAATCTTGGAAGGAGTGTTGTTTTGAGTTTGTCACAGGATCAGTATCGCTCCCTTCATGTTTGTACCTACAGCTACAATTTACCATTTGGTTTGGTTCTTTTTTGTGTACAAACGTTTACTTATTTTTATACACATGTACACATAAGGAGTCGGTCTAGACCTGCTCTTTATGACAAAGTGCCCTGAGATAACGTTGTTATGATATGGCGCTATATAAATAAAACTGAATTGAATTGAATTTATTTTATTTTGTTTTATCATGTATAAGTATAGGCGACTTCTTCATTATGAAAATGAAATTGTGATAATTACACCAACAGATCATAATGATTGCTCAATAATCTGCATGTTCTCTTCTAAAATCATAATTATATCAACACTCTTTCATTGTAAATCTAAGAAAGGAGCCATTTGTATTTGTAAATTACTTCATGGCTGCAGTTGAATAGTCAACAAAATGACGTCCTGAACACTTCTCCTCGACCTCGACGGAAAAACGTCACGAGGTCGAGGACAGATGTGATGGAGAATTCATGAGGACTCAGGAAAAGACGGACTCCCACTGCACTCACACTAGGCTACGTAATTATGCGACGGCGGATGTTATTGACGTGGGTCTGCCGTGGTCGCTTTAAATGTTGCTGCAGAAAGGAATTGTGGGACGACATCATCTCCTTTCCTTTGGTAAAGGATGGTCCAGTGTAGCCTGTGATAAAGGAGATAAGAAAGGAAGCACTGAAGCACCTTTCCTCAGCATTTAGAGAATTCGACCAGCTCTCATAATGGCTGCCACTTAGAGACTTCTGGGTCAGTTCACTCAGTGAGGAACCTTCCTGAGCTAAAAAGACTGTTCTTCACCCTAAAACATCTTTGTCATGATCCAGCTAACTGTCACTAAGCTGCACTTTTGCAGGTTTGGGAAGTTCCAGATTAAGTTTAGACCAGCTTGGAGGAACCAAAGAATTCCAGAATCGTGTCAAATTGCTGGATAACTCGGTTGTCCACGTATGAAGAGCGTTGCCCGGAGCCGCCGTCCTCTGTTACCTTTATAATTAGACCATTTACAATCACGGTCTTGTTTGGGGTCCTGGTGCTCTCAGAAATGTGAAGTCACGAGATGGACGGCGATGAAATAGTCTCTGTTTTATTAAGAGAGGGCGTATTGTGTCTTTTATTCGTGCAGCTTTTTATATGTATGAAATTATAAATGGAAATAAAATTCTCTCCTCTTTTGTCCCCTCTGCTGCCTTTTCACCCTGAACCCTGCAGGTGTGTGCGTGTCAGGTACGGGCCACAGGGAAAATGTACGCCTGTAAGAAACTAGAGAAGAAGCGGATAAAGAAGAGGAAAGGAGAGTCCATGGCGCTCAATGAGAAACAGATCCTGGAGAAAGTCAACAGCAGATTTGTAGTAAGCATCTCGACACCCCTGCTCGACACGTGAATCCAAAAACATAAGCAAGCACAAAGAGCTAAACAGAACGGTACAAACAAATAACCAAAATATGAACTAGAAACGGAACTGAAACTAAAAACTAGGACTATATTCTAGTCTAGTAGATACTAGATATATTATATATGTATATTCTCATGTATTGATGTATGTATTGATACAGCAAGTGCTTCTTTTGAATTACATCCATAATAACACAGTGAATTTATATTTGTCACGTGGCATCACTGGAGAGAGGACCCAATTGCAGACAGAGTGGCAGGCTCCAAGTAGTTTTAAAGGTTTCATTTCAACTCCGAAAGCCAAAAACAAAAGGAACAAGTGGTAGACACCAACAGAATACTGACAAGCAAGTACACACCACATGGAGCAATGACTCAACAGGGCACACAGGGAACAGACAGGTATATATAGAGGGAAGACTAACGAGGGGAACAGAAGCAGGTGAGAAAATGGGAACAGGTGAGGACACTCAAGGATGATCAACACAAGGGAAAAACACTAGAACAAAGACACAGAAACCAAGACAACCCAAACTTCAAAATAAAACAGGAAACGACAAAGAGTCCACATAAATAATACTAAGAAGTCCAAAAGCAACACACCACAAGTCCAAGTCCCAACACAGAAATCCAGGGATCGTGATAATATTTCCGCACAGTGTGCAGGTCTGTAAAAAGAAATGTACATGTATGTAATGTACGAGAACGTATCCACAGGTGGATAATAATAGTAAAGATCAACACAGTTGTGGTTATAATTTGAAAAGAGTAATTATTTGATGAATAACGATTATGCCAGCGATTCCTAGAAAAAGACAAAGAGTGTAAGATAAACGGTGACCTACTTCAGCTTCTCCTTCTTTTATTTCAAGCATTGTAGTTGGTTCCTGCTGAAGATGTAAATCTTTAAAAAAAGGTTTCACAAATATATAGTTTTATTTTTTTTTAAATGCTCAGTAACTTCCTGACACAGCTGCTCACTGTAGTAAGTAAATAGTGCATTTGTTGGGGACTATTTTTAGCGGTGGATTAATCCACGTTTGGTGCTCTCGCGAGTAATTCTGGCAGCAGGACGGTGTGTGTACTCTATCTCACCAGGGTTATCCTGTAATATTGAGGTTTTAGAAGGAGTTTCCTTTTAACACGTTCAACAATAACATTTCTTTCTTCCAAAAATAGTGTGAAACGCATCACGTATTCCCTCCTGAATTTGCTCTCAGGCGTGATGCCTGCTACATTAACGACTGCGGTAATTAAAAGACAACATGGAGGTTTGTTCTGTCTCTGGTTTGGTTGGATTCTTTGCCAGATGACCTTCGTTAAGCTTATTTGATTTGGACTCCAGTCAGTCGGCTCGTCCGGGCTCCCGGGGCCCGAGGAGTCCCTCGGGGTTCCACACAACGACTTCATTTAACACAACTTAAGTTTTTGTGTTTCTAGGCAACAGTGTCGTCAGCTTCCTGAATATCTCACATTAAAGGATAAATTCACCCTAAAATACTTTCATGCTGTCAGCTGCTGTTATTGATCAGAGGAGGAAGAGGAGGAAGTTTTGAGGTTCTGGTACTTTTTGGGAGACTTTCAGATGGAAATATTTTTCTTTTTACCTTAATTATATAATGCTCCAATCAATATTTTATATTGACAATGGATCAATGGCTATTTAAATGTGAAAGGTGCCACTCAAAGTGAGAATTATCACGCAACTGTGCATTTCCCCTCATCTTTATAGAGCTACATTTATCTGAAAGCTTGAGCTGCAACTATGGATTATTGTATTGCCTCCAAAACCCAAATATATTCAGTTTACAAAGATATGAAACAAAGAAAAGTAGCAAATCCTCACATTGGAGAAGCTGCAAGCAGAGAATGTTTCGATTATATGGCTAATCACTACTGACGGCTGCAGTCAGAAGTTGATTTGAAGATTTACTCTCTTTAAGTGACGCATCACCTGATCAGACCTGAAGCACCTGAAACATTAGCACGCAGCCTCCTCAGTAACACATGACCCTCCTCTGTCTCCAGGTGAGTTTAGCGTACGCCTACGAGACGAAGGACGCTCTGTGCCTTGTGTTGACCCTCATGAACGGAGGAGACCTGAAGTTTCACATCTATCACATGGGCGAGGCGGGTTTCGACGAGAAGAGAGCCGTCTTCTACTTTGCAGAGATCTGCTGCGGGCTGGAGGACCTGCAACGAGAACGCATCGTCTACAGGTCAGCCTCTTCGAACCTCCCAGACGTTTGTCTCATTGGCTCTCCTCTTTGTCCTCACCCTGCCTCTCTTTCTCTGTCACACAGGGACCTAAAACCAGAGAACATCCTGCTGGACGACCACGGTGAGTAGCAGCGTTAAAGGAAAAGTCTCAACTTTTCTATGAAAGCCTCTTTGATTTAACCCACTTGTCAGCACAGTCAGCAGTGGCTCATAGAGGCAATTAAGGTACTTTAAAACCCTCAGGGCCACAATTTGCATCAAAAATCCTACTCCCTCTCTCAGTCAAACCCGAACACACAGACATGATACACATTTCTTTAGATTCAGTGCGACTTACACACCCGAGGATATCGTAATCTTTGATGTCCATTGTGAATAAACGTCATAAATCTGCTTTGAAAAAAGACGCTCCTTTTAACTCCAGAACTTGCCTGAGAGTCTTCACGTTTTTAAGTTTCCTTCAGTACCACAGTAATCCAGTGATAGTTGTCTGTACATCCATGGGTACACTGCAAACAGGAACTGCTATTATTTAATTCGGCTTACTTTTAATGGTGCCAATTTGCCAAAATGTAAACAAATGTAGGCTAAAAGCCGTCTGGATTTTGTCTGAGGGAGGGCCCGCAGTTTCAGACTTTGATTTACAGCAATCAATAAACAGAAACTGTAAATGTTAAAGGAGGAGACAAATTAGTTATGAAATTTAATACGCTAGGAAGACTCATCAGTGGAAGAAATAAATACTTAAAAGCCCTTTTACAAACCTCTTGTTCCAGAGCTTTTGACCGTATCACGCGATCACACTCAGATGCTACAGATGTTCAAACTTTCCATTATTCAGGGCTTTTAGGATCACTGCGATATAGTCAAAAGCTCAGAAACAAGAGAGTAAGTGGACCTTTGAGTGGAAATTTGTTTTGTCAGCTGCTGTTTCCGATAATAAACTGTCAAACTCCAGCTTCAGAAAAACAATTTTAAATTCCAACTGTGTTTCTTACTTAAAGACAGAAATAGATTTTTCTAACTGACAATTATGTTTTTATTGCATCACGGAAATGCTCATTTAATTAATCGATTTATACATTTCTTTTTAATTTAGCACTTAAATGATTAATTCATTATTTATTCATTACACACTGTACATCACGGCTTAAACTTCCCTGTCAAAACATATTCTGAAGATATTATGTATTTCATACAGTATGCATTTGAAAAGCATTGTGGTCGGAAGACAAATACACTCTCTTTACGTATTATTTACTGTATTATTGATACAGAACTATGAGATTGTTCTGGCTGTGAAGGTGTCGGGTGTTTGTGTGGCCGCAGTTTGTGAGATAATTTCCCTCTGTGAACCACCAGAGGGCGCTCTGAGCTTTGAGAGAAAACTCTCCTCTGGCAGAATGAGTCTCACAATTAGAGCTAATTAAAGAAAAAGCTATTAAAATCCCAGATGCAAGAATGCAACGAGTGTTTTGAGCTGGTGTGATAATAACATAAAACGAAGTGTCCTGAGACAAAGCAAGCCAATAAATGCAATATCACTTTGATGGAAGTGGTCTCAACACAGATGTCTCTGTAGCTTTGCACAAATCGGCATGAACAACCTCACCAGGGTCTGCAGGAAAAAAGCTCTGTTTTATTATCTGTGTTAAATGACTTTTTAGGACTGTGGAGGAACCCAGTGATCATCTGTGTCCGTGCTTTTGCAGGTTATTCTTTGAAACACAGATAAAACAACAAAAAGATTTTATTAGTATGGTCTTTTGGTGATTTCTTGCTTGCTTCTACTCTGAGCTTTGTTTGTTTTTGAACAGTTTTATGTCGTTTACGAGCGTCTGAGTTTACTTTGCACGTACCACGCCGCCTTTAAGCTCTAAGTTTCAGTGAGAACCCAAAGTAGATTCAAAAGCATAAAAGAAAATTAACCTTCACAGTATTTTTTTATGTAAAAACTTGAACTTCATGAAGAACATTTACAGGATATTTTAAAATTTTTTGTGTGACTTTCGTTTGTGAATCTTTGCATTTAAAACAAAAGAAAATCTGAAATATTCTTTGCCTTTTCTTACATCTTATAGACTTGATAGATTTTCATGTGTGTTTGTGTGTGTGTCTTTAGGCCACATCAGGATATCAGACCTGGGTTTAGCAGTTCATGTACCAGAGGGCCAGACCATCAAGGGACGGGTGGGAACAGTAGGATACATGGGTAAGTAACCTCTGACCTTTATTGACCTCTCCTAGTGACCGGTGGGAGAGACATCTCACGGTTTTAGATTCAGCGTTTTTCATGCTCACTCTGCCGCCCCCCTTCTCTCCTCCAGCTCCGGAGGTGGTGAAGAACGAACGCTACACCTTCAGCCCTGACTGGTGGGCGCTGGGCTGCCTGCTGTACGAGATGATCGAGGGCCAGTCTCCCTTCCAGCAGAGAAAGAAGAAGATCAAGAGGGAGGAAGTGGAGCGGCTGGTGGTGGAAGTGGAGGAGGAATATTCCAGCAAGTTCTCCGAGGACGCCAAGTCCCTCTGTAAAATGGTGGGTGGATGTTCGAGCAGCCAAATCCACTTCTCTCTCATTTGCTTTGGTCTATAGCTCCCATCTGCTCAAGCTCCATATTTTACCATATTCTAATGGTACTTCAGGGTTTAAAAAGACTTCCTGTGTTCCATGTTTGTACAAAAATGTTGACACATTTCTCTGTAACACTAGCATCTATGAGGTTTCACAGCAAATTCAGTTCATGTGAATGGAATCAGTGGCTTCACTCACAGCATGTATTTAAAAGCAAAGTAAATGCTGTAACTTTATACTTTATTCCTAGTCGGTGTGCTAGCTTGCTGACCGGCACATTAGCTGTTTTATTTTGCAGCCCTGTGAAGTCATGCTTCTGCTTTAGGTTGTGTTTAAACGACATTAACGATGCACCAAAAAAAAATGATGAAGCTGCTTATTTATCAGACTCTTCATCATTCCTGGAACAAAAACATGTCGTCTCTCAAAAAAAGTGAAACCAACAGCAAAGAGGTGCATGTAATGTGAACATTTCTTCTGTTTAGTGTTATAAATCACTGTGCAGCATTTTGGCATCTGATAAACCTTCAAACCCATGGATCTGTTACTTAAACCGGCCCTCCTGGATTGTATTTCATGGTCTCACCTGTACCTGAGGCAACAACCCCCACTAAAGCGGCCCCTTGTGCTTTTTAAACGCAGTTCCATTTTCAGTCTCAACACCTGCTTTTTCTTTCTCTTGAGTTCACACCTTCACTTCCTGTTGTTTTTAACTCTTTTCCCTTTTTTTTTTTAATCCGCCAGCTTCTGGCCAAAGATCCCAAAGAGAGGCTGGCCTGCCAGGGGGGCGGAGCCTCCGAGGTCAAAGCCCATCCCATCTTCCGCTCCATCAACTTCAAACGCCTTGAGGCCGGCATGCTGCAGGCACCCTTCATTCCTGATGTAAGTCCACAACGTTTCATGTCAGACATCAAGTCCACAAAACTTCAGGAAGGTTTGTGCTGCAGAAACCGGAATCTTAGTGAGAGTTTTCAGACGGGAGTACAGAAAAAAAATACATAAAAGCATTTATATTGTGAGAAATACACTTCTTACTTCGAGTTAGATGAGAAAACTGATATCAGTTTCGTCTTTCATGTGTGTCCAGTAGAGAGACAGGTCCAGGAAGTGTTCACACGGTTGTGTGACTAATAACATTAATAATAATAATAATTAGTAGCAATCACAGGTGTAAGTAATGATGTCAATGCTAATATAGGTGTGACTAATAACATCAATAACAGCGTATCTTAATCTTTTCATTGAACTTCCAGTGACGAAAGCAAACAAGCGTATGTTTCTCAAAATGACGGAGCATTTTTCTTTCAAATAAAGAGCTGGAAATACAACCTTCTCTTCAGCACAGGAAGTGGAGTTAATTAATCCGATTAATAAGAATGTCACTGAGGCTCATTATGTGGAGAATGCATAATTAACCCGCACAGTCTCTGTGACAGGAAGGACTCTCGATCTAAACAAAGAGAAATCGAAGTTAGTGTAGCTGACTTACTGACTGAGTGTTAACTAAGCTGCTGTAAATGTAAATATGTTGTAAGCAGTGGTTTGTGTGTGTGCGTGTTGCAGCCGCAGGCCATCTACTGTAAAGACGTGCTGGACATCGAGCAGTTCTCCACAGTGAAGGGAGTCGAGCTGGAGCCGAAAGACGAGTCTTTCTACAGCAAAGTGTCCACAGGCAGCGTCTCCATCCCCTGGCAGAATGAGGTGAGACATGCACTCATAGACATGTGTACATGTGTAAATACATGTTAGTCTTGTCGTACAGTTGCAGAATGTTGTATGTGTCTCCGTGCATGTGATACAAAGAACTTTTCTCCTTCAGATGATCGAGACGGAGTGTTTCGCAGAGCTGAATGTTTTCTACCAGGACGGGGCGGTTCCTCCTGATCTGGACTGGAGAGGACAGCCGTCCCCTCCGCCCAAACAGGGACTCCTGCAGCGGCTGTTCGGCCGACAGGTCAGCGGACTCACCTCACCTCACCTCACTGACATCGTTCTCCTTTTACATTCCAGCAGTTTGTGCACAGCAGCTAGAGATCAGTTTGCTCCTCCTGCAGTCATTGAAAACATTGCAACTTAAAGTCCCACTCCACTCAGAAATGAGTTTCGCTTATTGTTTCCTCACTCACTGTGCAGAACGGTGTATGTGCAGTTTGTTTTCATATTCATCTGTTTCTCTGCGCTCACCTTCATTTATTTTTATTATTAGTGTATTTGTAAGGGACAGAGAAACACTGACAGTTGCAGAAGCAGCGTTCGATGTACATCACAGTGGTGTAAAGCAGTTAAACTTTTTTAAATTAATATTTGAAGATTCGTAGATTCTGTGTTTTTCAATGAGGTAGGAGGGGTAGATGTAACTTTAAGAACATAATGTCAGACAGAAATTCTTCTTCTTAAAACATGTCTGGATGGGATCTTCAAAAAGCACTCTCACTGGTATTAAACCAGTGTTTCACCACCAGACAAACTGACTTCATCAAAGTGCAAAGCTTCTAAAGTTTGTGTTCAATCAACTGATCTGACAGACGACACGTACAGACAATATCACAAAGATTCATTAAACATCAAGTGAGTAGCCGTTCACGTCAAATATGTCTCAAAGTGACTCTGTGCTCTCCGACTCCCTCTGCAGGACTGCTGTGGTAACTGCAGCGACAGTGACGAGGAGCCCACCAGGCTGTGACACACACGCGCACACACACACACACACACACACACATACATACAGGATCTCATTTGTTTACAACTTTTGCACATTTGTATTTTTAAGATAGTACTATCTCTAAATGTCAGAATGTATATTTTCAGCATAGCCATAATGTTTAATGTTATTTAAAAAAGGTGTGAAATAGGGGCGTTCCAAACGAGGAGACGGGAACTTACAGATGTTTTTTATTTTATGTTTAATCTTTAGTTTATAAAAAATTTTGTCCGGGGAAGGCTTTGCTTTCACATTCATCCACGTCCACGTGTCCATGTTAGTGATCCGGGAGCTGCTGCAGCTCCGCTGGAACAATCGCCTGCTGTAAAAGTGCCTTGCTGGTGGGCACTGTGACAGTGGTTACTGAGGGAGGACTCTCTTTACTTTCCCCCACTCTGTCCAGGGAATCAAACCAGTGACTTTCAGCTCATGAACTGTGACCACTTTCCTTCTTCCGCCCTTCCCTTCTGCTGTGACCAACCTCACCTCTACTTTCAGCTCCATTTAATTCTTTTAAAAGTGTGATTTTTTTATTTTTGCTTGGACATTATGGTTTTGCCAGAGCCACGAAGGTGTCTACATCTGCAGATATTTTTATATCAATAGTATTATTTTTTATTTTTTATTTTTCGATCATGAATTTCTTGAGACAGTCGGCTCGTCGTGTCAGTGCGGCTCCAGTTACTCTCGTCAGTTCAGTGCCACTTTTGGGATGTGACTGTAAAGAGCCATGTTGAATCACTCTCATGCTCTGATTATACAAGTTGCTTCTTCCAACATGCTGGTGCCTTTTTGGCCTTGTTCAGGCTGCCTGCCCAAATCCCTTTTTTGGCAAATCCAGATTGAATCGAGATTGATTTTAGAAAGTCTGGACGGCAAAAAAACACAGGAAATGCACACATTTGAGGGGGTTTGAAATGCGATTCCAATCAGATTTCTGCAGATGCGTCTTGGCCCGGACGCTCTGTCACTCGCAACGTGACGTCACATCCAGAGGGATTCTGGTTCTCAAATCTACAAAAAAAAAACACGTCTTATGTCCGTATACCAGGGTTCCCACGGGCATGAAATTCCTGGAAAAGTTTTAAAATAAGAACAACTTTTTTCAGTCCTGGAAATGGTTTGGAATTAACAGAATGTTTTTTAAAATATGTTCATAAAAATCCCAAAACACGTTACACGAAATACTTGAAATCCAGCGCTGCGCTGCGTGACCGCGAGGTGTCACTAGCCGAGCAGATCTGGTACCTACACTGGATTTGTAGAATTTGTTTTTTAGATCAAACCAACAAAAAAAAAAAAGCATCATTACTTTTCAATGCTGACATTCACTTAAGTCAATGCAAAATAAGTGAAAAAAGAATATGGCTGCCATAATAATATTAATATTATTCCGTCTTAGGGCACAGCACACCGGAGTAACAGCCTCATTATTGCGCCCTATGATCGCTATTTGAAACTACTAAATAAAGTTATGGAAATGGGGTAAAATATTATGGAAAAGTTTTGAAAATGTTTTGGTAGAAATGTGTGGGAACCGTGGTATACTGACCAGAGGCCAGGTTCACAAAAGCAATTTGATGGCACAGCTTACACGCAGGTTTCACGTTTTTTGTTTCTTTTCCCATTACGTGAAGACGCTCTGACATGTGGACTGGAGAAACAGGGGGTTGAACTGGTTATTAACTGTTAACTGTATCAGTGTTTAACGGCCGTACCTTGTAAAATTGCCAAACATGCGATTTGAGTGCAACTTACTTTTACTTACTACAGACACAATTTGATAAAGTTTGTAATTGAACCATGTAGGTTTGTTTTTCCACTTGTCTCTCAGGGTTTCTGTAGGATTTATCCATATTTTATTCCCTGCTCCTCCTCTCTTATTTCTTTACTTTGCTCATGAGCGGCTGGTTGTCGGATGATTTCCAGCCTGTGCGGGTTTACATTTGTCCTGCCGTCAGACCACTTCGTGTGTGTGTGTGTGTGTGTGGTGGTAACAAAGTCCAAAGTCCTGTCCATCCAGATCTGCCGCAGGCCGCTTCCTGAGCCAATCAGATGATTAAAGTCACATTGAAGCAACGACAAGAGTAACTGAAGCTTTCTGGGTCAAACAGTGAAACGCTGCAGTGAAAATGCCTCAGCTGGTACTGTTGCAGTCAGTGGCTTCCTCAAAGAATATGGCCTCTGATTTTAAGCTATTAAATGAAATACCTCTGAATGTACAAATGGCTGTCATGTTATTTCTGCAGACGGATATTTGAGAAGACGGACAACAGACACCTGCTGTTAAATATGATATTAAATCACACTTGGTCGCAGACGTAACAACCCTGCATTCATAAATGTGTGGAATTCTCCTTTAACATCTCTCCGTTGCAGAATTTTTCCAAAATGAACCAAATAGTGATGTTTCAGCTGCATTTATCAGAGCTGAAGCGAGGTCGAGTTTTTAAAGGGTCAGTTCACCCAATTTACAAATGAAAACAACATATTTTCTCAGTTGCCTTTCGCTGTATGAAGCCATGCAGATAATAGAAATATGAAGTGTGACAGTTGTTCTGTTTACCGTGGAGGCTCTTGGAGCTGACTCGTGTGAACTCGGAGTAGACAAATATCCCAGCATGCCTTTCTATCAACCAGGACCTGAGCTGGACTCACAACAGTTCTGGTATTGTGTTAACAAATTTGCTCCGACGTTTTACGGAGATGTGAGGACCCGATAGCTGGACAAGACCACGGACCGGGTCATCCCTGGTGATGACGTGGAGGCCGGTAATTAACATAAACACTAATGTCTGTGTAACATTTTAAAAACAACGTAGAATTCACACATTTAGAAGATAAATTCTGGTCTAAGAGTCCAAATCTGTTGCTGCCAAATGGGTTTGTCTGATGGAAAAGTTAAAGGAGTAGTTCGACATTTTGGGAAATCTGCTTATCCGTTTTCTGTCGGACAGATGTGAGAGTGATATCAACCTTCTTATCCAAGTCTCCGCCAGAAACAGAATAAGCAAGATGTTTTGTTTTTAAGGTTGATGTTTGTATCCGGCAGTTAACAGCACGTTGACGCGTTCAAACATCCAAGAGCTTAAACATCCAAAAGTTTAAACTTGGTCTAATCTGTATTGAGAGGTCAATTTTAAATGTAATTTTTCAACGCTGTGATCAACACAAGTGGCTCTCAAAACGTGCCAAAACTATCTGCAAGGCTGGGTACGGCTAGAGGTAGCTGAGAAACGTGTGTTTTAATACAGCCTACAACTCACGACCAACAATCCAAAACCCAAAAATATTTACTTTACTTTAAGAAATGCATCAAATTCTTACATTCGATTGGATGGAACCAGAAAAAGTTTGGCTTTAAAAATTACTAAAACGATTAATTGATTATCAAAATAGCTGCCGATTCATTTTCTGTTGATTAATTGACAAAATGTTGCCGCTCTATTACAGTCTGTCTGTAAAATTGTGTGTGGTTTTTATGAATTCTGCTGTTTGTTTAGCCACAGAGCTCCCATCCAAGGTGCCTTTTGGTGTTTAAAGGTACTCCTCCAGCCTCTTTTTGTCACTCTGGACGTGGATTCTCTGAAAGAATCCCTGCACGACTCTGCTGCCCCCCGACCTCTGAACTCTGGAGTCTCTGCAGTGATTTTATAAAGACTGAGAGGTCAAAGGGGACGTTGGGGAGTCCGAAGAGCTCGCCAACATTCGCCGTGGACATTTAAATCAGGGCTGCTGTGCTGTGTCTCTCTGTCCGTTATGTTTCTTTTTTTGTGTTAAGGCGGCACAGACACTGTAATCAGCCTTAAAGGATAATTCCAGTTCATTACAACTTGGGTCTTATTTGTGTAGTTGCTTCTTATCAGTAATCACTGTACACTGAACACTGTAATCACCAAGCTAATGGCTGAAGTCTGGGAACACGGCAACATGGCTGAAAAAAAAGTCATTTCTCTCACTGATTTCTCAATCAGCTACTGAGTTAGATCATTTTAGCTTATGTCACATGATAGATTTCTGTATTTTTTGTGTTTTTCTCACTGGTTTGAAGTCGGCAAGTCTCAGTTACGAAAAGGGCGATGTCACAAAATCAAAATGTGTTCACATTTGTGGGGTTGATTGCTGATATTGTCTCGCCACTGTCAATCAAATGAGATCAAAACACGCCCACACAGTCTGGATAAAGAATGTTAAAGGCGCCCTGTGGAGTTTCTAAACAGTAGGAGCGCTATGAAGCAACGGTTTTAAGAGCCGGCCCCCGTTTGGTTAGCGTGGAGGATTGTATTTCATATTCTTCCAGAACTCTCTGCAAATGTTTTACGAGGAAGGAATCACATTTAATACGTTTGTCAGGCCTCGAGGACACACACAATGGTGAGAAACACTGGTGGTAAAAAAACCTCCACAGGCCAGGGTGCCTTTAAACTTTTGAGATTTTTATTCCTCCAAACATTAACTTTGATTGTTGCTTATATACTCATGAATATTTAATGACATAGAGGAATAAAAATTTAAAACCAAGTTTTAAACAAACACAAGAAAACTTATACAAGCAAATGTGTAATTATTTGTAGTTATAAATCGACGTAGACGTGATCGGACTCAAAAAGGGAGCGCTTGGCTGGAAGACCTGACCTGAGACCTGAAGGCACAAATCTGACGAGATAGCTCAATTCCAGACGTGTGAATCTGCAGTTTGTTAAATGATCTGGTGTTGTTGTGCTCGTTGATGTCCGCTTGGAAAAACAACTGACCAATGAGCTTAGTGGGCAGGACTAAGAATGGGGATGTCACCTTCCTACATAGCTTTCTGGCTACAATCACTATAAATAGCAACAGAAAAATGACAGTGACAAGTGATTAGAGTAATCCCTTCCAGCATATATCATCTGTTTTGCAGAGATTTATTAAAAGAGCTTTATTTGGTTTTTGTAAAATATCTAAGATTCATTTTGTGTTTCTGCTTGTCTGTTATATTAAGGATTATAAGAAATAATGTATTTATCATGCCATCCGCCCGGTTTGAAGCAGGATGAGGCAGTTTTAAACGAGGAGTTAGTGACAGAAATGTGAAACAGGCCTAAAATGGTTTTGTATAAATGCTTCCACAGCTTAGTGACGTGTGATGTCAGCTGCTGAAAAGACAGAAAAGTGTTGGTTTGTTTCCAGCCTGTATGATCATCTGACGTTTATTTTATCGATGTCCCAGTGTTCCCAGATCTCAGCTCTTAATTTGGTGAGTTATTATTCCTAAATAGAAACGAGGGACAAATCGTAACTAATCAGAATGATCCTTTAAGGTCGAACCTGTTTGGTAGAAATTGGAAAAGAAACAAATGCTCTTTTCCTTTAGGACTAAAATCTTGATTTACATGTTGTTAGCCATGTTCACTTCAATGTTGCTCTGCTTCAGTGTCACCTGATAACTTGGTTTTTCACTAATATTCAAGTTAAGTCCACTGCTGAGAGCTTCGAGCTGTGTGTGTGTGTGTGTGTGTGAGCCCAGCTTGTTAACACTGTGAGATCAGAGGGAAGGCTTTTGTTTTGTACCATAAACCAAACCTCTTTAACTCTCTGTGGGTTTGCACTGCTATCTTTATGAGGACCGATTTGAGCTTCAGACCTGAAAAGTGAGGACATAATTTGGACAGTTTAGGATGTTCTGTCTGGTCCCCACTTCTTCAAAGGGGGTGTTTGAAGATTGAGAGTTGGGTTTATCAATCCGCATCAATCTCAGCCACGCATGGAGCCATTGTGTGGTCGTTTTCTGTCACAAATTTTGTCATGGATGCAGCTCAGGAGGAGGACGTCCCCATTCTTAATCCACCTACAAAGGTCTGATTGGTTGTTTCTCTGATTGTTTGGTAAAAAACAAACAGATGTCAATGGGCACAACACCAGACCTACCGTGATCCAGAGGTCTGGCCAGAAGTAAACACAGAGTGGTTTCCTAGAAATCCCCGTAGCTGTCATAGCGACCTGTATAACAGCAGTTAGGTTAGTCTTAGAGCCTAACACTCATACCCGAACCTGGCCCGTACCCGCACCTATGCCAAATTTGAGAACCAAAACCTGACCCGAGATCTGAGGCTATGGCTGTGTCCAAAATCTCCTCGTCATGCACTCGTTCATTACTCCCTATGTAACAGGTGTAGAGTCACATGACTTTAATTTCCATGTACATGCCGTACACACTACTTTTTGACACAATCCTGCTCAAACTTTAGTTTTCTACATTTGTTGAAATATCGCTATCTTAAGCTCCATCAGGAGAAAATATCGTCTTTGAGTGACACTTCATGTTTACCTCAAAAACAAATGGAATCACTCTGAATTAAAGGGTTTAAATGATCTACACGAATGGACGAGAATACCTGAAGAAATGCTTGTAATGTTGAACGCGCTTTTATGTAAAATGTTGTTGTTTTTTTATGTCTGCTTGTATTTGTCATTCAGCTCTGAATGTGTCCCGGTTTGTGTTCCGGCTCTAGAACAGCTTTGTTAATAGACCACTCACTAATCCTAAGAGCCTTAAACAGCCTCTATCAATAAACAGACTGCTTTCATTCATTTTCAGTCCCTTTAATTCAAAGTGTGGCCATGTTCATGACATTCACAGATGTTTCAGTTTATTTCAGATTGGTTATGAAAAGCCCTTTGTGACCCTGAATGATTTTATTAAAAGGTGATGTAAATTGCCTTCACGTCACTGAGATCTTCACACTGCAGCTACAGACGAGTCTGAGCAACAAGATCAACACGACTAAAGCTGTACCTCAGTTCACGTTCTTCCGTACTCCCACTTGCTATTTTTGACTACATAAGTGTGTTCACACTGACAGTTATGGCAAAATGCAGGTCGCTATGAGTACCCGGATGGGCGCCATCTTAGCTACGTAGCGGAGGGGGAGGGACCACCAACATATGAAAATGGCAGCCGTGGTTACGATTGTTACGGTGAACGCCGCACTGAAAGTAAAAGCACGTTCGTTTTTATTCATTTATTTATTCATAATAAAACTGAATTCAAGTCAAGTGAGAGCAAACAAGCCGGCAGATATTTTGGCGAGCAACAATCACGGTCAAATGTTGGTGATAATGCTCCGCCATTAAAAAGAAGAAGAAGAAGAAGTAGTAAGGTAAGTGCACAACGGACGTGTTCGATTTGAGACAACACTACTGTCAAAATTCACACTACGCAAGTACGTACATAGAGTACACAATGTACTGCATGGAAGTGTACTAACTGAAGTATCTGAAATGTTCCTCTCAGGATGATTTGTAATAACTTTGGTGATACGCCATCATCAGGTCAACATGTAGTTAACATTTAGTCTAACGGAAGTATCCGAATTGAGACTAAATGCTAACGTCAGCATGCTAACATGGTCACAAAGACAATGCTAACATACTGATATTTAGCAGGTATAATGTTTGTTTGGTGTGTTAGCGTGCCAACATTAGCTAATAAGCACAAAACACAAAGTCCAGCTGAGGCTGATGGGAATGTCATCAGTTTTGCCGGCATGTAGTCACCATGTTGGCCTGATGATGGCGCTAGAGGAAAAGTTAAAGTATCACCAAAGTTATTACAATTCATCCTGAGGGGAACATGAATGTCTGAACCAGATTTCCAGGCAGTTAAATGTTGAACAGTAATAAAACATAGTATTTCATACTGTTTGTTAGTGTTTAAAGTGCAAAGTTATCAGCAGAAACATCAGTACATTAAATATCAGCAGAGAGAGGAGTCTAAGTTAAGAAGTTGATAACATGCGTTTACTCCTTGTCTTAAAAGTAGGACCAAAATGCATCACTCTGGGAATTTTGATTTGCTTGATAAATACACGCCCAGGTGTCAGAAATCAACAACAAGCAGCCACCTCACCGCCTCACAAAACACACTGATCTCTGCCAAACAGCACAGCTAGTTCCAACAGGAACATCTCACCCTTTGGAAATCCACTGCTGCAGCTCTAAAATGATCCACAGTCATTATTTCCTGTCAGGAGAAGGAGCCCTGCTGGGTCCTTTTTTCACCCTCTTATCCGGGACAGTCTCCCACCAGGTGAATGAAATTAGCTGATGGAAAACGAGCAAGACTCTGGGTCCCTCTGCATTAACCGTGAGCCACTGATGAAGAAGAGGGAAAGGAAGGAAGGGAAGTCATTTTTATTTCAGTCAGACTGAAGTGAAGAGCTCATCTGAGGGATTGTGTCGGTCCAAGATCCTGTTGCTTTCATGGACGGGTCTTTTCTTGTATTTAATCCCTTTCTTTAATCTCCCTTATCTCTTATTTGCAGGCTCTCCCTGATCTACCCATCGAACAGAGTCTGTTGTTTTCTCTCTGAACTACTCATCTTTCTTCTTCTTCACACCTATTTTTCATTCTTTCCAAACAACAGAAATGTCACCGTTAATGTCACGGCGACGGCCTGCACCAACGCTGAAACGCAGTGTAAATTAGGCTTTTAACACCGCTAGAGTACATGCATCATTTTGTGATTTTAGTTCAAAACAATCCCGACTCTACTGTAATCTCAATGAACATTTATTTTTCTCTGACCCTGGTCCTTTTGGCTCGTCGCAAAACAAAAGAAAACAAGTGTTTAAGCTTCAAAAAGGTCACATTAATTCTCCCACCTGCTGCTTGTTAGAGGTTCACCTAAATGACCCTTTACTGAGCTTCATAAGTCACAGAGACTGGTGATCTTGCAGGGTCAGTATTTGCAAGACTACATTCCTTTTGAGATTATTTACAAGAAGAAAAACTATTGAGCAGTGGAGCAGAAACAGGAGGACACGTCGAAAAGGACTCCACCATCTCCTCCTTTTCCACAGTCCAAGAGAACCAAGTTCACGTTCTTGCGCCTCCACGGAGTCCCCTCCATGTTTACCGTCTACCCGGTTTGCTGCTTCCTGTTTGGTGCTGGAGAGAGAGCTCCTATTGGTTGTTGACAACGTTATTTTCTTCCACAGTTCTTAAGATCTGACAGGAAACATTAAAGGCTGATGAAATGTAATAAAAAAAGGTTAATCAGTGCAGAAACAAGCAGTGGCTGTGTATGTAAACATCTCCCCTTCCGTCCTCCATCCATCCCCTGCGTTACCACGGCAACTCAAAGTCGAGAAGGATTTAAATGAAATGAATGTACTGTAAAGCAGACACACGCCCACGCACGTGTGCTTTCACCCATGCAAACACACAAGAGGAAGTACTCAGGGCCTGCTGCTTATTTGTCTTGTTATTTTGAGTCATCAGAGCGAACAGGTGAGGATGCAGGTGATTGCTCGCTGATTTCATGATTGCATCCACTTCTGTCATGAAGATGCAGATGAAGTGAGGCTCTGCGGCCTCTCAGCAATCAGGACGTTATCATCTCACGTTCACGGCGTTAAAATGAACGGAAATATACTGAATTCTGTCTCATCGGACGATAACAGCTGTGAGACGGGTTTAAAGTAAATTATTATTATTATTATTATTATTATTATTATTATTGGAATGTGACACAACAAAAACTTGACATCGACGTAACTAACAAACCAAGAAAGACAAAACAAGTGATATGAAATTATAATGTAGTGGGCCCAATGGTGGGCCTCAGAGCGCCAGCGTGGGCCACGGAGGCAGTGTTACTGCTACTACTACAAAACTAGTTATTTTTATATCCAAATGTGCTCAAGAATTCACATAAATGAAAAACGTCAAATAAAAAAATGCATAATTTCAATGACCAGTTATGTTTGAATATCACCAGCCAATGGCGACACATTATCAGGTAGAGACAAACGAGTTCTCCACTGTTAGCTAGCTAACGTTCCCTCGGATGCAGCGACACAAAATGCATCGGTTTTTGAAATGAAAAAGTGATGTTGGAGAAACCCTGCGCCAGTAAAAGCTCCAAAGTGTGTGGTGAGGAAATATGAGCCTGAGTACATTACATTTGGATTCATAATGACAGCACAGTGTGTTGACTGTGGTGAAATCCTGTCAAATGAGGCGCTAAAACCATTGAAACTCCAGAGACACTTAAACGCACCCGAGATGTTGTGTTTTTGTTCTCATGTATTTGGGAAGGTGGTCCTCGGACATGTTTTAACAATCAGACGTGGACCTTAAGTTACAGAAGGTTGAGAACCCCTTGGTATAGTGTATATAGTTCTTCTCACTTTCTGAGTTATTATACATCTGTTATATATTATTGTGTTCATGCCAATAAAGCAAATTTGAATTTGAGGGGAAAAAAATAAAGACCAGCACAAAGACCTCCACTGTGTGTACAGTGTGTGTCACTTCTGGATCGGACGTCATGCAGTCACACTTTCTTTTCACCCACAAACACAAAATGTGTCACCATTGTGTGTCACTTGTTGCGACGTCACCCTGAACCCACTCAGACCGGCGTTTTCTCTCTTCGGTTCATTGTCTCGTCGCTCTCTCTGTCACGCCGTGTCTTCCTCCGGGTCAGATGGATGGAATCGCTGTTGTATTGTTTGTGTTTCTCTGAGTCACTCGCATCTGACCGGATGACTCGACTTGTTCAGTTTCAGCTTTTGTAGGATTTTAAAGCAACACTTTTCTTCTCAATAAATGCTCCATGCAACCTTTCCATCTCTAAGGTTGGTGTGTCGGTCACTTTGGTCCAGACTGAAATATCTCAACAACCGTCAGACTGATTGCTGTGAAATTTTGTACAAACATTCATGATCCCTATAAGATGGATTCCACTGAATTTGGTGATCCCCTGACTTTTCCTCTAGCGCCACCAACAGGTCAAAGTTTCCACTTTTCCTGTGAAATATCTCAAGATGTACTTGACAGATTGGCACAAGCATTCATGGTCCCCATATGATGAATCCTAATGTCTTTGGTGATCCTCACCAGCACCACCGTGAGGTTGACGTTTGTGGTTTTTAGTGAGATATCAACAACTATTAGATGGATTGCCATGAAATTCGGTTCAGACATTCATGTCTGATATCTTAGATGATTCTCTAACTTTTAACTTTAGAGCCGCCATCAGGTCAAGATTTCACTTTGGTTTATGACGTTCTCATCAGCCTCGGCTGCACTTTGTGTTTCGTGCTAATTAGCAAATAGCAGTTTAGCATTGTCATTGTGAGCATGTTAACCTGCTGACTGCTGATTAGCCTCACAGGGTCGTGTCCAGATGTAGTTTTGGTTCCTGAACAATATTAACCTCACGTTAAGCAGCCTTTGGTTAGGTTCAGGAAAAGATCATGAGTTACAATAATAAGTCAACGGTGATTTTTGGTTTCACACGGGACACAAACAGCCTGGATGAAAGTCCTGTGCCTGACCCATCCATCCACCCCGACCTGTACCCTATATGGACTTTGTTGCCCAGAAGACCCGTTTAAACTACATTGCGACCAGTATATGGAACAAAACAACGGTTCTCGAGGCTCCATGGTAACGGTACACATTGACAAACAACGTGCACAATGAAGAAACAAGAGTGTAAACTCTGTTGATTCATCCTCTGGGCACCATGAATATCTGTACCAAGTTTTATGGTAATCCATCCAATAACTGTCAAGAGAGATTTCACTAAAAGTCAGAAATATCAGCCTCATGGTGGCGCTAGAGGAAAAGTCAGTAGGATCCTGCAATCACATCTCATCACATATAATTCACTACTCACACTGTCTCACACACTCACACTCAGCGGCCCATGGCTCAGCGTGGGTGGACTCCAACAGTGGAAACCACGTCATCTGTAAACCACTTTAGAGGAGTTTCCACTTAGAGCAGCTCTCCACCTGCTGGGAACCACAAACAGCTCAGTAACGACTCCATTTTTAGATCCTCCATCAGGCTAAAAATGAACTGTTACTACACCGTTTCTCATCTCAGTTGGAGGGGAAACAACCCCCCTGTGTTTGTTGGGGGGATTGAAATCGAGAGCCCAAACACTTGTGTTGTTTGGATGCCAAAACTCTGACTGTGGCAATGATAATCATTAACAAATTACAGCAGTGATTTTAAAAGGATACTCAGTACGGGAGATCCATCTCAGGTGTCATATCACCTGGACCTATTTCAAGTCCTTGATGGTACCTGCAGAAGGGATGGATAGGGATGGGTTTCTAACAGTTATCACACCAAATCATCTAGATGGACACTCTTCAACATCACAAGAGTCTAGTTTGAACAAAAATGAAGCCAAAATATCCTGGATACGGGAGCTGCCATCTTGTTGGTGACGGCATTTGTTGCCAGAGTCTGCGCAGTAGTGATCTGTGTCGAGGTCCCGCCCATACACCCACCCGAACCAATCACAAGCACACTCACAGCTGTCTATCATGACGTCACACCCCCTTTTTAAAGCATCAAATAACTAGTTAAATCAGCGTGATAAGAACAACCTAAAATGACAGAAACCATCTTTGGGAAAAATGTATTTGACGTGTACTTTGATTTTTCAGTTTGGCCCATGTCCCATCCGCTAACAAGGAGGGGGCGGGGCTTATGACCTATGCTGCAGCCAGCCACCAGGGGGTGATCCAGATGTTTTGGCTTTTGGGGAGCCGTCATGTTGTCCATCTTTATATACAGTCTATGATTAGACTAAGTTTGCCAACATGTTGAAAAAGCGGCCAGTTGTTCAGTCACTTCACCCATTAAAGCTAAAATACCAAATATAAAAAATAAAAAAGATATGTTACATCTGCTCCCCTGCTACCAGCATTAATAACCCACCGCCCCCACCCTCCCCAGCAGCCGCAGCAAAGCCTCATGGGAACTGAGAAAAGCCTGCTGGTCGTGATCACCCGGGAAGAAAACATGACTCATTATTTTGACAGGCTGCATTAATGAAATTATCTCCAGGAGGATTCTTAAAAAAGGGACATTTCATTTCTCTTAAATACACTCCAAGGAAACTGTTGCTGACTGACAGTCCATAGTAAATATTTCACAAAAGGTGATTATACAGTGACTCAGCCCAAATGTGCTGCAGCTCTTTCCTCATTTTCTGCTGACAAACACTGAAAGTCTGGAGCCGCGTGTCCGCCACCAAGAAAAACATGATATTTTTAACCTGTTTCCCAAATTATGCCTCTTTTTCCTCATCCAAGCAAAGATGGTAGCCGGAAATGACATATATCGTTGCCCAATTTATATAACATAAACCGAAGTAAAACATTTTATTCCCAATAATATTGTTATATAATGATTTTACTTTTTGTTGACAGCAGATTATGGATCCTGTATGTGCATTTCTTTCCGTTGGCTGATGATTTGCAATTGAAGCGTTTTGTTCTGCCGTCATTTAAAGTCGCTCATCATCAGTGTAAGTTAATGTGCTAATCTGTCATGTTGAAGAGTAACCTGCAGGCTTTACTCCAAACTGAAAACAGCACATTCTTCTTAAGACTTCTTAAGAAATCCCAGTACCGGCTAAAGGGCTTTTTTTAAGCTTTGATATGCCCACTTATCCTCTCACCAAAGGCTGTGAAGACAGAGAAGAATCAAGCTTCTGTTTGAGACTTAAAAAACAGAACATGAAGGGGACTCGTGACCCTGAAATGCTTCTTTTCCCCAGGCGTACTGCTATACCGAGCAGTCGGGTTTCCCTGCTGAGGGCAGGAAACAGGAAAGAGACCTGAAAAAACAAGCAATCAGCACTTTGGCATCTCATCAGCATGCCAATGAGCCCTTCTTATCTGTGAAATGTAAACTTTCAAGAAACAGGAATAAGTTGTAAAAAGGGGGGAATTTACGGGTGATTTATACACTTTGTCGTAAGCTGTGTTTATTATTATTTCCACAGCTAAGAGGCCGATCACAGATGGACACAATACATCCTTTTTTTCTACTGATGCACGTCAGTTCTTCAGAAAAGCAGCATTTTGATCACATTCGCTCCCCTGATCGGTACGTCCAGCTACTGTAGCTTGACATGTCCGGTGTGTTTTACAGGCTCTATAACATCACCTGACTTCCTCCTTTTATCCTGTCATAACTACTACAGCTGCTAGAGGGCGTTGTCACATGAACGTGTGCCTTCACTGCATTACCGGTGTTTGTTTAGCCTCGTCTGAAGACTCGCTCCAGGTTTTCCTCCACAGAGAGCTTCTTCTTCTCCGGTGAGAGTGCTTTGTTAGTCTCACAGCAGGAGCCGAGGTTTGTTCTTGAGAACTAAAAATGTTTTTAAAAAGTTTCTGAAGTGGAGTATGTGGAATTTAGAGGATGAATAAATAGGAAGTAGGTGCATTCAGAGCCTTCAGTATGAAACATTAATAAACACACACACATTCACAGGGTATTGTAAGTTAATAACACTGTAGAAAGGTTTTTAATTTGCGGGTATCAAACTGTTCTTTTCACAAAAACAGCAGAGGTCACGGCTCTCTGTACGTAATAGCTTTTGTTAGCCCCTCGCTCCCACACAGAGCTGTTGTCATAGCGATGCGATCGTCTCCGGCTCGTCGCTATATTGTTTTATTGCCGTCGTGTTGCAGGAGGATGACATCTTCCTCATCGCTGCTGGGCGGCAACAAACTTCTGGGCTCCCAACGAGGACGAAAGTGACGGGACAAAACAAAAGAAAAAAAAAGTCTTGACTTTGGTGCCACAATCCGCTTCCACCCTCAGAAACAATACGTCTGACCACCTTTCAGTCCAAAGTGGCACAGCTTGCATGGCTTTGATGCATCGTCAGACTCACTTTTTGTTCTGTGCAGCTTAAAAAACATCATGTAAATGTGTTTTTTCTTTCCTACCACTCTGAAAATAGGAAGGAATCTCTGCACAAATACATACAATAATGAGTTAACTACGGCCTCAATACTTCTTTGACTCTGTTCAAAATAGTCCGTAACACCGTCTATCAAAAACTATAAATACTACATTTTATTTAGATGAAATGTTGGATCCGCTGCTTCTGTTAAATGAAAAAAGGGTTTTGTAGAAAAACATGTTTATTTCTCACCGTATCTTATGAAATATTAGAATTAATAGTGAAACTATCGTATTAGCACTAGTATTGACAAACGCTACCCAGCCCTTCAGTTAACTGGAGCTACTTCTTGACAAACAACAGTTTATCCATCCGCCCTGTACTTTGGTGCAGCATGTCCACTAGTTGCCTGGCAACCACACTTTGGGAAATCACCGTGCCCAGCTAGCTATTTCCCCACTTTCCAGTCTTCAAGCTTAGCCAAGCCAATTGTCTCCTGGATCTAATCTGTAGTTAGAGCACAAACAAAAGAGTGGAATCAATCATCTCAGTTCAAGTATGTGCAGATAAGTGAATTTTCCAAATTGTGAAACTGTTCCTTTAACGTAGTAGAGGGCTTTTACCGAATTCGAGGAATCCCCCACTCCAGGAAAACCCTCCAGCAGGGGGTTTCTCCTTTAAGTCAGTCAGCTGTGTGACACCAAGGGACCAAACTGATGGCCAGTAATGGGACAAAAGGCCAAGACCTTTAGTGTGTGTGTGTGTGTGTGTGTGTGTGTGTGTGTGACGAACAGACTGATCTTTATGACGGAGGAACTGACGAAGACAACAGACTCAGTGTTCATTTCAACAGACTCTGGAAACGAGCGGCTGGAGGATCGTCACTGATCAAACTGTGTGTGTGTGTGTGTGTGAACTGACAGCAGTCTGCTGAACCTGCAGACAGCCTTTCAGCCTGTCAGTCACAAGATACTTCATCATCATCATCACCAGTGCTGCTCTGATTGGAGGAGAATGAAGTCAGTGCTGATTGGCTGAGTCCACTCCACTTCCAAAAGTACCCTTTTCTACAAACACCGGAGCAAAAACAGCCTGTTACAGGAGGGCGTTTGTGATGCGAGTGACTCACGGTGAACATTAATCAGCTTCTTTTGTTTTGGGCTCAGTTTTCACAGGAAGTGGAAAAAGTGGTTGATATGAACAAGACTGCTTTTGTGTTTTACAGCAAAGCAACAGGCTTGATTTTAAAGAAATTCTGTTAAAGTTTTGCACTAATTAGACTCGTTTCAGTCGTCAGGAATTTATTTCCTAAGCTGCAACAAAACACGTTACACGAGCTCCCAGAAACTCCCGCTGTAGGTTAAACTGGGCTGACTGACTCTATAAGACACAGGCTTGAAGAAACTCGCTAGCCTTGCAACCTTAAGGCTTCAAACTACCCACAATGCAACATCGCTTGATGCGACAGACTCTCTCTGTAAACAGGAAGCGGGACTCAAATCTAGTATATTTAGGCCACTACGGTACTTATAAAGTATATTATTAAAGTTATTAATTGGTATCAGTACAGTATGTGTATTTCAGTACTGCCTCATATCTGTGTATTATTACATAATATGTACCTGTACAAACCTGTATATACAGATGGAAGACTGAAGATAATGATA
Source organism: Maccullochella peelii (assembly GCA_002120245.1). Classification (NCBI taxonomy): domain Eukaryota; kingdom Metazoa; phylum Chordata; class Actinopteri; order Centrarchiformes; family Percichthyidae; genus Maccullochella; species Maccullochella peelii. The sequence goes on from LKNJ01000274.1 coordinate 173,748, forward strand.
TAATAAAGAGCCAGTAATCTGTTATATTCGGGCAAAAGTTTCCTTTTTAACCCAAAAGGTGAACGTGGAGCTGAAACAGGACACCATGCAGGGAGCTGCTGTTCACTCTGCTCCCAGAGGCCGGCGGCTCCCCGTGATTTGAATTCAGTGTTTTTGGAAGTCAAATCCGCTGAAGGTGGAGCGAGCTCAGGTCCTGAACTCTGACGGTTGTTTAGGAAACCACCATCTCTCTCTCTCTCTCTCTCTCTCTCATGTAACACACATGACTGATGCAGAGTCACATTACCTTTAATCACAGCTGGAACACAAACACAAGGTTTTCTTCCTTCTAAGCCAAGATGGTAACCTGGATTATAACCTGAAATAAACTGTTTTATATAAAGTGACTCTTCATCTCTGGACAGAAAAATGGCTCTGAAGGTCGCCTGCCTCACGTGCATGTAAAGTTCAACATATTAAGTTTTTAACCTTTATTTAAATTTAAATAAGTGCTCCCTAAACTGCGATCAGAAACCAAAACCCAGGCTTCAAAACTTCCCGTTAGAAACCTCTGGGTGATCCATGTCCACGTTTTTCTACATGCACCCGCTGGTCTTCACAGGACTCAGAGCCCTGCTGGTTTTCATTCTCTACATCTACTCAGGGTACAATACACCTCTGACTCCAGGAGAGTTCTGTCTGTGATTATAGCCATGTGATGGAGCAGAAAAGGCAGCAGAGCCCTGAGGAGTGAACACCAGTCGAGCATTTAGCCCCTGATCTACCAGAGACACGTGGAGGATTTGGGTGTTTGTTCTTTTTAGAAAGAGACGTGGCAGAGCTCTGTGTTTAATGTGCTGCAGAGAAATTAAATGTCAAGCCATGCTGTGTCCTGGGGGTGGAGTCATGATCTCTGTATGGTGGCCATTTTAGAACATCTCAGATTCAGTCGATATGATTCAACTTTAAACTAGACTTTATCAGATCCAGCTGGATCTGAACTTTGAACTTGCTAACAAGTTCAAAGTTTAGCATATAAGCTTGTTAGCAATGTTAATGTGGTTACAGTTAGCATTAATCTTAGAGGACAGAGAGCAGAGGCTGACAGGAAGTCAGGAGGAGGAAGACAGGACGTATATTCACGGTGCCCATCAACGTTTTAATTTGTCCAATTGTTTGCTTTATGACCTGCAAAACTACTGACATGTTAGCATGCTAACACGTTAAACTAAGATGGTGAACATGACAAACATTACACCTGCAAAATATCAGCATGTTAGCATTGTCATTGCGAGCATATTGCCATGCTAGCGTTAGCATTTAGCCCAAAGCATCGCCGGGCCTAAAGGCTTCATCAATACTCCAGGACGGACGCTGCCAGCTGTGGACGCAAAATCGCTCCTACACATACTACAGCCGGTGGTATTCGTATGCAGACATGTTCCGCACACGCGCGCTAGTCGATGTGATGGCGGCCTCCTGACGGCATGAAGACATTGTGCTACCGCTTAACGAGAACACGACCAAGGATGGACTAAATTCACTCCAGGCAGACCCCATGTGGAAACCATGAATTAGCCTCAAGTACAACATCACTACATTTCACCTTATATTATATTTTATATCCCATACTATAGTATACTGTATTATGATAATATGTTATACTGTTTTATTGCATAATCAACTACATCATATTTCTATACTGACACAGACAAACACTAAGTATAATTACGTAATATATATGTTTTATTCTGGTGTTTGCTGTCATAATAGATATCATGATCACAACACTGTGTCACTTTGCTTGAGAAAGTACTGCAGTATTACTGTAGTTTAAGTACAACACTGCTCGTGATGTATGTATGTGTACTGCTTACCTTGTGGTTCTGAGTTTAAGTGCTCTTGTAGAGTTTCTATTCTTATTATTCTTATTTGATATACTTCTAATTATGATGATTTAGTTTTCTCTATGTATCTGTAGCCTATGTATTTCTGTCCTTGTGCTGCTGCATCAATGAGGATCAATGAAGGCTCATCTCATCATCACACAGCTGCTTGCTGGCTGTATAGACTCTTAGTTTCTGGTGGTCGACCCCCCTGATAAAGCTGGCTGACCATCATGACCAACAGGATAAGACCATCAAAAACCATCATTGGGTTTCAAATGGGTTTTTCCAGCAGCCCCAAATAAATAAATAATGGCCAAACAGATATTCAGAAGACTCTTTTCTTTTGTAACCTACCATTTCAGCACTGGAACAGGTTTGAAAGCAGAGATACGGTACAATACAACCGTGTATAATTGTTTGTAGCTATACACATGTAAATATATTTCACACCTAGAACTCTGTCTTTACGCACTCCACAGCGTCTGCCTTCCTTTGGCAAGCCGTGCGTCCTTGGAAAACCCCTGCCGGCAGGTTGATTTGTATTCTCATCATCCAGACAGACAGGCAGACAGACAGGCAGGCAGATAGACAGGAAGGCAGGCTGGGTGTCACGAAACGCTCCTTCTGCCGGTCCAGTGATGAGAGAGGAAAGGAGGGATTGAATGAAGGAGAGGAGAGAGAGAGGGAGGAGCCAGGCCGTCAAGGTGAACCGATAAACCTCCTTTTTATTACCCCTGACGTCCAAAACACGACGAGCAGAGAGGAGCGAGAGAGCGGGGGAGCTCACGTCCTTTAACGGGAGATAATCTGAACGGAGCCGGTGGACACACCGACAGGAAAGTGTCTTTTTTTTATACCCTCGTTTGTTTTATTATTTAGAAAAAAAAATTGGACATAAAACTTAAATGGCACGGAGCGAGCTGAGTGCGTCATCTCGCCGGAGAATTAAAGGTGAGTTTTTCACCAATATGACAAACAGGGACCTGTAGTGTGTGTGTGTGTGTGTGTGTGTGTGGAAATAACCTGTGAGTTTACAGCGACGTGTTTGTTCTTTAAAGGTGTTTTATTACCTGCGCTGCCACCTTAGGCTACCTGGAGATCTCCATGTAGAAAAGCATGAATTTATCGTCTTACTGTTGCTGCTTTTCGAAGAATCACACGTCTTTATTCTCAGTCTCGGGGTGATAAACCCTCCTGCTGTTTCTCTCACGCAGGAAATTAAAGAAGGGACTTTTTTTGAAAACAGCAGTGCGTCTGAGCGGTTGCGTAATGTAGGAATCGATCAGTATGTTTTGGATGACTTGGCACAGATCATGATCCAGATTAATTCAGAGACACGGAGCTGCTGAAACACACTCTCTGTTTAACAGTGAAGGCGCCGAATATCGAGCAAAGACTTTTTTTGGTTTTGTTTGCAGCTGTGTGCAGTTTAATTCTCTGTAGCAGCACACACAGATAACCCACACATACAGAGGACATGCAGGGGCCCCAAACACCCCGAGGGTCCCTGAAGAAGTGGGCGACACCATATACATTAATGAATTAACTTCATTTTGTGTCTTAGACAAATCCCCATAATTAAAGCTGACATTAACAAACCAACAAAATAAATCTAACAGCTGGTGGATATTATTTTCAGTTTAACATGTTTAAACTTTAGGTCAATAAAGGTTCAGCATTTTCTCACCAACTTGGTGGGCTTGCACTTTTAATATGTATTTTTATTCTAATAATTCTAATTTCCTTACTAAAAGAACATTAATGTCCTTTCCACATGTTGCTAACATGACTGTGTGTCTAAGTCCAGGACTAAACATGATGCTGGAAGCTGCACAGTCGAAGCTTCAGCATGACCTTTAGGTGACCAGGTGGTGCTTTGAACATGTGTTAGCCACGTTAGCTTAGCCTACAGTTTACACATGCATGTAGGAATAAAAGAAAAACAGCTTTCATTTGAGGGTGTTAACGTTCACATCACACGAATAATGTAGTCATTGATGTTACAGCCCCCTAAAAATGCTTGTTCTTACAGAAGGTCATTATAATAATATATAATATAAATACACTGCTAGCAGGGTCCGTCAGTCCGGACTGAAATTTCTCAACAAGTGCTAGAAGCATTGCCATGAAATTTGGTTCAGACATCTCCTCGGCTGTACTTTGCATTGGCAAATTAGCAAATGTTAGCATGCTAACACGCTAATCTAAGACGGTGAACACGGTAAACGTGATACCTGCTAAACATCAGCATGTTAGCATCATTAGCGGACGTTAGCATTTCAATCAAAGCAGCGCCGTGCCAACGTACAGTCTCTCAGAGCGTTGTCTGTTGACTCTTACGTCTTGTTTTTAAATAAATGTGAGCCAAGAAGTTAAAAAAAACGGAAAGTAGGAACAGAAAGAGAGAAGCGTGGGAAATACAGGGCCGTCAAACTTAACAAGAAGAACGAAATACCAAAAAAACTACCAAATAACAAGGAAAAACTAAACCTCGTAAACAGAAACAAAGCAGTTAAAACGTGACTGCCTGCACACAGAAACAGTGAGCAGCTGAGTCACCTCAATCTGATATATCTGTTCCTGTTCCTGCCCCCCCGCCCTTTATATGGACTTTCTAAATTAGGCAAGATTAGAAACACCTGAAGAGGGGGGACGATGAGATTAGAAGAAATGCTTCACAGGACCAGCAGGGGGAGTACATAACAGCCCCACAGTGTCAGGGGACAGAAAGCACCTGGAAAACAAACTTAAAGTCATTAAAGGCATCATATTTTCAGCTGCTAGACTGCAGACAGCCGGACTTCCTGCTTGTTTTGGGAGCTTTTTACTTTCAGTCTGATGTTCAGTAGTGAAACACATTAGTTGGACTGTCTTGTCAAGTCATGTGACTGACTTGGACAGTGCCTTGCCTGTTTGTTTGGTATCAATGAGCCTCATTTGCAAATGTTTTCTTATATTTTCATTCTTAACTTTGTTGGTAAAACTTCACTCTGTTGGAATATGTGTATACAAGTGTTGTGTTTTGTCCTAGAACTCAGAGAATCTGAGTATCAGTTTGAGTCGCACTGACCGCTTTGTGAATTTTACCTTCAAACATTTTGTAAAGAAGAAAACATTGAAGAATCTGCAGAAAGTGATTCATTTGTTCGTACGCACGAGTTACAAAGTGCTTTACATGGTTGAACCAGGATTACAACATTTCAGGAGGCAAATACAATCTTGTTAAATAATACAGAAAATAAAAATGGAATCAAATACTCAACAATATAAGAATGAAAAGTCAGAACTTTAACTTTATAGCTTCAGTTCTGCTCGTTTACTATGTGCGAGCTCGTAGATCTTTATGAAACGAGTGCGTTGTACAAGAACACCGGCAGGAAAAAGAGCTCATGTCCAGATAAAAAGGGTTAAAAAAGTCTTTGATGTGAGATGTTGATCCGACACCGACGTCACGTGGATCCAGAGTCTGAGTGAAATGTGATGACAGACCTGCTGCGGCCCGGAGACGGTACTTAGAGCAAAACACTGAACCCTCACATGTTCAACGGCTGGACGGAGGTTTTATTTCCCTGTTTCACTTTTACACGATATTTGAAGATTCAGCAGACGGTTTATTGCTTCGGTTACTAATCATACAAACTGTGCAGTACATAACGTACCACTTCTAAAATTCAGACCGCAAGTTTTAGATTCTGACATCTTCCAACTTCAGAGTATATCATGACTTTTAGAGCTGCAACAATTAGTCGATCGACAGAAAATTAATCAGCAACTATTAAGGATAATAGATTCATTCTGTATTTTTTAAATAAAAGAATTGTGAGGTTTATGATTAGAGTAAATTGAATATCTTTGGGTTTTGAACTGTTGGTCAGACAAAGTAAGACACTTGTTGACGTCACTTTGGGCTCTTTTTCAGAGTTTTCCGATGTTTCGTAGACGAAATGATTAATAGATCAAAACACCGAATGTAAACAGAACGTTTGGGCGCCTTTAACCAAACTTCACCCATAGAGGTGCTTTTTTGGGCCGCATTGGAAGACACTGGCTGACGACTGTTTTATGATAAAACTGTGTTAAAACTTGTAACTGGTGAAGCAACTTTGAACAGCTTTTATTTGAGCTTGTGCTCTAGAAATAAACATGAACTAAAGGACTTGTAGGACTTTAATGTTGTAGTAGTCTCTATAGATAAAAAACACCAAGCGGCTTCTATTATGCTGCAACATCCCTTTAAATGTTTAATCATGTAACGTCCTTCACTATTACTGCAAATCATTCATTCCTTCCTCTGGTGTGTCATTCAGTCCTTTAAATCGCAGAGAGGTTATTTGTTTATTTCAGATTGAGTCCATATGAGAGGAAGACAAAAGACAAGAGCGGGATATAAATAGTGTGAGTATGTACTGTAAGTGTTGTTCATGTGTGGGTGTGCAGGTTGAGGTCTGAGAAGCGCTGAATGCTCCTCTTTGATGATGGGATCGGACAGGCAGGAAGCGCAGGGAGTAAACAAAAGCTCTGCTCCATACCAGCGCTCACAGATCGAGACATCAGCGGCTGTGCGAACTCATCAAGGCCCTCAGCTGATGAATCACCTCCGCTGAGCAATTTTAAATTACAGTAGACACAGGGGTGCGATTCCCAAAGCTGCTATGGCGGTGGAAGATGGAAATAAACAAGTGCACAATTTAAAAATGCACAATTCTAGGACAAAGTAGATGTTACTTCTCTCAGCGGACAGACAGCTTCTATCAAAACTGCTGAAAATGTCACGTTTTCAGGTGGTGACAGAAAGAGATGCTGCAGCGATGAGTCACGACTGTTAAAGAGTACTTTTCAAAAGCGAGGGTGATCCCCTCGGGAGCCACTCAGACAGGAGGGGGAGAAATATCGCATTCATAATGTCATCAGTGTTTTTCAAAAGCGTAATTCCTTCTCTGTTCTTGTCATTTTGCTGTCGCTGACAACTGGAAGAACCATGACTGGTGGAGAAAGTGTCGCTGAGGGTGGCTCCCAAACAGGTGATGTAGAGACGAGCAGATGATCTTTAAATTGTAAAAATAAAAACAGGCAAGTTTAGTTTTATGACTCGCAGTCTGTCATTCACCTCACAAGAGCATGTGGCCCAACACAGACGATAAACTAAGAATCTCAAGTAAAACTCAACTTCTTTATCATGAAGTTTGAAGTAACACTTCCCTTGGAGAATGTAAACACTCTTACACTGAAACTTTGTATTGTTAACCTCCCCACCACCATACCGACAGTTACACATCTCAGTTTAAAATTAACTGTCAGCAGAAATCTTCAGACGGTTTCTGGGTGTCAGATCTCACCAGATGGAGGTCTGCAGTCTAATTAATGCCCGTCTGTTCGGGGTCGTTGACATGAAAACCTGCAGGACCTTCTGTTCTCCACCGCCTGATCTTACTGGAACTTTGTTAGTGTCCAGAGGAGCGTCTGCATCCTCGCTGGGAATGACGTGTACTTGTTCTTGTCACTGCAGCGAGCTAAAATCATGCAGACAGCATCAGCTGCTAATCAAGATGCAGAAATCACACTCAGCCGGAGCAAATTAAGAAACAAAAACCAGCTGCTGTGTTTGATTATTCTGCTGTTGTTTTAACATAAAATTATTCATGTATTCTGTTTTCTACAATTTAGAGGCCACAGTCTGTTTCCCTTGAATCAGTGGATGCTTTTTAGGAAAAAACGAAGGGAGCGGCATCCGTCTGCGAGGACACTATTCCACTGTTGAAGGACCGCCGGAGCAAAAAATTATACAAAAGAACATTTTAAAAAAGAGAAAATTCAAGCTTGACCGGCCAATAGAGACGCGTCTTTCACAGGTCCCACCCACGAGATTTCAACATTTTGGATTCGCAAGCAAAACTTTTGGATGACATTTTCAATCACAAATTTGTGAGTGAGGATAGTTTTGCTCTCAAACCGATTCTTTGATTGCATAATAAAATCACAAAAGTAACTCCATGTTCTGAGGATACTCGTATCATTGGTGGTAATCCCATTTTTATGTTTTGCTTTGTCCGTGTACTTCGTGGACTTCACAAATTGTGGATTTGGACAAGCCTCGACACTCGTGGACTAGATTCTCATCTGAGTGTTTTCCCAAGAAAAATGACAGCATGAGTCGTTTCAGCAAATGCCCACTAACGACATATTTATATGATATATAATGAAGTCGTTTTTGTGCCTAGACCTAATGAAAACTTTAACCACAGCGTCGTACGATCATTTTTATTTTATGTAATGTTTTTGCAATGCGCTGATGAAGGATGTTATCCTGTAGGGGGCGTCAGATCAGAAAACTCTTATGTGTTTATTCTGGAGGGAATTTACAAACTATTGTATGTATTTAGTTTAATTTGGAGGACTTGAACCGTCAGTAACGTGGCAGTGTAGCACGGACGAACTGACATAATTCATTCGTTTTGACCAAAAATAAGGCATAAAGTGTCCTGTTTTTTAGTTATATTTTCAGTAACTGTGTCTTTGACGACATCACTGTGAATATTTTCTCTGCGAGCTGCTCTCTGAAGTGTGAAACTGATACTCACCCCCCGAGGTCGGCGTCATAATCCTGCCCGAACAGCTGAGATTCATAAGCACAGGGCCTCTGCACTGTTTTGAGTTCTCACTGTGCTGAAAATATTGTCCTCTGATCGTCACTGACGATGGTCTCGTCTCCTCCCTGTGTGTCTTTGTAGAGCAGCGTGAGGCCGAGGAGTCCCGCTGGGATCTGAGAGGGAAGAATTCGCCGTCCCGGCGGTGTAGATGGACCCCCGTCTCCTGTCCCCCTCAGCCCTGAAGGGACCAGCTTGACTTCACGTTGTCGGACGGACGTTGCCTCAGTTCATCCGTCCCACAAGCCTTTGTTTCTTCCAGCTTCTTTTTTTATTCCCCCCCTTTGTCTCTTAGGAAAAAAAAATCAGGTGATGATGATGATGGACTTTATTTTCCATCAGAAAAGATGGAAAAGTTTTCAGCTCTAACAGCCTTTCAAGAAAACTGAGAGGGTGGACTACTGAGAGCAGTCTGGTGGGACTTTTGGACAGTTTAAATGGATGTTTGCTGCTGCTGAAACACCTGTGAGGGTGCAGAGTTCATCTGCAGTCTTGTGGAATGTAAATGTTTGTATTCATCCTGGGATTCAGACACATTTCCATGTAAATGAGGAGTGCAGCAGAGGAGCTCATTTCTGAAACATCTGGACGGACACAGAAGATTTGCAACAGAAAGAAGGGGACTTTTTTAAATTTCCTGCAGGTTAACTTCAGTTTTCAGATCCAATGACAAGATTTTTGATCGTTCAGTAATTTATAATATACAGAGACTTTTTAGTCTCACTTTACTCACTTTTTTTTAGTGAATTGGTGCTGCAGCTCTAGCACAGTAAGTAACATAATTTGGACAAAAATCGTATATTTTTATGCTCAGTTTCTGCTGTCACACCTTAAAAGTGTAACATCCTGTGATTTACATTCGTTTGTCTCTAAACCAAGTGGACAGAATCGGTTGTGGTGAGACTAACGAGCCGCCGCCGCCGCCATTTCCTCATCACATAACCTCATCGTTAACTTTTTGCATTCAGGTCTGTCACGCACCTTCTTCTAGGAAAAAAATATATAATTAATGTATGTGATCACACATTTTATGTCTAATATGTCTAATAAGCAGACACGTGACAGTTATGTTCCAGAAAAGATGCAGATTCTACTGAATTTTGCTGGATTTTCTCAACAACCGTCTGTGTGAACTGAAGCATTAAGTGAAAGAGCCGCCATCTTGAAACAAACAGTTTATCTGTTTCAGATGTCAGACTTTTTGTGATGATTTTGAAGGACATTTTAACTTTAACTGACTTGAATGCATCAGGTGCATTCAGGTCAAGTGGCTGAACTGTCGTCGCTCTCTTCGACTGCTGCTAACACCTCTTATCACCGTTCCCACCTTGGATTACGGCCCGCAGGACAGCAATGACAGCATTTTAATTGACAATATTTTTTTAATCACCGAATGTGCTAAATGTGCCAGAATTTGGCTTATTGACCCTGGAGAGACGAGTCACAAGCTTTCCAAGTTTCACAGTTTCACAACAGCACCGTCCCATCACCGCCATGGTGATGTCACAGGGCACCTACACTTTCCTGGCCTGTTTTGCCGGCTTCTGGTTGGTCTGGGCCGTCATCGTCATGCTCTGCTGCTTCTGCAGCTTTCTGCAGCGCAGGCTGAAGCGCCGCCACGAGGAGAGACTGAGGGAGCAATGTCTGCGAACTGTAGAGATGGAGCCGCTCAGCTGTCACCCTGCAGGATACCCGCCTCTTCCTCCTCCTCCACCACCAGCACCTCCAGAGCTGCCAAGGGAGCCACCGCAGTTCTGCCCTCCTCAAACCCTGTCGCCGCCTGTTCCTCTACAGGTTCCTCATCCCATGCCGCAAGCAAACTGGGTCAGCATGCCAGGTAAGGTGAAGGGCTTGATATTTGTTTTCTTGTTCTGTGCATCATTCTGTTAATTTTCCTTCCTCCAGAAGTCACAACAACAGGTGAAAACACGTTTTTAGAAGGTTTTTGTAGATTCAGTGTTGTTAATCCTCAAGTCAACATGTGACTGATTGTTTGGAACTGCCCACCAGCAAATCCAGCTGCCTTTGACTTGAAGATATCCAGATCCCATCGTGGATGAAGGGTCTTCTTCTCTTCGTCTCTCTGAAGCTGTGTTTAAACTTTAGCAGTTCAAAATATCAGCTACTGCATCCATTAGTCTCAACACCAAACTCATGTCTCCACTGCTGAGTGTAAAATGACAAATACCAAACGTGTCACCGACCGACCAAATGCATATTTCATTCATAAAACTCACAATTTCAACAAAAAATACAACAAAAACAGTGAAAAAATAAATGAATGCACAACATTCATATGAGCAATTCAGATGACAGAAAAGCAGAGGACAGGAGGAGGATTACATTGTGCACTGTGTCAGATTTTTTTTAGACTCTTCGGTTCCCAGCTTCCACCTCCCTCCCTCCCTGCCGGGCAGCGTTCCCCCGCGGGGCGTCATGGTGACAGCTGCCGCTGAGGCGTGGGCGGTGACTGTGGAGGCCGAGCAGTGACGGAGCGAGAGCAGCAACACGGTCGGGCAAAACTAAAAAAGAAACAGAAAGACAAGAATAAAGAGACAATCAGAGGGTGTAGAGTGCAGAGTCAGCTGGGCGAGAGAGGGAGCAGAGATGTGGAGAGAGAGAGAGAGGCTTTTATTCCTGTATGTATGTATGTATGTATGTATGTAGAAAGAGTTACTGATCACTGTAATCGTTCCTCCTGTCCATACGGACTGTGAAGCCTTCCCTTCCTAACGTAATTACCTTGTAAGAAATGGGGGACAAAATTCACAGCCCTGGTTCGGTGTAAAAATGTATTCTTAAGTTATAATATGAAGCTTCAGCAGTCTGAGTGAGCTGAATCAAGTTGGTATCTTCTGTCTTGGGCGAATATATCGGCTCAGCCAATTACTGTTTGAGAATTCAACGTGGTAAATTAACCTGTAAAGCGCAATTCAAAGCGTGCGCGAATAGGAACTGGCAGTCGGCCATATTATGCACGTTCTTGTTGCGCTGATTTATGACGAGTCTTTCACAAAGCAGGGCAGTGACTAAATAATAATTAAGCCGTCTTTAGTGGTCGCTGTCCGATCGATTGGCGCTGAAAAGCAACGTCAATTCATAAATCATATTTGAGAACTAGACCAACAACTGTATGTGCAGCTTTAAGTTAAGTTATGTTCTCTGCACCTGTTTGTTCATTTGGACCCTGCTAGCAGAGGCATCAGATGAAGGACGCCTCGGACTCTTTTTCAAATGGTGTCTTTACAGCTGTTCATCCTGTCTTTACAGCGTATTGCATAGCAAAGATCTCAAGGTGATTTCTTTGTTTAACTGAAGAAGAGTCGCCTATAGGCTGTAATGTTTCAGAGAAATTAGATTTTCACATTAAAGACCACGGATGTCAGCCTGGGGAGTGGGCGAATATATTGGCAGTCGCAGGTTGTTGGGCTGACACTAGTGTCTTCGTCCTGGTCATTTTCAGTGGACACAGAAGCTGTGTTGGCGGAGGCTAGGAGCAGTTAGCTTGCTGTTTCAAACGTATTATCTGTTACATGCTCATTTACAATTTCAAGTCTTCTTTTATGTCAGAGGTTCCCAACCTGGGGGTCATGAAATCAATCTAACGGTGTTGCAAGATGATTACCTCGGTAGGAAAAAACGCCCCAAAATTCTGTTTATTTTTCAGACTTTTGTGAAATGCCATATAGTTGTATGTCTTTAGCCCTTTAAAAATGAACTGAGAAGGGGACATCACTCTCAGATTCAACCTGTGATGACGTAGCAAGCAGACATTACTTTGTATTTTGGGGCTAAAGGTTGGGAACAACGGTTTTATTTGATCGTCCATCAAGTCAATCAATGGAGGGAGACTTAGGGTCCATACCACCACACTAGCAGCTGAAATGTGAATGAATGTTCACCATCTTAGTTTAGTGTGTTAGCATGCTAAAACATTTGCTAATTAGCACTAAAGACACACCTGAGGCTGATGGGAATGTCATTAGTTCTGCAGGTATTTGGTCATAAACCAAAGTATTGGACACATTCAAATGTTGACCTGATGATGGCGCTAGATGAAGAGTCAGAGGATCACCAAAGTTATTACAGTTCATCCTGAGGGGAGCATGAATGTCTGACCCACATTTCATGGAGATCCATCTAATGGGAATCTCTGTTCAAAATTTCACTTCCATCAATCCAATAGTCATCGAAATATTTCCATCTGGACCGACATCGCCGGTTGTAGAACCACACTGTGGCTAATGTGGCTAAAAAACAATCATGAGCACTATAAATAAAAACCCACATGAAGAACAGAAAACCTTTAAAATCTTTTAAAGAATCATGCACAATGCACAGTGTCATTTAGAGCCTCAGTAGCTGCGTCAGCTTCGTTGCCACATTTGTGTAGATTCTGTCTTCGGCACCGATACATGACGTCCCTAACTTTGGGAGGCAATGATTGGTTCAGTTGTTGATCCAGCTGCTGAAACAGCCGCTCATAAGAGCAACATGATTCAGACATCTGGAACCAGATTCATCAGGTATGAAAGCTCCTTTTAATCAACACCCTGCCTCATTTGTACAGACACAGACTACAACCACAGACTGACCCCGAGCTGCTCCACTCCAACATTACACAACTTTGTAGTCCTGAGCACTTTCCTTTTTTTCCCCACCCAGAAACCTGCCAATTTTTATGGAAATTCATTCAAGAGTTTTGGGCACAGTCTGCTTCACCCTGCTGGCAGAAAGTAAACACGAGGCAACTTTCCTTCTTGGGAAGCTTCAACCTCGAAAAACTCTTCCACAAGCCACTTGAATTGTAAAAGACATCTGAAATGAAAAAAAAGTGCAACTGCAGTGAAAATTATTGTCAGCGCCGAGCAGCATTAGCATAAAGTAAAAGCACAAGCATTTCATATATGGCAGCGAAGGACCCAATGAAAACCCTACAAGCTGTAAGTGACTTTACAGCATTAACATGTTCAGCAGATTTGTTATTTAAAACAGCGTTTCATCGAGTAGTAACTTCACAAAGCTTAAAATGTAAATGTGTTGTCCTGGATTGCATGAGAATTTACTGATGTTTATGCTGCTGTATCTAACATAGAAATGTGGAATGAATCAAATCCTTCAAAAATCTGTAGAGTGCTAGAAAAGGAAAGGGGTGAGGGGGAAGAGGGATTTTTGGAGTGTAAAAGCAAAGCTGGAGTGAGTAAAAGAGCATCAGCTGCTGTCAAAGATGGTTAATGAGCACAGACAGACAGTGACGGATAAAACAAAAGGTTGCTGGAGTCTTGGTCACACAGCAGACTGATGAAGAGGTTTTAGTATCCAGGCAGCAGCGGAGCTAAAAGAGAGGCAGGTGCCGACCAGCTGAGCACAGCAGAGGAGGGAGAGAGGAGCCAGGAGCTGTTTCAGGCGGTACACACCAGAGGGGAGAGAGAGTGGAGATGTTGGCTCATTTCACTTAGTACCCCATTTACACTTCAGGCGTCTCGGGCAGATCGGATAGCTGCGCAGTGTAAATGCAACCAAGAAGCATTCGAGGCGGACTGCAATCTCATTACTCAAACCGCTGAGACTCACTAATTAACACACTGTATCTTGTTCGTTTAACCCCTCAGCTGCCAGTTTATTAGTAGGTACACCTAGCTAAAACTAATGCAACAGTCCTGCAACAAATCCTCCCTTCAGTCCAAGTTGTCAAGATATTTGAGTCTGAACCAAAGTGTTGAAACAACTGACATCGTCTTCCTTACAGCCCTGCTGCCCGCGTGGCTAAAAATGGCTACATTCCCGCACTGTTCATCAGATGTGGATGTTAACACCCTCAAATTAAAGCTGAAAGTCAGCACTTTAACCTCATTATCCTTGTTTCATTTGTTGTTTTCATACCCAGGTTGATTAATTAGAAGGCAGCGCAAGACAGTCTTGAAAAGTGGCACCACTGGCTCGCACGTCTTGCTCTGAACGGGCTTTTGTACCGAAGTCCTGACCCGCACAGGAGGTTCACACCGGGAGCAGCACTGATAAGTCGCTCAGTTCAGACCAGTGGTGGGTGATGATCCCTCCTCTGCAGCCACAGAGCTTTGAACCGGAAAATCTCTCGGTTTTGCGTTTCGTCACATTAAATTGTCGTATTGAGTCGTTATCTGGCAATCGCCACAGTCGTGTCATTAATAGAATATGACACATAAACTGAGAAGAACCGCTTGATCTGCTTAAAGGAAAATCAGTGACGTGATGATTCCTGTGACACAAATTACAGATGAGAGGAGAGGGATGAATGAGACATTAGATGAAATGAGGAGGATATTAAGAAATGCAACACAAGATGAAATGTGAAGAGATTAGGTACAAAAGAGGTGTGAAGAGATGAGATTAGGAGAGATGAAAGACGAGAGAGGAGAGATGAGAAACGAGCAAAAGGATGTGGAGAGGGGGATAGGAGAGATAAGATGAGGATATTTGAGAGGAGATGATGGGACATAAGAGACATGAGGAGATTAAAAAGGAAAGGGTTGAGAGATGTGGAGAGAAAAGAGATGTGACATGAGGGAGAAAACAAAGAGGAGAGGGGTGAGATGTAATAAAGATAATGTGATGACAGACGTGAGATATAAGAAAATAAAAATGCAAGAAGAGGGAAGACGTAGAGGAGGGTATTTGGGAGGAGATGCAAGATAAGGTAAGATAAGAAGCGAGGAGAGATTTGAGAGGAGAGGAGATGTGACAAGAGGGATAAGATGAGGATATTAGGAGATGTAAGATCAAATGAGATTAGAGGAGAAAGACGAGATGAGATGAGAGAGATATGAGAATAATTACGACTTTTGAGATAAGATCAATCCTGTTCAGCTTCTGTTTGAAGAAGATATATACCGTGTGACCGCTGGGTTGCACCTAAATGAGTAAAAGGATCTATTTTACATTCACCACACGTACTGTTTCCCTTTAACCATGTTTCTGTGTAATCCTGTAACTCACCGTGACTAATATGATCACTGTGTTTCATAGAGTAGCTGCCACAGATTACAGTTACTGTCATATTTGTAGGGATATCACTGTATCACTTCCTTGATCCTCCCAGTGGAAACCTCAGTCCCATGTGTTTGTGCTGACACTGTTTCTGAGTGGCTGCTGTTTATTTAAAGCGGTCCTGGCAGCTGCTGGGTTTGTTTACAGCACAGAGATTGACAGGAGAGTTAAAACAGGAGAGCGGAGGAACAATGAGAGTCTGATCCTGGAGGTATCTGTGAGGCTTGGTGGAGGAGTGATGGGTTTTGGCCAGGTACACACACACAAGAACACACATAAAGGCACACATTTGCATCTATAAATACATCCAGCTCCATGGCAACAGTTCAACAAACGGCTGTTGATTTACACCCCTCTGATGTTTGTTGTTGTGGCTGTAAACAGGTCAGAGCTGAGGAACGATACATGGGGTGGTTTCGTTGGTGTAATTGTCAGGGACGCTACTACAGACAGAACGCCAACATGCTGTTTTGTCAAAGCAGCTACAGCATCTAAAACTGCAAGGAGATGACGTGAGGCAGTGTGTGCACGTGGCCATATGACCGGTTCATCATACAGTAGTTTATAATAATGCAGAGCAGCGAGGATGCGGCCATTTCATACAGGAGACGAGCGTTGGAGCCGTTCATATGAGACAGCCGTCAATCCGTTTGTAGCTAGCTGCGTTTACATGGACCCTAATATTCCACTAATAATGGGAATAACAGCCCAATCAAAGTGCCTCATGTAACCACCTCAATCAGAGAGGCTGACCCGATCGGGTTGAGGGGGGGTGTAAACCTCTGGTTGGAATAAATATATTCTTTCGGTGCATGTTTGCCCCACATGGGGGGGACATGAACACGTTTCCGGGAGGGACAGAAACATGGCGGCATGGCATCGATGGTCAAACAACGAGTTGTGAGTGTTTGAAAAAGTGAATGAAGCTGACACAGGAATGCTGTT
Organism: Maccullochella peelii; assembly: GCA_002120245.1. Taxonomy (NCBI): domain Eukaryota; kingdom Metazoa; phylum Chordata; class Actinopteri; order Centrarchiformes; family Percichthyidae; genus Maccullochella; species Maccullochella peelii. Next base: position 190,231 of record LKNJ01000274.1, read on the forward strand.
ATATTTCCGGCAGATTAGACGCTTCACACTGTGTGCGTATCAAAAAAGTTTTATTCTGATTAAATGCTTTGGGGCATGTAAACGCACATCTTATCGGATCACGAAACTTCCTTTTTAGGGAGCAAACTTTTTCCTTTTTCTAAAAGAACCTGTACAATAAGCTGACAAGACCACTGTTAATATTTCAGGTCCAGTGAAAGCAGCAGGAGGAGAGCTTGTGCAACACTTCGACAGATATTGATCAGAATCTGGGCAGAATCATCAGCCTGGAAATAGAAACTGTCTGTTGTTGCCTTAGGCTGTTATATCAAGCCAAAAATCTTTTCCTTTATACTGACAATACATTGAAATATAGACTCCACCATCTTACATTATGCCCACGGGCTCTCTGTCAGGTCAGAGGTATTTTAGAAATGTTGCAGAAGCAAACTTGTGTTTTGCAAGGCAGATGCTTTTTCCCAGTCTTATTTTCGTGGTTTGTTTCTGTGCACTAAAACTTAAAACATATTCAGTTGTTTCTTTCTTTACTGTCACCCAGAAGAAAATGTCAAACTAATTTGTATCACGTAACAAACGTGTCGATTAAATGCCACAATTCTATAACCAAGCTACACCTGAAGTTTAACAATTTAGCACTTTGCGTTCTGTTGTTTCAACAACACTGATGGAAAATTGTAGCTGTTAGAATAAAATAAAACACCATTTCACTTACTTGTGTCAGCTGTAGCAGCTGAAATCCCCTCAGCATGTTGCAGGGAGTCTGTTCGCTATGATTCATGTCTCAACGTTCCTGAAAAGCACTTTAACAGCTGAAAAACAGGTGCTGCTGCTGAATACGCTGAACTTGTGTCCAAATTTCTGCATCAGTCTGAACATTTCACTTCTCAGTTTCTTTAATTGGTTACAAATATAAACTGAGTTTAAGTGCTGCTCAAGGGAAGTGCTGGCCAGCCCTCCAGTGTAAATAGCAACAGGTGTGAATGCTCCAATTAGTGGAGAACAAGCAAGGAATCTGCAACTGCTTCGTACAAAATATTCAGAACAGGCAGAAAATATCTTGTCAAGGCTTTTATGTGTGCTTTTACTGTGCTCACATTGTACAACAAAGTGCAGACAGTCTCCCAAATAACTGGTTCCAACCTGCATACATACACTTTGATGTTTCCAATCTATCTAGTTCAAGGTAAAGTCAAAGATATTTGACACTTTCTTTCACATGACAGTAAAAAACTCTACTCTAACACAATAAGCTGCACGTACCTGATGCTGAGTCGCAGTTTATTCCCTATAGTTCTTTAAATTGTTGAATCACATTGGTATTAATAGGTAAATTAATCTGTCATTCTTTTAAGCTAAATTTGCAAACAGGTGTGTCCACAGGGTGTCTGTCTTTCATGGACAAATTGTGCTAACCTTATGTAGCACATTGTGTAGTTGTGCTACCAAAATTCTGCACTACTGTCTGATCTGAATAAAATAAAAACAGCGCAGGAGATTTTTTAGTTGCAGTACTGCGGTTGGCCTTTAGGACAAATTGGAAGCAAAGCTGAAAACTTTGGTGTACGCTGTGATTGATCCACGTCTCCTCTTTTTTTTCAGACACAGATATATTTGGGAAACCACCCTGCTATGAAGAGGCAGTTCTGATGGAGGATCCTCCTCCGCCTTACAGCGAGGTCTTGGCTGACCCGCGGGGAGGCACCTACCTGAAGCCCGCCACGCTCCGAGCCGCACCGCCGCTGCCGCCTCCCAGGGAACACCAGGATCCTGCTCCTGTGTTCACATCTGAGACCAGCAAGCCTCCCGTGACGGCTGTATTTGCCGAGCGAGGTTACTCCTCCCTGATACGCCTGCCTTCGTCCCAGCGCTGGGACTCCCTGGGTCATCTCCTGTCCAACATGGACCTGAACCACAACAACCTCACCCCGCCGGTGGCCCGATCCATCCAGGCTGCAGCCGCGATGGCTACCATGCCCCGCCGAGAGCCCAGGACTCACCATGATGGACTTGGGCTCCGAGGTGGAATACAAGGACTCCAAGGAGGCATACAAGGATTCCAAGGAGGCATACAAGGACTCCATGGAGGCATACAAGGACTCCGAGGAGGGATACAAGGACTCCAAAGGGGGATACAGGGGTTCCAAGGAGGGTTACAGGGACTTCAGGGGGTCCATGGACTGAGGGGACTGGAGCCCAGCTGTGGCCTGCCAACAGCCTTCCCCCTGCTGGGTCGGAGCACCGCTGTCTAGACCTGGATGCTTACTGGAGGAGTCTAACCGACCAATAACCATCTCTGAAGAGCCTTCAAGCAGGAGATCTCAACAGACAGACTTCCTGTCTGCATGCCTCCTTTGCTGCTCAGTTTTTACAGCACTAACACCACTAGAAGTAGAGATTCAATTCCCTAAAGAGCTAAAAGAGGGTTAAAGTGCTGCAAGGGCGTCAGGAGTTCAACTCCCCGTGCAGATCTGTGGGCGAAGGGTGCCACTTACTCTGCTGGGATTGTGGCTTTCAGCTCGCTGTGTGGATAAAGGAGGAAATTACCCACAGTTTCAAACCAGTGTTGTTGAGTCACAGAGGTATCCTGGTGTCATATCGAAGCTAATTGAGTCAAGGTTCTTTTGAACAGCAGAGGAAGAGACAAAATAACCAGTAACGAGGTAAAAGGATGAGCACAGCTGTTTCTCTACCTTTCATCCAGACTCCCCCTGCCTTTATTTTCATCTCTGCCTCTCCTTTTCGTGTTGCCCTCTCGTTCCGTTCATCCCTCCTCTCCTCTCCTCTCCTCTGTGACTGAGCAACCTATTGTACCAATCTGCCGTTGCCATGGCTCCCGGGAACTGTCTGTTGCCCACGACGACCTCTCCTCTTTTATCTGCTCTGATTTTCAAAGACTCTGTTCACAGCTTGTCTCCTCTCGAGGACTGTGAGTATTAACACTCACAAGAGAACACGCGGTGACCTTCCATGTCATCGTGTTTGTGACATTAGAGCCCGAAGGCCAGTTCTCCCAGTGACAGCCAAAACAAAGGTAGAGTACAACAAGCTAGCCAGAGAACCAAGTGTACATGGACTGCATTTTGTAACATGCTGCATCGTCGTTTTCAGTGTCGTCTTTACTACAAACTGTCTTGCTGGGTCATTCATGTGAAAAACCCCCGTTATTTTTCATGTACAAATTTATTATCATTCTTTTATCATCAGCTTTGTGACAAATGCCTTTTCTCTTGTGAAATAAAAACATCTTCACCTGCTAGGCTTCTTCCAATAATTTATGGAGTAAAAAGAAAAAAGGGACCAGCTCATTCTTCTGAGTCGCCTTTCTCGTTTGGATCCCTGCCTCTGGAGCATCTTAAAAAATCTAAATTAAAGCCGTTAACTTCACTACATATCTTCAGGGTTCAATTGCAATAACATCTCATTTACAGTGCCAAATATTATTATTCATAATTTCTTTATGGGTTTTTTTAATTGGATGTTCGCATTTACTTTTCTTTTACCTGCCTGTGTTATTCTTGTTTGTTTCTTCTTGTCTAAAAGATAGTTTTGATTACACTTTGTGTTGAATTACAGATTATTATGGGGAGTAGCAGTCTTCACGGGTTTCTTCACCTGACCCTGGACCTGAGTCAGGCTGGGCCCAAATTGTAATATGCGTTTAATACCCAGGAGTGTGAACTGTGAAGTGCAGTGCTAAAATGCAGCTGTCAGTGAGCGTCAGTTTAACAACTCTGAGTTTGTTGGTTGGTTGAGTATTTCTGGTTTTCTTTATGATGTGTATGATGCAGCACTGCTACTTTAATTGAACACAAACAGGATGAAAGAGATGTTCTCCTGTGAACCTACTCTTCTGACCTCTGTGCTAACCTCTGAAGTTTGCACATACAGTAAATTATTCATCAGATTATCTGGGTTCTTTTTTCTCGGCTTCTCTCGGCTGTAAATTGATTCTGAACATCTGCATCTGCCAATCAGGAAAGCCTTTAATGTAAACTGTGAATTTGAGTTTCTCTCCAATTCCCTCAGTTAGCCACTGAGCCAGTGAGGGTCACTTACCCTCCCTCACCTCTCTTCTTCTATCTGCCCTGGAAAATGCAGCATTGAGTGACGAGAAAATGGAATCTGCCACACTGGCAAAGCCATCATTACTGCCACTCCTGCCATCATCACTGGCAAAGGTTTTCATGCTTTAAATAGTTTCTCTGCCTCTTTCTGTGCTCAAAACGAGTCACTTATTTTCCTTCATCTCAGCCTGTCACTCTGCAGTGGAGGAGACAGGCTCAGATGTTTTTAAGCCCTCAGATTCTGCAAGTATCATGTCAGTGCCTCTGGTGGCAACGAAAATCAGTATTTGGCACCAAAACAAACTGCTACACAAAGAAAACAATCGCTCAAAAAGTGTTATTGGTCTCAAAAGGTTTACATTTTCAAAATATTGAACAAAATGAGATTTTTCTTCTTCCTAACACATCTGGTATTTGATTCAATTTCACAAAAGTGGTTCACAGTCGGGTATTCTTGCAGAAGTGTCTTACAAAGATACCATGCAGTTAATGTTTTAGTGACAAATCGAATGCTTGACTGCCGTTTGTAGGCCTACTGGTAATTTGGTTGTGCTGTTCTGATGTGGTCATTGTTTTTAGCCTGTGGAGCTCCAGAATTGTAGACTTCCATGACTGACATTCTAGAAATCTCTGTCCTCTGGAGTTCTAGAGTAGTAGAGTTCTACGTCTCAGGCCCTAGAATCTTTTGAGGCTGTGTATTTGTAAAGCCCAGTTCAGACCAAAGATTCGCGATGAGACGAGTTGAAACTTGCAACTACTTGCAATGTGCCGGCCTGCAACGTTCTGAAACCAGCCACTGGCGATTTGACAAGCTGAGTCGCAGGACTTTTCCCTGTGACGTTCTAAAACGGTTTCGTCTCGTCGCGAATCTTTGGTCTGAACTGAGCTTAAAAGGTCCATGCCTGGACTTCTATAATTCTCTGTCTAAGGCTGTGAAGTTATAGGGCTGTAGAGTTCTGGGTCTGAAGTTCTAGAATGCTTTCAGGCTGTGTCCGAAATCCCTCCCTTGTTTACTCATTCACTACTCTCTATGCAATTGACACTCAATAGTTTACTCAATAGTTGGCAGTAAATTGAGATTTCGGACACTCAAATTAAATGGCGGACAGTAAATGTAGTGCATGTTGTCCATGTAGTAAACAGGGAATGATTTCGGACACAGCCATACGCTGTGTCTCAATTCAGGGGCTGCATCCTTCAAATGCGGCCTTCTTTTCCCAAATTTGGAGGATCCAGCGGCTGGATCCTTCATGGCCCAACCTATCCCAAGATTCATTGTGCGCAAGAGAATATGACGTCCCCAAGCGTACCGTCAAAAGTGGCCGAGGAGGATGCCTTTGTAGGCCACGTCCTTGAAGAATGCGGCCCCTGAATTGAGACACAGCTATAGAGTTCTGTGTTGGAGGTTCTAGAATTCTCTGTTTGAGGCTTTGGAGTTCTAGAATTATAGTGTTAAAGGTTCCTCCTGATGAAGGTCTGAGGTCAGAGACGTCAATAAAGTAAGTACAAGTGATGGACAGTGTGCAGGATTCGTTGTTTTCTTTCCAAGCCGTAAGGCCTCGAGGCTTGCTTTCTCCCCTGCACGTATACGATAGGATAAGAGAACACTTTATTGATCCCCAGGAGGGAAATTTGGTGTTTGTTTTATGATTGTATGTGTTTTATCATTATTCCTAATTGTGTTAAAGGTTCTGTGTGTAAATTTCAGCATTATTGTACTCAAGCTTCTATATTTCTACCATTCTATTTATATTCTTTAGTTTTGAGTTGTAGATGTTTTTGTCTCTGGTTTTGTAGATTCCTGGTCTTTATCAGGGATTCAGTGTTAAGGTACATGGTAAGGAGAGGACCCAAACGCAGACAGGGTGGAAGCTCAGAGCAGGCTCAAAAGGTTTATTTTAACGCTTACACGGTGCAGGTAAGCCAAATAACACAAAGGTATCTTCAAAGTGGAAAAACACAGGAAGTACATTCAGCCCAGGAACGACACGTGAAGCGCACAGAGTGTAACAGCAGCAACATAAGCAATGCACCGACAAAGAACAAAGGACAGGGCACGGTATAAATAAGGTTCAGACTAACGAGGGGATCAGGAGCAGGTGAGTAAACGGGAACAGGTGAGGACACTCAAGGATAACGACACAAGGGTAGGACTCCACAAGAAACACAAGACTACCAAAATAACACAGGAAACCACACTAAAGATAACCTATAACAACAATAGATACAGACCCTGACACAACTATTGCTCACTCAAAAAGGGAAAAATACAACCATATCTGGGATGTTACCGTCTCTGATTTGCTTCCTGCTTCTTACAGTGCAGACGCTTTGCTGCTTGCTCTCCGCTTTGCTTACATTCTTTTTGTATCCTTGTTTTTCTTTTCTTCCAAAACTTATGGACAGTGGACCCGGAATACTTATAAATAACTGGGACTTAAATTTATGAAAGACACAGAAGGCTACCAACATATTTTTTATCACTTTTATTACCTCGTCAGTACTGCACGAGCGTGGCCTACAAACAGCACAAGCCTTTTGCTGTCTCACTGTACTGAACTACAGTGACTGGAAACCTGGGATTAGCTGAAGCTAGTTAGCAGCAAGATGCCTCCCTTCTCCACGGACNGAAAAACACAGGAAGTACATTCAGCCCAGGAACGACACGTGAAGCGCACAGAGTGTAACAGCAGCAACATAAGCAATGCACCGACAAAGAACAAAGGACAGGGCACGGTATAAATAAGGTTCAGACTAACGAGGGGATCAGGAGCAGGTGAGTAAACGGGAACAGGTGAGGACACTCAAGGATAACGACACAAGGGTAGGACTCCACAAGAAACACAAGACTACCAAAATAACACAGGAAACCACACTAAAGATAACCTATAACAACAATAGATACCGACCCTGACATTCAGCAGTTCTAGAACTGAGTGATTCATTAGTCAAATCCATGGAGCCTGTGGATGTTGCCTTCTGGCTAACTTGTAAAATCCACAACTTTTTCAGCTTAAAAGTTAATCATGTAGCTCTTACTATGACCTTGCGTGACCTTACTATGACCTTGCATAAAGGGTAAAGTTGTTTCACACGTTACTCTTCAGGGAACATCTAAATCATTGATGTTGCATCAGCTGTGAAAAGTTAAACACCTGCTTCACGGCATTGATTGTGTAGTCTGGTGGTCAAACTTTTCTACACATAAAGAAAAGAGCAGTGCAGCAGCAGGTTTCCACCCTACAGAAGGTGAATCAGTGTTGAGTCACCCTTTAAACAGATCGTCAATTACAATCATCAAATTTTAAACCACAAAGCTACAGCAATTTGTTTAAATGTCACATCGTCTCGGCCCTTCTCATTCCCTGCTGCCACACGATGATGGTAATGGTTTTAAATTATTATAATCAATCCAGCTCTGGCTTCCATCAAGGTAGGGAGGCTCAATAATAATGTTGCAGTAATTATTATCAATAAATCAAAGGAGGAAGGTTCGGGAATGGCGGTTGGTTAAAGGTACATCATATACTGTTGTTTAAAGAATGACATTTTCTCAAGCAATTTGTTGTTTATTTGCACATATGGATTTCCTTCTATTTTCTGTTGTGTGTAGCTTTCTGTAACGTAGTGATTTCAGCTCTTGTTTTAAAGTCTAAAGGGTTTTGGGTTTGATCCCTGGTCTATCTCTTAGTGGAGACTCAAAAGCTCTCAGAGGGAATATCCCAGTCCAAAAGGGGCAGCGTGGCAGCTTAATTTGTGACCTAGAATTCCTCGGTTGTGTCTGGTTGGATCCCTGTATATCACCAGTACCTGAAGCTCAAACTAGGAGTAGGAAAAAAGTGTTGCACACTCTGGCTCAACTTTTATTCAGATGACGTTTTGTTTCAAGATCAATGGGATACCCTGGAGCTGGTTAACTCTGGAAAAATACACCATAATTGAGCTCCAACCATATCACCAGACAAGAGCATTGATATTGGACGATTCTGCAAAACAACAACAAAATGTTTCTGCGTCAAATGCCAACTTTTTAAAATGTCTCCATTTTTAAATCTACGTATGGCAACTAGGGTATGCTTAAGGTTTGGGAGCGATTGTTAGGGTAAGAAAGAGATGAATGCTGCAGGTCTGTGATGGGATACAAACTGTCCTTTTACATGAAAGTCACGTGTTATATGGCCATCCACCACCCCAACCTCCCTCCTCACCCTTACTTTTCGCTTTGCTGCAAAAGGGGCACATTACTTCTTGCACGTGCTCTGAATAGTGTTCGTCTAGTATGAACAGAAATCCTAGGAATACTGCACTGCAAACTGAGTTGTGTCCTCTTTGAGACTTTGAGGGGAGGAACAGATCTGCCTGATATATATAAAATATATCACAATCGCTGCAAGGAGCCGTCAATCACGTGGGTCACTGTCTTATTTTGATGAGTACACCAGTGTCCTCAGGCTGGTGATTCACTGATGATCAAACGTTACATGTTCACACCTTCAGAGAAATATTTCTTGGCCTTGAGGAAACTGAGAAACCGGTTGCGCAACTGAAGATGAGTGTCTCAGTTTTAAAACGTGCATTTCACCACAGAGACAAACACCTTGGTGATGATTCAGCCTGCGAGGTTATGTAAAGAGAGAGAGAGAGGAGCCATTCAATACTGTTTCGGCAAATGTGCTCTTGAGTAATAAAAGATCTGTGGAGAGAGAAAGACGCTTTTCAATAACAGTGTGACGTCTTCATGTGTTTTTATTGTTCGTTTTGTTGTGGGTTCTTTTCTATAGATTTTACATTTTGAGATATTTTTGTACCAAAGACTGACATGCCTGGATTCTTACAAAACCATGACTTGATGGTAGGGCTGCCCCCCTGAAAGTCAGTTGAGCTGGTGTTTTTTCGCTAGTTTTTTATGTCAGACAGTGTGCAGTGGACCTTCTGGGGACATTTCGGTCCCCAGAAGTAGCTGCAGAGTGAGCGCTCCCTGCTTTCACGCCGTCGTCCCGTCCACTCGTAGAAGATGTCTGCGACAGGTACAGGTAGCCTGGACCTGGACCCAGGGTGAGTCTGAGTGGCTGCCCAGAGGAAGAGAGGCCTCGCCCGTTCAGGCTCTGAGATAACGTCATCTTCTGCCTTCTGCTTAGAGGTGGTGAATTTACAGCTCACAGAAACTTCATACGATATAGTATAGTCTATAGCATAGTTAGCGCGCATTAGCTCGGAGGGCTAACTTGGCTTGTTTAATATATTACGTGAACGTCGCTGTCATCCTGAAATCAGTCAGTTCAATAAAGCGTTGTTTGATAATCTATATGAAAACAAAAAAATGACCAAGTAGTCGAATACTCGTATTAAACAGCCAAATCTGATTCGACTGACAAAACTCTGAGTCGCGTACAGCCCTACTCGACGATCACTCCACTAGTTGAGCATGTTGTTATATTTGTTATTTATTGAATATATTTTGTTCTTACTGAAAATGGCATCACCAAGTAAGTCAGATTTTTTAAATATATGAAGTATTGACCTTATTTTCCACGACAACAAGGGTGACGCCATTGCGTTCGTTTTGTCATCCTACTTCCGGACATTCTACTTCCGAGTGAGAGACAAGCTAGCTAGCTAGCTAGCGATAGACGATCACGGAAAGCTACGATGTCGAGCATTATATGTTCAGTTAGGGGATGCCATAACAATTGGATAAAGAGGAGAGAACAACTACAGCAAGAATGTTACGAACATAAAGTCAAGAGATCGGAGTGTTGTGGGGCTTTTTACAACCTGCACCCACCTCCTAAAGATGAGGAGCGCTTGAGGCTGTGGCTGAAGGCGCTCAACCTGAAGCGCCCACCCAAGCGCCCGTATGTGTGTTCCTACCATTTCATGGACAGAAAGCCGACAGATGAACACCCTTACCCCGAGAAATGGCTCGGCCACGATGCTCCGTTAAAGAAGTCACGCCGGGTGATTAAGAGGTCGTCAGAATCAGGTAAGCTAGCTAGCTAGCTAGCTAGCCAGCTATGTGTTAAATTGCTTGTTAGCCTAACGTTACCCTAGTGAAATCCGTGCTCTGAGAAGCTACATTTAAAGATCGGTAACGAGCAGTTAACTAAACACAATGAATTTTGCATGTTTAGCATTGCCACCCTATATATTTCATAATTAAGATGGTACAAGATATTATGAGCTTCGCCATTACAGTCTTACAATAGCTCACATTATTCCGGTAAATTACAGATATTGCAGATGCTAGTAGACTTGCTAGCTACATCTGTCACTCAGATATATATTTACCTTGGTATTGACACTAGGGTGACTACAAGATTGGGTGTATATTGTCTCGTTTTTAATGTATATCTTTCACACTGTTTTGTATAATTATGGTTGCCCTCCTATATTAAACTAACTAACTTACTTGACTAGTGGGACCACTTGGTTGAATTTTCAGTCCTAATGTGAAAATATGTTTATGGTTATTTCATTTGCACAGATACATAAATGAGCGTCAGCGATGCAGTGGAGAACTGTGAGGNTCTCCACTGATCCCTGGTTGCTAACTAGCACCCACACAGAGTGGTTTGGGCTGCTCGACTGGCTGGGGTTCACATCTGCCTTCAAAAAGATGAAATCGCCCTCTGCGTGTAACAGTACACGACCCACTTTCCCGCTATGTAAATATTGGTAGGCCTCGGTACTTTTATAATTCTTCATAGCCGCTCCATCAACTCCTTGAGACAGGACGAAGTAATTAAATATGTCCCAGTAGGTTACCTCTGGCCACTTCTTCATATCGTCTACCCACGTCAACACTGACGACGGATGGGACAGTATGAGACCGTCTGATCTTCTTATGTTGTTTCTTGTGAGTTCCCATTTTAAAACATTTGATGTTACCATTTTTGATCTAGTTAACGATATTAAAAATCTTCTAACTAGTGAACTGGCTACCGGACGGAGCGGAAGTCAGAAGACAAAGGCCGGAAAAGGGAAGTACTGAAAGTGGGCGGGGCGGAATAAGGTGAATATAAATCAGGCTTGTTTCTAATACGATGCACATTCCATTTTAATAATGTTAAAGAACTTTAAGACCACGTAAGATTGAAGCCCAAGACAATAGAGAGGTGTAGGGCATCAAACATGAAACAGTGTTGGAAAAGGTACTTCATCAGAAAAGTAATTGTTACTCTCTGTTACTCAGTCCAGCTCTGTTAAAGGCGCCTTCAAGCAACTCCAAAGCCTCCACAAACAGATGTCACATGATCTTCTGTATTTAACACATGTAGAAAAAGAAAGAAATGGAGTTATCGTGGTTTAACAAGCAAACAACAAGGCATAACAAGTGTTATACTCACCATCAACAGCTAGCTTAGCCCAAGTAACTGATTACTGTGACATGTTACTGCCCAACACTGGAAACAAAAGCCCTGTCTCATTATATCTCATATATTACAGTATATGTGTGCATACTACTACTATTTTCATAGATGTTGTTCATCTGTCTACAGGACCTGACTGACAGGTCAGGGTTTAAATTTTACTTTTCCAAGTGAATTGTCAAAAATTGTGAAAAGAAATGCTCACATTTGCTGAAGCAGAGTAACACAGTCTACATTTTACTTTTAAATCGGTCATTTTTGTCAGAAGAGTTTGTCCTGGCAGCAGTTGGAGTGCACTGAATGCTGTTTTGAAGTAAAGGTTGGTAGTATATTTACCTTTGATCTCAGAGTGTTTGTGACACGAACAGACTTATATTCATGCACTGTTATGTCTCTCTTTAAATATTCCTATTCACGTCTCTGGGAGTGAAAGATTAGAAAGTCTGAGGTGTGAAGTGTTGTCCCTTGTAGTTGATGGGGGGTGGGCAGTTATTTATTAATTCAAAAAGGTCAAGACATTGATGACAAAAATGATGAAGTTTCCTTGGCAACAATCCGAGAGTTTGACACCCAGTGTGACCCAAACACCGAACAGAAAAAAACCCGCTGAGATTTTCCCCTCTAACATCGAGCCTGGGATGGCATCTGTGAGAGTATGTGTTGCCTGGTAACCTGCTCAGCCTTGTTTACATGTAGTAAAGAGAGAACATCAGCCCACCCCATCCAATGCTCTGTCACATCGCCACGACAACGGTTGAGCATTCCCCCCCCCCCCCCCGCTGTCCTCTGATGACAGTGTCTGCTGGCGACCACGCCGTCCAGCAGACCCCGCCCACTGTGAGTCTAATCAGTAAAATGTAGTTTTCAGTATAAAAGTCCCTGTGCCTGTTCTATTATATCTGTTATCATTAAATGATTATTCCTCATCATTTAATGATAAAGCAGGATTTTACTGTCAGAACTAGTTTGTATCAGACTGCAACTAATGATTCTTTTCATTCTGGATTCATCTGCTGATTCTTTTCTCCATTAATCCATTGATTGATTGGTTTATAAAAACTAGTGAAAATAGTGAAAAAATGACGTCACACTGAGCCAGAGCTCAAAGCTGCTGCAGCTGCACACAAACACACACAGAGTGACACAGCTGCTGCAGGAGGCCTCGTTATGAGCTGAAGGTTCGTCTCCTGCACAGTTAATTATAGAGCACGGCCTCCCTCGCTCCTCCTACGTTCATTCAGTCCTGCAGACGTTCTGTTCTGACATTTCCACTGTTCAGATGAGCTTTGGAAGTCAATTTGATATTTGTTTCCATCTCTTTGGCCATTTCTTCCTGGACCACCTGGTTTGTCAGTCTAACAGTAAAAAACAACAACATTTCTCTGCTGTGTTTTTCATTTAGTCTGGCAGTTTGTCAGCGATTTTAACTAAGTTGTCAGTGTGTTTTCCAAGCAACAGAAAAATGCAGTGTGAGCAGTGAGGAAGAAATTAAATGACGATCACTACAACATAACATCATAACAGGACCAAAGTTTTAATGATGTTCTCTAACTGGTCAGTGATGCCACCCTGCTGCCGTGTGAGGTAATATCACTTTCACAATTCATAACATTTCAAATGAGATTTCAGTGTTCAAAGTTTAGATTAAATTAAAATCTGTTGGTTAATTGGTTGTATTTCACTGCAGCATGTGGGTTGAGTCTGGTCAGGTCATGCACAGACTCGTTTGAGCTTTTCTAAACTGCTTGTTTTTTATTTCAGTTTTGCAGAAATCCCAGCATGCAAAGCTGAAAAAAAAAACTTTGATCCAACGTTGTGTAACAACACAAACATTAGAGATGAGATGAGATAAAATAAGATAAAGATTGATCCCTGAGGGGGATTCACATGTTACAGCGGCACACAGAGAGAGAGAGAGAGACAGGCGGAGGGGTACGAAAACAGATAAAGAACTATTTCAATTACATTAATAAAAATAAAATAAGAAATTAGAGAGGTGACATTAAAAATGGCTATATACAATACATTAAAATACTTTAGATACTATATAAGTGAATTGTGCAAAAGAAGTCCAGTAACACCTGCAACCATAATGTATGAAGTACTGTATATAGGTATAAATAATTAATAAGTACAAAATACATCATAATATGATAAAGTATTATATATATATATATATATATATATATATATTAGCAGTATGTAACATACACACACTTTAAAGTAAACACAATACTATTTAATATATATAATAGAAATGGAAGAGAATACAATGATAAAGTTTATAATAAAAATATAAAGGGACAATAATAGCAATATAGTAGTAATATTTTATATAGTGATAATATAATGCAATGTAAATTACAGTGTATATATATATATATATATGTATATATTACTACTTCTTATATTACTATAGTCAGTTACTATGGGAATATAGTAATAGCAGTACAAAGCAGTTAAGCGCAAGCAAGACCACTTTTTGTATAAAGCACTTTTGAAAACAGAAATTGCAAAGTGCTTTACAGCAAGAAGACAAAGAGACAATATATAAAACTAAGCGGCGTTAAAACGTATAATCTACTAAATGAAAGGTATAAAATCATAAGAAAGCCAAATAAAATAAATGGGTTTTAAGATGTTTTTTAAAACTACATTTAACATTTTGGGCAACCGGGTCAATTAAATGAGTTAATGTTCAAATCTTAGCTTGAAACTTCCTATTCCTATTTTTATCCTATTTTTACTTTTACCTCCACGCACTCTGGAAGCCAAGGGAAAGTCAAACTGTCTCTTTTGGAAGTTGTTGCAGTTGTGTTTTTTGTCTCCGAGAGTTAAAGTGTCTAAAAGTTTCACATTCTTGGTCCAACTGTAGTGAAGTCAGTGGAGCTGCTGCTCTTCACTCAAAGCCTCTGAATAAAACCAGACATTACTTCTTCTGCTGTTTCCTGGCCTTTATTCTGAGACAAAAACTTCCTGATAAAATGGAGATTTATTTCCAGTGTACGTTTGACAATTTAACAGATTGGTTTGGAGAAAGTCTGGTTCCTTTAACTCAGAGATTTCAATCCGTCAACTGAGATTAAAATATGAATACCAGCTAAAACTTGGGATGTAAAAATTTTCATCAGATAGATTAAAATTGATCTTCTGAGTAAGAAAAACACTCAGTAGGAAGACAATAAACTTAATCTTCCCTTGATAAGATGTAAAAATTATAGGAATGAATCATTCAAGTTGTATATCCAAAGTCAAAACGACAGTAAAAGTCTCAAATCTCACCAAAAAAAGAGTAGCACAGAAGAGATCACGCAAGCAGGTTTGGAGGCGTTTTGAAGTCTTTTAATAACATATATAGCACATCAGCACTTCAGCATGTCACAAAAGATAATGCGCTTTTAAGAAAAGAGCATGTAAGAAGCAGACAGAAAAATATGACATTTAGAAAAGAAAAGAAAAGAAAAGGAGAAGTTGTTATTGTTTTAGGGGGTGATGGAGGAGAAGCTGTGCCCATTTTAGAAGTAATGAGGGAAGAAGCTGCTCTTGTTTTAGGGAGTGACGGGGAGAAGCTGTGCTCATTTTAAGGGTGACGGGGGAATAAATTGTTCTTTTTTTAGGGAGTGATGGGGGGAAAGTTGCTGTTGTTTTAGGGGGTGACGGGAGAGAAGTTGTACTTAATGTAATAGAGTTGTAGTATTTCTCCTTGTAGATTATTGGACACAAAAGCAGTTTAAGGGGGTAGGAGGGTTTGAAGGTGTTTAAGATAAACAGTGACTGAGCGTACCTTCTGTGTCATGTTGCGGTGAACATTAGGAAAGACATAAAGCTGGGAGCAGCATTTTACATCCTTGATGGAAGGGAATGGAGGAGGATATTACCCCCCTTTGACTCACTTTGCTTTGCAGCCATCTTTCAATCAGGCCTTTAATGATTCCCCCTTTGTTTCTGGATGTCATCTTCCCTCGAATCAAACATTTAATGTGAAACCTAAAGCAGTCCCCTCAGAGATCTGCGGGCCACATTACAGAAACCACATCCATGTTTCTCTACAGTCGTGTTTTTTCTGTCAAACCCCACAGCAGCTCGTTTCTCTGAAGACGTTCTGGGTGAAATGAGGTGGAAGAAAACCTGCAAACTCTCGAGCCTCGATGCAGCTCGCTTCAGAGCCACTGTCACAGAGTGTAATCAGAGCTCATTTCCGCTGATTAATGAGTGTTTAGAGGAAGCTGCTCACCAAGTGGCCGAACCAATTGATTGAACAAGCTTTGGAGTATTCCTATCTGTCGGCCTAATTACAGTTAACCCACCCAAACAACTCAGAAATCAGTTTGAATGCTTTCTCAAAGGGACAAAAGCCTGAAAAAAACATAACGGCTTCAAAATGCTCAAACCAGTCAAGGTCAAAAGTACAAAGACATATCAATTGTACAGCAATAACAGCAACAGTAATAACGTTCAGTTCAGTACATTAATAAAATAAGTAACAGCTATTTACTGATTTATTATATTTTTTGCTCCTGGGTTTTACTCAAAGACGTGAGGACATCAGGTGCAAGAATTTTAACTAATTGAATCATAGAAAACACCAGAGATGAGGCCTGAAGTCTTTAAGGTCCCATATTACAGGATTTTTTAAATTTCTCAAGAGACATACATGATAGATTTGACTACCGTGAGTTAATGTCCCGGATTTTCCTTCCTGGCCACTGCAGCGTTAATACCATCATGTCAGAACTATAAAGATAGTCATATATATCTCCCACCCACTCGAACGTAAAGCTGTTGGATATTATGCTGAACAACAAAGGATCAAATGATTCAGTATAGTTGACTTTTGTTTCGTTTGCTTACAGGAGCATTGCCGCCACCTACTGGACTGGAGTGTGGAGCAATAGGTAGGAAAGAAAAGAAAGGGAAATAATGATATACGTTTAAGTGTTTAATGTACTTTCCATAATGCCTCCTTCCCAAGCAGACTCCCTATAAGCTCCCTTCATTCCTCATCATATCTGCAGCAGTCCAGCAGCACACGTCTGATGGTTCCTGGTTATTTAAGGTGTATGCAGAGTCCAGTTGGGTGGTTAGATTTAGCCCTGTGGGTAGTAACTGTTTCCTTACTCTGGTTCCTGCCCTGTATTCCTCCCATACCGACATGTATATTGTTAAGATGTCTTACATGCTTGCCTACATACTTACCACATAATCTAATGAATATGAAAGAATACCATCAGAAAATCACAATAAACTTCATTTTATCTTTAACCATCCACAGTTCTGTTTCTAAAATCAAACTTATTTTATGGTGAGAACTCCCAGGAAAAAAGTGAAATGATCATTATGAAATCATGGGAAACCTGTCACCCTAAAACCTGACCAAATATGTTAAATTAGTACAGAGATGAACTGATTGTTAGATTTAATGTGAATGTCCCCAGGTGTGTTCAGATCAACTCCAGTTAATGCGTCACAGCTGGATCAAATTATTCCAGTCAGGCCAGTTTGAAGCTTTTGACCTGAAAAACCTCCAATCAGCAGGTTTAGTCACCAAAGATGAAACTGTTTTTATTTTGATTAAAAATAAATCTTTCAGGACTTTTCTCAGTTTCTCATTTAGCGTGTAATAACAAGTACAATATGTCATAATAACATGAAAAATATCATATATCGTTAAAAGGATCTTGTTGAAACGACAACATTTTCTTGTCATAACGAGAAACTGAGCATTTATTTTCTCACGGTGATCACAAGATCTATATCTTGTGTAATAACTTGTGTGCCATGAAAAACCACCGTCTTTCGGCACTTTACCTTTAAATGAGCGACGCTGTCAGTCAATTAGGGTCCTGAACCTGTCAATCATGTTGCAATGATGAATGACAAATATTATTGATCAGATTTAATAGACCTCAAGGTCGTTGTCATGACACATTGGTAGAAAAACAGACGAACGGAGGGAGAACTCCAGTCTGAAAAGAGTTGTTTAAAGACTAGGCAACATTAGCGCTGTAGCTACTAGCTACATGAAATTATCCTGCTTAAGTAGTTTCCTCCCTGATATCTGCTTGGACTTTGACCTTCCTGGCAGGTAAGATGGATAGTTTGAAGTCATGTTTGGGAGAATTGCACCGAGAGAAATCTCTTCTAAACATCAGCAGAAGAAGAAGAACTCTTAGTGGTGGATGCTACGTCTGTAGTGTAAGTCGTTTATTAAGACCAGAGTGAAACATCGGAGGGAAGAGGACAGGAAACATCCTCTCAGAGAGTGATGGTGCTGAGGAGGTCCAGCAGTGAAAATGTAGTACAGTGGGGCCATCTAGCGGTGGAGGTGTGAACTACAAGACGAATTCAGAGAAGAGTTGATATGAGAAAAAAAGAGAGAGATGTGGAGAGGAAATGTTACAAAGCAGAAAGAAGCAGCTTCTCACGTGACGTCTCAGCCGGAGCTTTCCAGACTCTGCAGTCGGCTGGAAGAAGCTTCTGCAGTCTGATGAGACCAAAATGGAGCTTTCTGGCCATCAGACTAAACAGCATGTTTAAGCCAAACACATTGCACATTGATAAACACTGCATGAAGCGTGGTGGCGGCAGCATCGTGCTGTAGGGATCAACTCGAACATCTCAACACTTTTCAATCAAATGTAGTCCAGTTTTAACCAAACGTCAAGATTTCTTTGCTTACTGGGCAACACAGTTATGAATAAAATAAGGAGTTGCATATTTATTCACTAACTGAGCCTCATTATACAGAATTTAATAAAATCTAATGTGTGTTGGATGTGAGCGCGTCCACTTCCTGTCGCCTGATCATTCAGGATGCAGAGGTATAAATCAAACCGGGTCCCCAAAATCATCTTAACACCAGGACCAGCCAAATAATCTGCAGATGCTTTTGAGAGGCTGAACTCTTCCTGTCAGGTGAACACACACACACACACACACACACACACACTCACACACAGTATCCAGGTGCTCTACACACACACACACACACACACACACACACACAGGTGTTATTGCCTAGGAGTTTTTATTTTCTACAGGAATTTACAGCAAAAAAAAGACACACTGTTGTTGCTAATATTCAAAAAGGTCCTGGAAAATCAATTCTAGCACACTTTTTGACAGGTATTAAAAACACACACACCTGCCGTCTCAGCCCGCCCCACCTCTCACTCCAGTTTCCAGGGCAACTAAACATCACATCAGTAAAAAATAAAAATGAAATACATACGTGACTTTTTCGGATTGGCACAGAACAAAAGCAGTCGGGCAGCAGACGTGGCTCAGAGAGTGTTTGAGAATCATTTTTAGTGTTCGTTTTAAGCTGCTTGGAGAACCAGATGTCTCGACAATTATTTTCACATATTTTCCTACAATTGCTAAAAATTGGTGTTTGTTGTCTTGTCCAGTGTGGTGAGTCGCTCCCACCTGCACACACGTTGGCTGGAATGAACCAATTAATACATGCAATTACGTCAGCTGAGCACCTCCTGTCCACTTGCTATGTTTCCAACTTTATTAAAAACTACTTAGACTTCAGTTTCTGCTCGTCAGCTCAGTGCCCTCTGGATGTCTTCCCAACAGACCTCCACTCAGAAGAATTTGCAAATATTTTTACACATTAAAGTGGTCAAAGTCGGAGCAGAAGAGGCTGAGATATGCTAACTTTTAGTCCCCAGCCGTAGCAGAGGAGGAATTCAGACACTCACATGCTCATTATGTCGATTTAAAGGGCTACCGATTGCTGTAATTGTTGGCTGTGAAGAGATCCCTTCCTAACACGATTCCACTGTAAATGATCCACAGTCCTGCAGAGTTCAGCTGAAATTAACACCATTCTACGGGTCTTTGGCAGGTAGACAAAGAGTTTAACAAATCTAGCAGGTATCCTCCAAAGTTAAAAAGTCTGTTAAGTACAAAGTTTCCTCTTTGCGCTTCGTCATCCAGCGTTCGCCTGCTGACATTTCGTGCTAAAGACTCTTAACCACTTGATTTATCTGCTGAAGTCTTGTGAGATCAGTTTTAAGATGGAGTTAAAAAAGTGAACCTATCCTTTAAGTAAAAACAGTAATACCACACTTAAAAAACACTTAATTTCAAGTAAAAGTCATTAATTGAAAATGTACTTTAAGTACTAAAAGTAAAAGCAGAAAATGGCTCCCAAACTTATATTATTACTGATGCATTCATGTGTATTTTACTGTCGTAGTTGGTCCAAGTGAAGCTAATTTTAACTATTTTATATACTGTTGGGTGCATCATGTTTTATTAACTGATCATATACGGTGTTTTGTTTGTAAAATCTGAATCTGCAAAGTAACTACAGCTGTCAGATTAATGTAGTGGAGTGAAATATTTCGCTCTGAATTGTAGTTGAAGTATAAAATGGAATGAAATTGTACCTCAATTTTGTACTTGGGTCAGTACTTAGTATGGGTCAAGCTCCAAAAACACTGGATCCTACACTTCCCATAATGCAGCTCAATAGTGTCTTTTGTTAGACCCTTCTTGCCTGGTAAACAAAACCCTTTGCGATGATTTTTCAACATTTCATCATATTAAAGTTCTGGGGTTTGTAATTGACTTGACTGACAGCTCACATGACACGATCAGATCAGCAGTGATGTGATACATCGTGAACATCTGGTTCTCTGTGCAGATTAAAACAAAGACAACAGAAATAATATTAGCACACATCGTGTGGCCCAAGTGATTCCAGCGGTTTCATCCCACCTTCCCTCTGTCATGCAGGGTCTAACATCTGTCCCCATGCAGCCTCTGTCTGACAGTAACTGCCAGAAATTAACATTGATCATTATTTTTTTTTAATTAGAAAAGGCAAGGCATCCTGCATCCCAAACCCTCCCCAACTCTGAGCAGGAACTGTGCCAGCTGCTGTCCAGAAATGAAGGGCCCTGTGAAAACTTCAATTTCAGAAGAATTAGAATCATACAAAGGATTCAGTGTTTTGTTTTTTTCTACTGTGAACAAGCTGAAGGGGGCTTCATGTTCATTACCATAAAGCCAAACTCTCCTAAAAAACTGTTAACACTTGGAAAAATATCTACAGTATATTCATCTAGATTAGATGCAAAACAAAAAAAAGATTTTATTTGCTCGTGTAAATATATATAAGTGAGGTAAAAATGATGAATTTTATGGAACCAGAGGGGAGGGCTGATTGAGATGCTGCAGTTCATCCACAAGGAGGCAGGAGAAGAAATAAAAGTGCACTGAAAAAAAGCAACCAGATTTACAAGCCATTTAATCTTGAATTCAGTCTTAAAATCATACAAAAGGAGTGAAAAAGGTCAAGAAGGAGCCACAGTTTGACTTGTTTCAGGAGTTTCATCTTGAGATTAGATTTGATTTCTTCAGGATCCCGTCAGCTGATAGTGAAAGAAGTTCAGATGCACCAGAATAAATAGAATATTTCACCTTTTTTTTTTTTTTTTTACCAATAAAGTGAGGGCTAAAGACAAGATTAACTGACTTGCAGAGGTGAATATTTTGGGAGGAAGGCAGAAGGAAGGAGGGAAGTGAAAAAGAGGTAAGAAAAGAAACAGAGTGAAGATATACATGGCAGCTGTAATGATCCACTGTATTAGTTTATAGGGTGTTATTAAAGCACTACAGACTAGGTGTGTCGACTGCCTGCCACACACGGAGCTTCATTGTCTCTAATATGCAGCAGTGCGCTACGTTAATGTGTAATAAATCATTTACACAAACAAAAGTCCCCCCGCTCCTAGCTATTACATCTGCATAGCAACAAAAAAAAGAAAAAAAAAAGAAGAAGAAACAAATAAATAAAATAACAAACACACCGAACAAAACCCATAACTGAGCCTTCAAACCGCGTCTTTTTATTTCCGGTGGCTACTCTTTTCGTTTCCTCTAAAAGATAATACAGAAGTAGTTTTGATGCAAGATTTGTTATTATTACTTTTTTTTTGTTTGTGTTTTGTTTTTTAGAAAAAAATCTGTTTCTTCATGAAGCGCACTTCCTACGTCCTCTTGGTCCGGTGGTGGTGTCTGATTGGCCGGTTAGTCATCGTCATCATCGACCACGGGGTCCGTGTCCCAGCACGTAATGTCAATCTCTGAACACACACACACACACATTTTGTTGAGTTAATTTATTCTATAAAGTCTAACTAAGACATTACTTCATACAGAGAGGTGTTTGTTATTTAACTTGATATAAACGGGGTGGACACAATAATGGAAACACCCGTCAGTATAACACAATACAATTCAACGGCACCGCAGCCTCCAACATGACCACACAGTTGAGTCACCACCTCTCTAAAAAGCCGACCAGTTTAATTTGAAACATTTGCGCAGGAAGTGTCGAGTGTGATTGACGGTAGCTTTAAAAGTGATCCAAAAACAAAACAATAATGGGGGCGACTGGAAATAATACAAGAATGAAAAGAGGAAGTGAGAGCAGCAGGGTGGTGAGTATGACACGACTGTGGAAATGTACATTATACTGAATTTATCAGGACAACAGGTGAACATGGAGGAAGTGTTGAGTTTGCGTAAACGGGTAAATAATGAACAATATATACATCTGTTCCAAATGAGGTAAACTCTTTTCAGACAAGTATCTCACCTGGTGGCTTGTTATAAAAGACCGGTGCAGGTTTAGCTGAGGACTCCTCTGATTGGCCAAATTCTTCCTCCTGTGATTGGCTGAAATAGCCCTCACTCGCCTATAAGAACCGACAGAGAAGAAAACAACTGTTAAAGAAAAAGTCCTGTTTTTGAATGCACGGCAGCAGCATGAACCTCTCTGACCTGAGTCCCTTCTTTCAGCAGTGTTTCCCCATTGGTCATCAGCAGCTGTCCATCATCCAGCTCCTGCCCCTCCCCGGATGCATGCTGCAGTGCATGCTGGTAGCTGAGGGTCATCTGGTCAGAAGCCGTCACGTCCACCAGACAGGAGGGGTCGTCCTCGGCGCCGGTGGCCGAGCAGAAGGTCCCGTCCATCATCTCATCGAAGCTGAGGAGGGGTTGAGGGTTGCCACTGGCGGTGGCGGCGGCGGCGGCGCTGGACGGGATGTCATCATGAAGGACATCAGCGTCACCCATCAGGTCCACCAGATTGGAAGACTGGGAGGTCTGGGATGGGATGGCGGGAGGGTCGGAGTTGCTGTCCCACACGTTGACCAGGCTGTCTGTCCCGGACTCCCACACAGAGAAGCCGGAGGAGTCGCGGGCCTGCGGGGCGACGCTCTGCACGGGCTTGGTGGGTGTCGACTCCTGGACCGGTGGTTTCTGCTTCTGCGTTGGCACTGAATCTGGTGGAGCAAATCCCAGTTTAATAATAATTCCTAATATGTTGTCTTCACTCAGTCTTTTGGACTCCACGGTGTGACCGCACCCTCACAGTCAACCGTTAAAGTTGGTGTGCTACTGCTTGATGGTGCAAATTTGTGTGTCAAGTCAAAGTTCACAAAACAACTCGAAAGGCTTGATGAAAAGTCTCTGTGATAGCTTTATCTCCCCAGCACAGAAACCAACAATGAAGTAGAAAACTCTCCCCCAAAAAATGTGACATTTGCTGTTTTCCCTTTCACCCTTACCCCACTCGTCTCTGCAGTCCTCCTCCTCCCTGCTGAAGTCCTCTTTGATGGGTGTGGTGACTATTTTAGGAATGGGCGACACGGTGGCCATGTTGCGCTCTGTGCTCACTTCGTCGTCATTGTCCCCTAGAGGGACAGAATGGCACAACAACATCGAAAAGGTACATAGCAAAAGTCCAAAATCCTCCTGGAACAACAAAATTACACTCATAAACTAGGTGTGTTGAACCAAAACAGACGGTTGCTGCTTAACTGAAATTAATAATGGACGTCAATATGTTTTAATGAAGTCAACTTAAGTTTCCTTCTTTGAATATATCCTGAATCAAAGGATGCTGATAGGAAGCTTCAAAGCTGTCTGATTTTCTAATCCTGACAGTCACATTCTGTGTTGCTTCAACACAGCAGAGCACAAAATCACAGCAATCACATCACTTTTGCCGTCACACGACCAGCAAACAGACAGATACAGTCCCCGAGCCTGTTTCCAGACCTCTGAACCTCTGAACGCTTACGTCTCGAATGCTGTCGAGCAATTCAAAGGTCCTGTGTTGTCTCCATGACTGTTTCCCCAGTCGACTGAGCCAATCAGACTCTTTGTGGCTGGGACTAAAGTCGGTGACATTACAAAGCAGTGTCAGGCGAACTCCTTAATTGCATTAAAAGCTGTATTTTGGTGGACATTTAATAGGCATTAATAGACATTTAATATTTAGTAGGTAAAAAGGTGTAGAGCAAAGTGAAAGAGGCAAAACTGCCAAAATTGCCTTTTGCGCTCTGTAATGTTTGAGAACCAATCTTGGTGCTAAAATATTAAAGTTTGATGTTGAGATGTTGCCCTGTGTGCAGAGGAAGTGTATTTGAACTTTATAGCTTTATTTTTAGCCACGCTAGCAGCTTGGCTCTATGGATGGCAATGTCAGTCCGCAGATCAGTCTACTAGTCCACCACTTTGGTCCAGACTGAAATATCTCAACAACCATCAGATGGATTGCCATGAAGTTGGGTGCAGACATTTACGGGGCCCAGAGGATGATTCCTAATGACTTTGGTGATGCCCTGACTTTTAATCTAGTGCCACCGACAGGTAATTTTGTTTTACATATCGAATTAAAATATTTCATTATCTACAAGATGGATTGGCACAAATTTTGGTACAGACATTCATGGTCCCAAGAGAATGTATCCTAATAACTTTTGTGATCCTCTGGCTTTCCATGTACCACCACCATCAGGTCAAATTCTTAATTTGTCCAATACTTTGGTTTATGACCAAATATCTGCAAAACTAATGACATTTCCATCAGCCTCAGCTGTACTTTCTGTTTAGTGCTAATTTGCATATTAGCATGCTGACATTATACCTGCTAAACATCAGCATGTTAGCATTTAGCACAAAGTACCGCTGTGTCCAAGTACAGCCTCACAGAGCCGCTAGCATGGCTGTAAACTCTTAGTCTTGTCTTACTTGGTTTGACATTTGTTTGAATATCTTGAGAGAGTGAACGTCTCATGCCAAACACATGAGACTTGGCAACCCTGTCTTAAACAGAATTTTAGTGCAAGACATAAGTGCAACCAACACGGGGTGCATTGCCACGTAACACTTGTGAATTGACGCCTAATACACACTGGACATGTACTCAAGTACTCAAGGGAGAGTAACCGGGAGATTTGATACAACACTGGTAAATAGGACAGTGGCATATTCCAACAAGGACAGGGTATCCCGGGAAAGTTGTCACCAAAACCAAGATAATCCAGCAAGTCACTAAACAGCCATCAGATATCCTCTGAACATTCATTATTATGCCATCAATGTATACGGACACATTGCTGACACCACATCCAGGAATACAACTCATCAAGACAAACATCAACACAGTGCCAGTTACAGTGAAGAATCACTTCCACTATGAAAACGTCACTTTTTCTCAGATGTTCGATGATTTCATGCTTGTTGGAGTCAGACGTCCTGTTCAGAGACCAGAACAAGATTTCCCAGAGGACATGAACACAACAGACCACAGATGTGTGACCCTGTGAAAATGACAAATCACATCCAGCTCAGCAGGGTCCTGCATGGGTGGGTTCTCCAATTCACCTGGTGGTCAAAATCCTCTGAAGGCTCCGAGTCTAATTGCTGTAATAAAATGTATCTTTTACTGATAATGGGAACCAATGTCAATACCATTTCATATAAAAGGAAGCACTGAATTTAGAGTTGTCAGCTGTCACTAGGGACATGGATGAACTGGTTATTTGCCCACCCAGCATAATATCTGCCATTACAGCACCTACAGACATGCAATAACAAACACTGCAGATCATAAAGGTCCTCTGCATGATTTTGCCCGGAAACTACGTTATTGCTGAACATAAAGTCTTGATTCACCCCAAAACAACACATTTTCTACCTTACCTTTAGTGGTGTCTAGCCATGCAGATTGTTTGGGTTTTTTTGTCCAGGTTTTGAGACATTTGTCTCTGACATTTTTGCCCCCAACCCGAAACAATGGAGATTAATGGAATTTTGTTTGTGGTGCTCACACAACATTGATTCAACTGACATTCAACAGCACCATCTCTTTCCAGAAATGGTCCCTGTCACTCTGGACAATCCACAGTAAAGGGACACGTCATTTTCAAAGACTGTCCATTGTATTGGTGTGGAGGCAGAAATCTCAGAGAGAGAGAGATATCTCAAAACATGGACAAAGAAAACCAAAACTGTCGGCATGGATAGATACCCTAAGAGGTCAGTGAGAATAACATTTATACATTTATTTGCCTTGATGTTTGTTAAAGTTAATATTTTTGTTTGGTACTGCAGTTGTGAGAATAACTGTTTAGAAAACTCTTCTTGGTTGATGCATTTAGGGAATTTAGAGCACCAGATATTGTGCACATTTTAATACAAGAAACAAAGTAAAATGACCCTTTTTTACAACCTCCTTTCGGTAGTTTGACAGCAAAATTTGTAAAGTTAAGTCTTGGATGTAGGTTTCTTATAGAAAGGTAGGTCAATCTAAAAACATATGGTGTGCTCGGCAGTAATTGCAGGTGTTTGATACTTGTAGTTAATGGGCTAAAACATACAAAATCAGTGTTATGGTCTTTAAACTAGAATGACGACTCAATCAACTCCAGAGAGGTCAAAGGGCAAAGACCCAAATTCAGTCAAAGGCGACTGACGGACGGCTCGACGACGTCACACACACACACACACGTTCATACACAAACACTCACAGGTTGGGCAGTCGGTCAGGATTAAAAGCAGCAGGAGAGGAGTGTGTATTTGAGTGAGTGTGTGTGCAGGGAGGTGATGCAGTCCAGGATCAGAGGCATGAGATTGAGGATCAGAAGAGGAGGAAGGTGAAAGAAAACCAGTGAGATTCTGGAGGTAAAGTCACAGCTCTTTATCCCTGAGATAAACCATAAAACATCAGAAAAAAACAGAAACATTCGCAAAAATAATTTAACATCAGCAGCTGACTGGACGACGATGAAGACTGAGGGGATGACAGACTCAACATCTATCACACAAACCGACAAACAGCTTCATGGTTTACAGCCATAAAGGATATTTTATCATTTACTAGCAGTTAGTAAATGCTAGTGTGCGTGTTAGCCTGTTAGCAAGGAAGGTTGCAAGTGCACAAGCTAAAAAGGTAGGTGAGCCATGAGACAGGTTTGTGTGTAAAACACAATACAGACACTGCTAGCATAAATGCTAAAAATACACGTAAAATGTCTTTTTGTTAAAAACACACACCAAAGGCCAGATTTAGTTTCTGACTTATATTTAAGGATTCTTGTTCTTTTAATACTGAAGTACCTGCAGTTATTTGGTTAGCTACTGCAAAATGCTACAACTTTTATTGCACTTACAAAATTGAAATTGATAGATGCTGAAATATCTGCCCTTAAAGGATAATGCTGGCGTTATTTTATACTTTTCTTATTGCCAACAAATCCCATGAAAAGGACCAAACCCAACAATGTTAGTCGGTCTCTCATATTCGGACTTCCTGTCTGTGGCTCTCAGTTCCACGCCCATTAGTTCCTACTTGAAGACAGCACAAAAATGTTATAGTTTCATATTTAAAAAAAGGAGGAAATAGTGCATTTGTTGGGGACTATTTTCAGCAGCGGATGAATCCACATTTGGTGCTCTAGTGAGTATTTGGGGCAGAAGGACAGTGTGTGTGTGGCACTGAGTCCAAATAAACTATGTTCATGGTGATGAAGAAACAACAGTGTGGCTCACTGATGTGTTCAGTTTTTGGAGCAACAATGGAGGAATAAGATATATATCAGGCTTTGGATACACACTCAGTACTTGTTAGTAGATACATTCATTGTCCATTTGGGTCTTTTTATGGGATTTGTTGACAAGAAGAGAAATATTAATTATCACCAGACTCATTCTTTATATGAGAATCAGCTACTTTAAATTATGACGTAAAGAAGTCAGGGGGAGATGAAAGCTGTTGTTCAGTGTAAGGGAACGAAGGGCAAGGTTGGGGGGTAAATTCAGCGGGAGGTGGTGAGGTGATTTTAAGGGTTGGTGCGCAGATGTGTTGGGTGCTAAGTGGAGAGGATTACAAAAATGAAGCGCTAAAACTGAGGTAATGAAAATGCATGTGGACTGAAAAAGTAAAACTAAACCATGTCGGTCTGACACTGTCGAACTTGTTGATTGCTAGAGATAGATGGTACAGGAATTTCCAAACATACCTACCTCCTTCACTGAGTGTGGTTTATTTTCTTTATTTCCTTTTGTAAGCTAATGTATTCTGGAAACAAAATACTTTAATAAACCAAAAGTCTCGTCCGAACGTAGCTAGCAGCTGGCCTCAAATGTTGCGTCTGTTTCTGTTTTCTTCAGTGTGATGGTTGAAGTGTGGAGGAAGTCATGCATTACAGTCACCTCTGTTACATTGCTGATTAATCAAAATACTTTTCAATTTAAAAAGCTTTTCCAGAAATCCTGTGTATGTTTGGAATTTTCTTGTCCCGAATTCGCAATGGACATTTCTGTGGAGTATTTGGGTGTTTACCTACACTCTAGTATCCCGATGTGATCAGGTTTTTGGAGTTTTCTGGTCGTGCTTTCGCATGTAAACATCATATCCTGGTTTTGTAAATCTGGATAAAACCTTATTCTGGTTTTGAGAAACAATGGGCCTCATACAAGAACATTTTCATGTTCTTATCCTTAACCGCTCTTACGAAGTTTGCTCGTACAAGTGTTCCAAGCAGATTCATCAAACTCTATATAAGCAATCTTCTGGAGTGAACAGAGCTGAGCAGTTTGTTACTCAGCCATGTTTTTTGTGTTTGAAAAAAGTTCCAATTTACCCAGAATTCATAGCAAGACCCTGGACAATTTTCAGCCACAAGTCACGTAAGAGTAAAATGAAAACAAGTCGTGCTGTTGAAACTCAGAAGACAAAAACATGACATTACAGTTCAGTGTCAGTAATCGTATTAGACGACCCAAAACAATTCGAAAACATTAATACAGCTGCAAAGGTTAGGTCAACAGAGGAGTGCCGTACTGTGACAGAAATAGAGAGGGAATGGTTCGACATGAAGTCAGATGCTAAACATACTGTATGTCTTGCTAAAGCAAAGAGGTCCATGACTTAGATGGAAGGTGGTCGAGGGGATGTAACGGTCACAGAGATGGACTAAAGAGAATCATACAGCAGGTGATGTTACACTGTCGGGTGTTATAACAGGGGATGATACTGAGGCAGCTGTCAGACAACTACTCAACTGTAGAAGTCGCTGATACAAAATGAGCCAATAAAAATAACACCTAGAAGAAATTAGCCTTGATGCTTTTGGTGCCATTTAAAACAACAAGTGTACTTCAAAACGTGCACGTCAGACACTTTGGGCCTTTAGGTCAAACAAGTATTTTTCCCTGTGGAAAAGTTTCTAAGAACGAAAAAACTAATGAATACGTCAGATTCTCTTAAATCGCTGGTACAAGAACAAATCTGTTCATACGAGTTATTCTTGTATGAGGCCCATTATGAGTTAGAGGTACTCCAATAGAAACCAGAATACTCTGTGTGTAGTGATCGGAAAAATGGAAAGGTGTTTAATTGTCAGTCTTGTCATCTTTTTTTAAAATCAGAAACCAAGATAATGTTAGAATCATGTAAACAAGAAGAAGAATATCAAGATTACCCGTGTTTCATGTCAACGTGAAGTCCTGAACACGGTCAAAACCAGAATAAGACTCAAAACCAGGATACTAGTGTGCATGTAAATGTACTCCTTGTCTTCAGAGACTATTTAAGCCCTCACATTTTGAATTCACATGCCGTTTCATCCTCTGTTACTGTTCATTTTTGTTATTTCAGCCTCCATATTTGTGGGGGGGATCCGTGTCTGTTGGACCAAGCTGCAGGCGTCCATCTGTCTTCTTCTTCTGCTGTTTATCGGTTATGTGCTGTACCTACCGGCTGCAGCGGCGGGCTGCGTCCGTGCGTGTGGCGGGGAGCGGAGGGGAGACGCGCCCCGGGGTGGGGGAGTCGGACTGGGGCTGCTGGGACTGTGCTGCTGCCTCAAGAACGGGCTGTCCAAGCGGCCTGGCGGTCAGGGACGACACACAGCCACACACACACACACACACACACACACACCCGAACACGAAGATTCAAACACACACACACACACACAAACAGATAAAGACACGAAGCGACGCACCAGGACAGAGAGATGTGGGGAAGATAAGACAGGAAGACAAGACGGACAAAAAGCAAGAGAGGGAGGGAGAGTAGAGGGAAGACAGGAGAGGTCAGAGTCACGACAAAAGGAGATCAGCCCCAGAGGTAAAAGTTAGAAGCAGAGAGGATTGTGGGAACCCATGAAGAAGAAAGAGACACGTGGAGAGGTGCCAGAGGAGGAAATGAAAGAAGTTCACAAATTGGAGAAATCAAAGATGACAAAGAGTGGAGGAGCGGGTGAATAAATACATGAAGAAAGAAGGAATGAGGACGGTGAACACAAATGTGGGGTCAAACGAGTGCAGAGGTGGCAGAAGAAAACCCGCCAGGAAAAAAAGGAGACAGAAGAGAAAAGGAGGACGGAGAGAGAGAAAGAAAAGTGGTTAGTGTGGCTGTAAACACACTGACTGTAGACTGCATGCAGTTAGGCAGAAATGAAATGCTGACGGAGTTGTTTTTATCCTCAGGTAACTTCCTTTTCTGTTCCTTTGAACCAGTGAGTTCATGTTTCTGAATAATGAATCCCAGAAAAGAAAAAGATCATTTTGTTTAGAGTCACTGAACACTAAATAAATGTTGGTGTTTGGACGACATGAATCTCCTGCTTCTTTGCTTGTTAGCTGATAACACAATCTGATGAAATCAGTTATCGTGCTTTACAAAATATGATTAATGCACTAACCCTACTTGAAATCATATTTAGTTTCATTGACAGAGACCTGCAATGGGTTGCACCAGCTATGTCCAAGTTCAAACGTAGCCTAGTTTGAACATAATTTCTAATTTAGGTCGGAGTTTACGCACTACTAACATTTTAAGGGTTGCACCAGCTGAAATAGTTCCAACGTAGGCAGAAGTTATAAATTAAATCTTACAGCTACTGCCCATTGTACCTGTGTTGATGTTTGGTTGCACCAGGTTCATCTTAGCTACTCTGGCGTAAAGTCCGCACCAACCAAAATACTGTTACAGAAAATGACGTTGTCACTTCCTGTAGCCAGTAACATTTACCGTGTTGTCTCTCGTGCCAAATTGTCTTTGAACACTTTGCTACGCAATAGCGAAGAGGCTAACGGCTAAAAATAGCTAACGTTAATCACCAAACAACAACAAAAAGGTACATAAGTTGGTATTTAAGTTGTAACTTCTGCCTACGTTGGAACTATTTCAGCTGGTGCAACCCTTAAAATGTTAGCAGCGTGTAAACTCTGACCAAAGTCAGAAATACGTTCAGAGTAGGCTACGTTTGGCCCCGGTGCTGGCCCTTAGTTGGTGTAAAGTCCTCCGTATTTTGGTTAGTGTGGACTTTACGCCATAGTAGCTAAGATTTACTACCCCTGCCACCAGTGACCTCATTCAAATGAATGAGGGTGCTGCGGGCCTAAAGTCGGTCCAAACACACCCTTAAGGCCTTTAAGGCGGCTTATACCTGCTGTAGGGATTTCTGGCACAACTTCTTCACAACTTGAAAGGTGCACGGAGTCTGCAGAGGTCAAAACTCCAGCAACACTTGTAGTATGTAGAACAACTTATATGTAGCCTGAGAGGTGAAACCCAGGGCAAAATGAGCCTGTATAGCACTTACTACTTACTAGAAAATCAGCTGTAAAAGTGAGGGGGACATGCCCCACCCATCCCCCAGTGGAAATTACACCTTTGCCACTGACATTAAGGCTCTGTGTCTGAAGCAGGGTCTTGACAAACACTAACGCTGCAGACAAACAACGCACACCAAAGTAAGTAAGCAAATTAAAATTAAAATCACATGGAAAAAAAGCTCAAAGGGTCGGAATTTGTCACAGTTTGTAACAGTGAGAAAAGAGATCGTCTTAAAGGTCTCCCCTCTTGATCGAAAACCTTTTGCGATACATGACGAATCTCTGAAAATGAAACGTTTAAGGTCTGGTTCGAAGGAAGCAGCAGCTGAGGAGATGCTGAATGTGATTAATGGCATGTTGAACTTGACAAATAATGATTCAGATGTCATGAACCCTCACCCCCACCCACTGCCTCCATCTCTCCTCCACCCCTGGAGTCTCCTTCAGGTGCTTCATCTCTTCACCACACAGTGAACCAGGACAGGAAGCTTTTCACGCCTGCAGATCTATCTGTCCATCTATCCATCTATGCCACTTCATACTTCTACTCCACTACAATTCAGAGGGAAATACTGTACTTTTTACGGCACTATATTTATTTCACAGCTAGTTATTTGTCAGATCAGAATTTTGCATTAAATATATTGTGCTTTCCTACATTTTTGCCTTGTGAACTCTAACAAAAAGACAGTGTGTAGTTGTGGCTCCTCGTTATTTTCCACCAAAGAGACAGAAACATTTCACACAAACAAAAATCAATCTCTAGAGAAAAGTCCAAAAATATGAAAGCTAATTTGTGTATCAGAACTTTCTCTTCTTTCCTCTCACATTAATCTCCTCACGGCCCCTCAGATTTATCTGGTGACCCTTTGGAGGGGCCCGACCCCTAGGTTGGGAACCACTGGACTGAACTATCTAATGTCACATGGAACAACATCTCTTACTGCTTTTACTATTTATACTTCAATTGCATTTAGCTGACAATACTTTTGTAAGTACGTTTTTGAATGTAGGACTTTAACTTGTAATGGAGTATTTTTATATTAATGTATTGACATTTTTTGACAAGTAAAGGATCTGAGTACGTCATTCACCACTGTTGGAGGCAGGTGTTTGCTTTTCAAAGACGTCACCTGCATGAATTTAGGAGTAAAAAGACAAAGAGGAGCAACACTTTCACTGTTTTGCAAGAAAAACTTGCAAAACTCACGTCTGTTTACTGTCTGTGGCATAAAAACACTTCCTGTCCTGTTTTAAAACCTTTTTTTTTTTTAAGACTGCGGATGGAAAGATGAACACAGCTTTCCTTATTTTCAGTTCAGCTATTTGGTTAGTTGATGGTCCTTGTTTTCTCCAGGTTTCACAAGAACACATTAGTACAATACATTAGTATAAACCTCTTAATGGATATAATAATATATAATAATGGAGTTTATTTACAGTAGGTCCCCTCTACTCTTTCACCCCCGAATAAACTGAACCCAGACGATCATTTTTAGGTGAGTTTTAAAGTGTTTACCGGTCCTGTGGACGGACACGGGCGAGGTGTCGACGCTGATGGTCATGGCTCTCTCCTTCTGCTTGAAAAACTCTCGCGGGTTTCCTGACCGCTGAGCGATGATGGCCTTCGCCTCCTAGAAACACACACACACACAGATAAATATAGACTCCACAGCAGTCTGGATTATACTGATGTTTAGCACAAAGAACAGCTAATAAACAAAGCGGCATTGCTCCAGTCTCAGGCTTTCGGTTTTACTTAAAAACCATCATCAGGAGCAGTTTTATTTGGTATTTATTAGCTGTTATTGACCATCAGTGGATCTCCTGGTTTTATCCTTTAGCTGTCCAGTAAATAGTATAAGTAAACAGTTTTGCCTAACAGGGGTGTGAGTTTGAGCAGCTAATGAAAGATTTTGGGTAACAAGCCAATAAAATAATGTTACTTTACTGAAACTGGCTGATCCAAAGTCACACATTAAAACAAGAGGCTTTCCACTGGGCGATGATGTATTTTCTTCTTTCGAATCAGCACTCCTGAACTTTCCAGACTGACAGAATCTGTATTTTATACATTTGTTAGTGTGCTGTAATTACCTTTTCCTCTGTTATTTATTTCCTTTCATTTCGTACTTTCTGACTGGCTTGTACTTATTTTCACACAGTAGCTTTTGTTGTTGATTTCGATGTAGTAGTTTGCAGGTGTGCCAGGTTATTGCCGTCTGTCTGTCGGACTCACCTCCACCTCAGACTCCTTCTTGTCCAGGTTGAGGTCCTCGATGCTCGGCTCTGCTGCCTGCAGAGAAGAATAATACAGATTAAAGATTCAAAAGAAAAAAAACCTGCAAAACAGTAATTTGAGGATTCGAACCTAAAGCAGGGAAAAAGAAAGGTGCACTAAAACAGATGAGAAGGATTTTCCAAGTCCAGACTCCACATGAATCCTGTGTGACTGAACACAGATCCAGCTTGTGAAGCTGAAGGGAATCACACGATGCCACCAGCGAGGGGCGACAGACACTACGTTTGTTTCTGCCAGCTTCATTCAGCAGACGTCACATGCAGGAGCCACAGAGAGGCTAAGGTGTTGTAATTTGTTTAAGGTACGTGTTTAAGTGTTGTAAATAAGCTCAGGCTATGAATGCCGATAGGTGGTAGAACAAGAGTGTGTATTTCTACTGGTGAGACGGATGAGCAAGATGAAGTGAACTTAAATTGTGTTTCACTGAAAAACACAGAAACTTACCATGGAGGTCTGGTCCCGCAACCTCTCTCTGGCCTCTTCCTCCTCCTGCAGCTTCTTCCTGTTCTCACACACACACACACACACACACACACACACACAGATTAGATAATAACTTTACACTCCTGAGACCTGGAACATACCTGATACTTTAAACACCACAGTGACCGGGAGCCACAAGGTTGTGAACGTGAACAAGCGTCAAACCAAAACCAGGGTCCCGTTTCTCGATAAAGATCTTAGAAGTTAAATGTGTTTCCTACGAGCGCATGCCGTTGACATCACTTAACATCAGCTGTCCATGGTGCTTTAAAGTAACTTTGCATATTGAACTCTCTGTAAGCCGTGCTGCATATTAAACATACCTACATCACAAAGCGTTAAGTGCTGTAAAGACACAAAGAAATGTTTTATCCTTGGAGTTGTTCAGTATGAAAGTGAAGCTTGATATCTACAGTTTACAGCTTGCTGCTGTTTTTGATTGATCAGCTGCTGCTTGAGACAGATGTTAAGCTCACATTAAACCTAAAATGAAGAAGTGACGGTTCCTATGAGTTTCATGAACATGCAGTTCAACTATTGTGGATGTAATTCTGTCATTTCTCTGTTAGACCTGCTGTATATGAGCATGTGACGAACAACATACACACAAGTAAAAACGGAAGAGAAGATACGGGACCGAGAAGAGGAGTTTAGTTTAGTTTTATTTTCGTATCGTTTTAATTTAAACATCACCACTCATTTTGCATCAAATGTCACTTAAAGAAAGTCAGCGTTCATGATAAAAGTATAGATAAAACATGAACAAAAACAATAAAAGCTTCAATAAAACATGTCGTTCTTGGACGCTCTCGGCGTGGGGAGGAAGCACTCTATACAACACTTCTTAACCTTAAGAAGGTTGGTGAGACGGATTTTATGATCATCGCAGTCTTAATGGTGGTTTTGGGAAACAGGGCCCGGGTTAGTTTAACAGCCTCACTAAACAGTTTCACTAAATTTGCAGCACAAGATCATTTACTCTCTTGCTAATTTTCACATGTGCAGAGTAATCAAAAGAGACATCATACTTGCAGCTCGTGCATGAGCTTACGAGACCCCTGCAGGACTCACAAATTTATATGCATCATTTCTACAAAACGGGCCCCAGTTTTGTAGAAGAATCTGCAGATGTTAGTCCTGAAATCAGGGTTCGTACAGCCCTGATTTCAAGCACTTTCAAGGTACCTAAACCAAAAATTTCCAGACTCTCGAAGCCTTTATTATCACATCTAAATAGTTACTATAAATTCAGGAGACAACAAACAAATATGACAACGAGATCGTTTAATTTCAAGAATTAAAAGATGTTTGGTTTGCACTGTAGATGATGAAACACCAGATTATGTTGAAAAATCAAGCATTTTTCAAGGAGTATATTCGAATTCTAGAACATTCCTAACCTTGAAAACATAACGGTTTTTTCCCAAACTTTCAAGACTTTGTACGAACCCTGTGAAATAGATTTGTTTTTAATTTATTAGTACAATGTTGAGTGTTTGTGTATCTGATCCTCACCTGTGCTCCTCGATCTGCATCTCCCTCTCGCGGTACCTCTTCTCTCGGTTCTCCTGCTCTTTCCTCTCCAGCTCCATCCGCTCCTCCTCGTAGCGCTGCCGCTCCTCTGCTGCCTTTCTCTTCTCCTCCTCCTTCCTTATCTCCTCCTCGCGCTGGAGAGCAAACGCAGAAAAACACGACACAAGTGAACGGAAATGTTCTAGGGCTGCAGCTAATGACAAAGAATTGAAAGATTGTAAGAAATGTCCATCAGAGTCCAAGGTGATGTCTTCAGATGTCTTGTTTTGTCCAGAAAACCCAGAGATATTCAGTTTACATGATATAAAACAAAGAAAAGCAGTAAATCTGTGAAGCTGGTACCAGAGATTAATTAAGAATTAATCCACTATCAAAAGTACTGTCCATTAATTATCTGTAATTCGATGAATGTAGTTCAGATGCTGAACAACCTGCTGTTCAACTTGATATCTATAGTTTCAGAGTTTCCGAAGCTGTGAAGGGCAGATCCAGTGAACAACCTGCAGCTAGATGAAGCGCGCTGTCATTTTGCATTTTGTTTGAATGTGCTGAAGGCAACACAGCTGGAGGACGCAGACGTTTCACTTTGTTCTTTACTTCCACTCGACGCCACACAAACTGTATTTATTCAACACTGATCAGATTAAGAGGAATAGTTCAACATTTTGGGAAAAATGGTTATTTGCTTTCTGGCAGAGAGTTAGATTAAAAGATTGATACCACTGTATGGTAAATATGAAGCTACAGGTTAGCTTAGCTTAGCACAAAGACTGGAAACAAGGAGAAACAGCTAGCCTGGTCCTGACCAAGGGTAACAAAATCCACCTACCAGTACCTCTAAAGCTCACTGATTAACCCTTTATATCTCGTTTGTTTAATCGATACAAAAACGTGTAAAAACAACACGTTGCAGTGTTTTGGGGGGTGATGGATTATTTCTTGGCTCTGAGCAGTTAGTGTGCCTGAAAAAACAGAAGTGCATTACAACACCTTGCTTTGTTACAGGGGTTACGTGCCGGACTATTTCTTGGCCAGACACACTAACTTCCTGGAGTCGCCGCTGGTTGCCTGGCAACTGCTCAGAAGCAAGAAACAGTCCGTCACCCCCCAAAACACTGAAACGTGTTGTTTTTACCCTTTTATTCGTACGGATTAAACAAACAACATATTACTTGTTAATCAGTGACCTTTAGGGGTGCTGGTAGGTGTATTTTGTTACCTTTGGACAGAGCCAGGCTAGCAGTTTCCCTCTGTTTCTAGTCTTTGTGCTAAGCTAAGTCTCGGTAAGAAAGCGAATAAGAGTATACCGAACTGTCAAAATACACTGGTAAATGGTGATAAATGTTCCTTACAATGAATATTTCCTAAACGTTGCACTATGATCTATTGTTTGTATTTGTCTTCAGAAATAAAACAAATGCATACGATACCTTAATGGATCGTTCCGATTTATTACTACTTGGGTCTAATTTTTGTACTTTTGGTTCATCATTCATGTCGGTAAAAACAAGTTAATGGCGAAGGTCTGCCGTCACTAAAAAGACACGTGAGCAGTCAGACGATCAACGAAGTTGGTAACAAACCTCCAGGAAAGAGAAAATGAAGGCGGACGGTAAAATGATTACCCAAACTGTCTGCTGTAAACATCCACCACAGTTTACAGACCAGCTTCAGCTTTGATCGACTGTACTTACTGTAGTCGTTAGCTGAAGTTTTCCTGTTCAATGAGCGACCATTACCGACATTTGGAGCGCCCTCATTTCACTTTAACCTCCAAATAAAGTGGTGGTGGTGAGTATTTCAGTGTTATCACAACTGACAGAAACGATGGAGGTAGATACGACCCACGCTGTAATGAATCAAAATGATCCTTTAACTTTGCGCATTGGAATAATGATGCCGGATTAAACTGTTTGTCTCATTCATGCTTTCTTTCCTTCCCTCCATCTTTTCCTCCTTCCTCCACACCTACCTTGGCCTGCTCCCAGAACTCCTCTCTATTGATTTTCTTCATCTCCACCTCTGCGTTGGTCTTCTCGTACACCGTGCCCTGCATCAGGAGAGAGAGCGGGTAGAGAGACATTGCTCAGGTCTCCTGAACCGAGTGTTTTTGCATGTTAAAGACACAAATTAACTTTACAGGTGGGAAGGGTAACGTATGAACAACTACATGTTGTTCTGTGTATACTGTGAACGCTCTTGTTTGATAGACGGCCTGTTAACACTTAATTTTACATTCTAGTGGAGATCCCAAAGTATCCAAAGATACTAAATTATATCAGGTTGATATTTTGGTAAGAATTTGTGTAAAATGACGTACAAGATATTTCCATTTGATTTAATGGTGCAGCCACAAAAACACGTGGTCTGTGCTGGAACAAGCTCCAACAGAATATACTCATTTAGTAGTATGTTACTTTAGTGATATTGACGTTGGTCCAGTTTGAAAAACGAATGATAGACTCAACAACTTAAACTACATCTCCATGATCTTTTATGTAGATAATGACCGACCCAACCCCAGCATAAAGACAGTCCACTCTATATCTTTATCAAACTTTACAGTGATTCTTCTTTAGTCAGCCATCTTTGGCTGAACGTTAATAGGACAGTCAGGCAGATTAGCATATTAACCAGACAGAAGTGAAGAGCTGACAAAAAGCGACAGTTGTCTTTAAAGATGGAGAAATTGACAGTTTGTCAACTGCACTGTCAGATTTTTACAGCTGACTAAGTCATTGTTAATTATGCAATAAAAATGGCAGCTCTTACTATTTGAAAATGCCCCTCTTTTAAATAGCCATTTTGATATAAAAATGATCATTCGTTCCCTTCAGGTGGAAACATTAAAGAGGTTAAGGTGTATATAAAAGTGATGAACAATTGAAAACACTGATGACAACATTAGTATGTGATCAGACTGTTGCATTCATTGATTCTGACTGATAAATGTGCCGAGGGAGACGAAGAAGAAGCTTAAACTTTACTTAAAAGGCACTGGTATAAAAATGTGTGTGTGAGTTCTCTCTCTCGCTCTCTCTCTCTCTCTACCACGTCTCCGTGGTCTTCCTCTCGGGTTCTCAGGCGGCTCAGGACTGGACTCGCCGCCGCCGCCGCCGCCGTCCCGTTGGTCAGCTGCTGCCCGATGGCTGACGGGTCGATGTCGTCCAGACTGCTGGCGTTGACGATGACCTCCACCCCCTGGTGAGAGAGAGAGAGAGAGAGAGAGAGAGAGAGTCACCACATGTTATTCTGTTACTGTTTCTAATGCAAGTTTTGCTTATTTTTCTTTTACAAAAAAGAAGTTAAATCTGATCTTGCATACGGTTTTAAAAGTACTCTCAATGGTTAAGTTTTTCAAACGTGTATTTTTCCCTCCTTTTATCTTTTTTCCTCATCAATATTCTGACTATATGTAAACTAATGTCGCTGCTTTGGCAGCAATACTGTATCAGATTATGGTGATCACGCCAATAAAGCCATTTCAATTTGAATTAGAAATTTCGAATTTAAGACAGACACACAGCTGTTCGTTTTTGATTAATCAACTCTAAATTCATCTCTTAATTTTATTCAATGCAAGAGTCCCACTAGATTTTATTCAATTCTATTTCTGATATTTCTGATTAATTTGAGCTAATGGCCTGCGTGGTATATTGTACAGTACTATAGTCGTATTCATCATTTGTTAATCACTGATCATATTACAGATTATTCATATCAATAAATACTGTTGGGACTGTGTGTGTGTGTGTGTGTGTGTGTGTGTGTGTGTGTACTGTCCCAAAAAGGGTCACTGAAGGTGTGATGAAATCGAGGCTGTGTGGGAGAGAGAACTGCCACTCAGAATAATGACACTTCAACACACACACACACACACACACACACACACACACACACAAATAAATAAATAAAACATCACCCCTGCTTTAATCTCGATCTTTTTTATCTACTCAACAAATCCAAAAATACACACTCGGCCAGGTGTAAATACACACACACACACTCACACTCACACTCGATGGGAGGATTGTCATTCAGCTCAGAGAGATTACTTTAAAAAGAGATGGTGTTAGTCATGCACTGTAACACACACACACACACACTCCTCTTTGATCCTCCTACAGGTTTAATGCGCTGCAGCTTCTTTTTCCTGCACAGAGTTCGGCTGAAAACAGACGAATATTCAAACGTTGTGCATGTGACAGCAGATTACGAAACAGACACACTCACCTCAGATCTGCTGCATTAGTTCGCACATAACTACACAATAACATGAGTGTGAAGTTGAGATAGTGTTGCCTTCGTAATATCACACAAGATGAAAGATTTGAACTTGAATGCTGCAGAAATCTGATCTTTACAAGTTAAACCAGGTGTGCTGATACGATGACACAGCAGCACTTATTACTGCACTGTATCTGAATTTTATTTCATTTTAAATTAAATTCGATTCTATCTTAATTGATCTTATTGTTTTGAATGTCATTCTAATGCTTTTCTTTGCTGCCTCTGTGTTTGAAATGTGCCTCAAACCTTAAACTGCAGCTAAGCTAATGCCAGAGCAGCGGCCCCACCAGGACCAAGCTACAGAAGTCAGCGTGGTCAGCAGGAGCTAATAAGGATCCAAAGAAATAAACAAGAAAATAAAACACATGTTGATGAATATAAAAGATACTTATTGATTTAGTAATAGGTGAAAGTACCGTGGTGGGTCTGACCTGGAAGAAGTCTGCGATGGTGGCGACGTGGCTGGCACAGGCACACTTCCTGGCGTCCGGCACGTCTTCCCCGACCTGAGAGAGAGAGAAGCAAAGAGTTCAACATCACAGCAGCTGACGTGTTTCCGTTTAGTTTCTCGTCCCCCCCCCCCCTCGTTGTGGTCTGATCAGGGCCTTTGTTCAGCCGTGGTCACGTTCAGTTACTGAAACGGTTGCATGTATTCCAGCAGGCTGGATGTGATTCAGTAATCACAGCTCATTCAAACCGACACAATGCAAACGCAAGAAAGCAGCAATTACAGAGAGAAAGGGACGCGAGGAAACGGCCCCATCTCATCTGAATTTATGGCAATTTATCCCTCAATAACACAATTTAACCACTTTATCTGTGTGTGAGAGACAGACTGAAGAGGGGAAAGCATCTGTGGAACATTTTGGCACTGTTGGGTGTATTTTTGGGTCTATTTCTGTTCATTTTTGTGCACTTTGTCCATTTTTGGCCCGTTTCTGGCACAGTCTGGCCCGGTTTGGCCCAGTTTGCTTCGGTCTGGTGCTCTTTTGGCTGTTGCTGCGTTACATTATGATGGGCTCCTCTGGCTCTGCTCCCAGTCTCATTTAAACCCCAAATGTCTCTTTCTTTCTCTCTCTCGGTCTCCATTCACTGCGATTACCGGATCTCTCTGTCGCTTTCTGCTGCTTTTTTAAATTCAACTCTCTCCTTGAAATCCCTTTTATATTTGACTAATTTGCAACAGCAAATATGTTTTGAGACAAACGTAATGCCACCCAGATTACGTTTTAGCAGCAACAAAGTGATGAAACGTTTTTAATCAACGTGCCTGACAAGCCGCAAAATGTTCTGTATGTCTAGTGACAACACATTTCATTTGTTTTCCCCACTAATATCTGTTCTTGCTGCAGTTTATCCACTCATAGTAACTGAAGCATGGTTACATTTATTTAGGGTTATGTTTAGGCAACTCACAGCACTTGGTTAAGGTTTGGGAAATATCGTAGCCTTGAAAAGGTCTGATCTAGGATCTAGTTCTAGTAGACAAATGCAAAAAAATTACTGCTATTTGACGTAAACCAGGCAGCAATTATGTTTCCCTCAAAACCTAATTGGCAAAACAAATTAGTAGTATATAAACCTAATTTCTAAGAGACCAGGTTGTTTTATTCCACCTCTCTGCTCTCGCTCGGGCGCTGCTGCTGTTGTCAGGTGCAGAAAGTGAAACATTCATCTTAACGCTCTCAGCCGAACTGTGTTTAAATGCTGTTAACGCACTCTGTTGGAGACAAAATGATTCATTTCTTC
Organism: Maccullochella peelii; assembly: GCA_002120245.1. Lineage (NCBI taxonomy): Eukaryota > Metazoa > Chordata > Actinopteri > Centrarchiformes > Percichthyidae > Maccullochella > Maccullochella peelii. The sequence continues at coordinate 231,957 of LKNJ01000274.1, forward strand.
CCGTTTCACTTCCTTTTCATCACAAATTAAATAAATGACGGACAAATATCTCCGGCTCTGATTCGACTGCGCCTTTTCTCTCCGGAAGGTCAACAAGTTGAATCTCTCCAACATCATTACAGCTTCAGCCCTCTTATTAAAATCACCACATGAAACGCTGGAAAGACGCCGTCTGTACTCTCCAAACAAGAATCCATGAAAGTGTCAGAAACACCTGACAACCTGAGCCCAATTATGAACCAGTCAATGACTGCCCAAGCCCAAATGGTGCTGTGCATTTACCATTTATTTTTCCACTTATTCGTGTCAGATGGGGCAAAAATATCAATCTTTATTGGTTAAAAATGACTTCACAACTGGTGCCAATTCCCATTTAAGGGCATTTTCTGTATTTAGAAACCTGGGCCCTATTTTTTAAACATATTTTGAGGTCTAAATGACTAACAGTTAGCAAAAGTTTTGGGATTGGTCCAGTAGATCGCCTCAGCTGATGGCTGCAACGTAATCCTTTGGTGCAACTGCACCCGTCAAAGTCTATCCACTAAAAGTGCTTGTTTTTGCCACTGACTTTGGCTCAGACTGTTTTTCTAAGAGTCTGACAACATTATGGAAAGGATCCCTGCAGAGACAGACCGTTTGTGTTCAACCAGAAACAGAAAGTCTCGCTCTGAAATCTCTCGAGAGTTTGACGACGGTGGAAATGTGAGTTGGAGAGAGGAGTTTGTTGTGTTGGAGTACAGGAAGTGTAGCTTAGTGTGTTGTCTGTTAGACACTTAGAATAACAATGTACAACTGACTTAACTGACATTATAATAACACAATAGACCTAATTAAAGTAGACCTGATTGCATCAGATTGTACAGGTGTACCTAATAAAGTGGACACTGAGTGTACGTCTGCAGCTCTAAACTGCTGCTGTTACGTTTCCTGCTGAGGCTACAGCGCTGTGATTGGATGACGCAGACAGAACCTGGATTCAGGTCGCTGACACGGTATGTCCTTGTTAAATTAACTGTTGAATTAAAAATGTGCTGTGACCCTTAATGACTCTGATATTCTCCTTTATTACCTCAGAGGACATTTCAGTGTGTGTGTGCGCTGCCCCCCCACACCCCCACCCGGCGACTCACCCAGTTGATGAGGATGTATCGTGGCAGAGCGGAGGTGGGCTCCTTCAGGCTGCAGAAGCCGTACATCACCCTGCCGCTGTCAAAGGTCAGCGTGATCTCCGGCAGACCGCCTCCTGCACCACAGAACAAGAGACGCGTTTCAGTGTTTCTGTTAGACCGTCAGCGACGTCATCGAAATACACAAACTGGCAAAAGATCAACAAATGAATCAACTTGTGAAAGAAACTAGAAAGCAATCAGAGGTCATATAATATAACTCTGAAGAGACCAGACAATCTGTCTGTCAGTCTGCACCTGGATCTGCACCTGTGGTGACAAACAATCATTAGAAATACCTAAATCCTGTCTGGGAACATCGAGGCTTTGTACGGTCAGAGTCGGAGTCATCACCATTCATAGTCACCATGCTACTGCAGCACCATTCGTTTGTGAAATGCCATGATGTGTTTCAGGATCAGGAACTAAATTCAGTTGCAATTTTCCCCACATGCTGCCAAGAGATTTTCATTTAATGTAACAGGCCGTGCAAATGATAGAAAATGGTAAATCATAACAAAAAAACAGAGAAATTAATGAGTTGTTTTCTGGATTATTCAGAAGTTTAATGTAGCAAATTTGGTATCCAGTAAATCTTAAACATGAAAGTTCATTCTTGACTTTCTTGGACACAAAAAGATTTTGTCATCAGGGTTCAGAAATCCATTTCACTTGAAGTTGAAACGTTGATGTATTTGGTGGTTGGAGGATTATTATTCCCAGAAACAGTTGATTTGTTGATTTTAATGGCAGGTTACTGTACTTATAATCTACTTGAGTATTTCCATGTCATGCTACTGTATACTCCTACTGCACTACTTGCATTTGACAGCCATAGTTAGCGGTTACTTTGCAGATTAAGATCAGTTTATAAAATATAATGCATAATGACAGAGCCGTAGAGTAGGCTATCTAAAGTTGTTAATATGAGCGTGACCCCAACCAGATGTAACATTAAAATGCTTCTTACATGTTTATATTGATGTACATCAGTAACAATAATCCGTTAATATATGATAATAATCTTTATTTATAGAGCAAAAAATCCACGTAACAAAGTGCTTCAGCAAAATAAAACATTCAAATCATAAAATCAAGAAAACAGATACCAATACAAAAGAAAAATATCTTAAAGGAAATATAAAGACAGTTCTAAGAAAAATTAAGTCACGTAAAATCAGGAAAATAAGAGACAGATAAAAGCAGATACCGATATATCGATAAAAAAAGATAAAAGTATGTTTTAAGAAGGGATCACTGGCTCAGCCGACCTGATAATATGACCCTGACAGGAGTAATACTTTTGAACTTTTACTCATTGCTGCTTTTACTTTATTAAAGGATCTGAATACTTCCTCTTCGTCTGCATTTCTGCAGCGATGCGTTCAGGGCCGCTAGTTTTACGCCTCAGATTATGATCCTGTTCAGATATCTACATGCACACATCTACTGGTTCTGGTCCTCTGCGGTTTACAGTGCAGATGAACAAAGCATGTTTCCTGAAATATTCACGTCTCTCTCAGGAAAAGCTGCCGACATGAAGGAAACATGGAGACCACTGCTGGCAGAAGAGGCTCTTTATCATGCAGCTGCATCTCTCCAGCATTAGTGATGCAGACACTTCACTGTAGCAGCTCTAGTTTATTCCTCTCAGAGATTTTATATTCAGGACTTGGTGATTACATTAGACTCACAGAATCAGTCTGATAAGGTTCTCAAAGTAAAACCATGAAACTCGTCCAGCTCTTTAACAAAATCTACCACATTTATGACGACATGTTCAGACAGGGTCATTGATTTTGTTTGATTACAGATTATGGTTTTATCGTTGTTCAGCAATGTAACGAAGGCTGTGCTAATGGCTAGTTTACCGAACGCGCTTAAGGCGACTGTAGAGAGTCATGTATTGTGCACAGAGTTGCGAAGAGGGAGGAGGTTTTTGGGCCTTCAGGGTTCCAGAAGTAAAACTCTCGTTCATTTTCTCAAAGCTATTATCATTTATTCACTAAAGCCACAGGAACTTTCCCCAGGGACTAGGAACCTTTGGAGGAACTCAGGGACCAGGGTCTAAATTAAGTTCTTGATTTTATCCCCACAAAAAGTCCCTGCTCGGGGGGGTAGTAGTACTTTCCAAAAGTACAGGAACTTTGGGGGTGGGACTTGAAGTACTGAACATTTCTGATTGGTCGATTGAGACTACTTCTCAGAAATGCTTCTGGTTTATGAACCGGGAAGGCCCCTCAGATCCCCCGGTTCTCTCTCGGTTCTCTTTTAGCGGTTCCACAAAGCAGAACAAAAACCAGTTTGTTTTTTGTTCATTGAGCCTCGACACGAGTTACAGAAAAAAACGTACAACAGACGGACCGACGACCAAGTCCGGGCCTTACTGAGCTCCTCCATGTTTACTCGCACAAATAATGACGCCTGTCCGTCGCTTTATACGGCGCCATCGTTGTTGTAAAATGCACTTAATGTTATGTGACTGACAGTTAGTCGGACAGTCTGTTATGTGCCTCGCTAACGACGAGCTGAAGCTAAAAATCAAAAACCTGATGAAACAGTTTAAATCGGTTCGCTTTCAGATTCTGGGTCAGTTTTGGATGAATTCAGTTACTATGGCGACGTGTTTTGTTTTTAGCTGCAACAACTGAACTCTCCATAGCCACAGCAGCTAAGGCTAATGTGTGCTGTAGTATTTAGGGCCATTTGCTACAACAAACTGACAGAAAAAAAACACGATTTCTCAGAAACAAAGCTGAAATAAGTTGCTGTAATTGTTACAACATAAACCTGTAATGTGGTTCGATTATCCGGGAGGCTGCTGTGTTTTTGTGTTGAGGAAAATTAAGGAGATAATTAAAAGGAAACTCCTCTTAACTCTAACTCAACTCTATTTGACACAGGGGATGGTGGCCTGTGCAGGTGACTGAGACTAAACTTTATTATAGATTACCTGCTCCGCTGCCAGGTTACACCATCTACAGTAAAAGCTGTAGTCATGTGGAGGCGGTTTGGTCTGGGGGTGTATTTTCAGCAGCAGTATTATAGGAATACTACAGGCAGCAGAGTGTCTCTAGGATCCTCTCGCTCTTCACGTTGCTACTCGGCACTTTGATCGTGAAGGTGACACGACTCTGCAGAGTACATAGGCTACAATACAGTATAGAAGGGAGTATTTATAGTACATAGTTTGGAGAATATTATGGCTCCAAGACCAAACTGACAGAAGGGCGGGACTGAGATCCGCCTGCTACTTCAGCACCACGGACAGCTCCATGGGTTTATCAATATACAGCTCAGTTAGGCTGCTGATATCTCTGATTCTCACTCGCACAAACCTCCGTCAGATAAAGGATCAATGAGTCATTTCTCTCTGCTACTAGGGGATGGAGAGGGGGGATGGCAGAAAGAAATCACTTACTATTATTATTATTTCTAGCTTAAGCTAAACTCAGCAACACATCCACAAGAGACAGAACAAAACACAGACTCAACAATAGGTGCATACATTAAAAACACAAAACTCAGAACTCAGCAAGAAAATACAGACCAAGAACAATACAAGCACCAGATCATTGATGATTAATGACTGAACCCTCTTCAAAAACTTCACAGTGCATTGTGAGTTTTCGTCCTCCCAATGCAAGTACAGAATATTAAAATGCTATTGGAACATGGTTATGAACTGTTTAGTTTCAGTATGTGCAATAAATCATTAACTTTACTGTGAATATATCTAATTACACATACTGTACCTCCACTGGTTATATTTCTCAGTTTATTGTCTTTAGAAGTAACTTACTAAGATTTTTACACTCCAGCTGCTCAGATAAATATCTCATATTTCTTTCTTTCCATGGTGTGTGCTCCCAGCTCCGGAGTAGACATTCACACCCAGCTCAAAGCCATTTTTGTAAGATATAGAGAAATATTGTCATGCTGGTCTCAGTTACTATATTAGGTGTAAGAATAATATGTTACATACACGGTAAACAAAATAAATTTGGCTGAAACAAGTAGTTTTAATTCTACAGTCCTTCCAGTGTATACAGGTTTTTGAGGAAAACCTTCATATACTGCATGTGTGAGGAGTCTCATTAAACTGTAATGATCACGCAGCGCGTCATTAACTGCAGTAATAATGAACTCAGCTCTCTGATAATGGCTCAGTAACAATCAGGAGACAAAGATCAGGATCAGTTTCCCCCCCAAAGCAACAGCAGAACCTGCAGAGTTGGAACCGCAGGTCTGCAGCAGCAGCAAATTACACCCGTCTCCACACATGACGTTAACGTGTTTATAGGCAGCCAAGTTGATTAAAAACATAAAAAGAATAACAGCAAGATGTCACATTTGGGGGAGATTACATTTTTGGAAGAAGCATAAACTTACCTCCTGATGATGCGAGTGTCAAATCATTGCTGTCATCCTCGTATGTGTACAAGGCCCTGTTAGAGACAGAAAACCAAGTTTCACCTTTATGAACGTTACAGTGTGGTTCATGTCTAGAAAGGGACATTAAGCAGATATACTGCTGTTGCAGTAATCTGCAGCTATTCTGATAATCAATTAATCATTTGAGCCATGTTTCAAGCAACAACACTTGAACTCTACAGCCATGCTAGCAGCTCTGTCAGACCGTACTCAGGAATAGCGGTGCTTTGAGCTAAGTGCTAACATGCTCACAATGACAATGCTACCATGCAAATGTTTAGCAGGTATAATGTTTACCATGTTCACCATGTTAGCATGCTAACATTTGCTAATTAGCAATAAACAAGTACAGCGGAGGCTGTTGGTCATTAGTTTTGAAAGTGTTTTGTCATAAACCAAAGTTTTGGGCAAATGAATGAATCATTTTGACCTGATGATGGCGCCAGATGAAAAGTCAGTGGATCACCAAAGTGATTTTGTCCCAATCCATCCGCTAGTTGTTGAGATATTTTACAGGACAAGTTAAAACTTTGGCCTGCTGGTGGTGGAGGAAACAGACCATCACCAAAGTAATTTGGATTCACCCTCTGAATGTCTGTCATTGTGAGCATGCTGATGTTAGCATTTAGCTCAAAGGACCGCTGTGCATAAATACAGCCTGACAGAGACGCTAGCATGGCTGTAGACTTTTTAGTCTACATTGCATATATTTTTGCCCAAAGTGACTCACACTCAACCCCTGCTGTATATGAACAAAAGGTAGACGTTATCAAAAACTGTAAGTGCATCGCTCTTAAACAAATAACAGAGCAGGCTAAGTGCTGCAGAACAAGAGCGTAGAAGTGCTTCACCGTTTCAACACCCTCTGCGGTGAATTTCCTCACACGTCCGCAGAACTGGTTCAGCGTATTGTCTGTAAACACTGCAGTGCTGCTACAAAACACAACCACGCTGCTTTGGACCATGCAATCGCATATTAATTAACATCAGATAACAAATCAGCTGCTTCCTGGATGATGACGGTTCAGGAAAATAACAGTGGCTGATAGAACAAGTGACCAGACACAAATGTTACAAACCTCTTTAGATGACTGATAGAGCTGCTTTATCTGCTCGTGTGTGTGTAAAGCAGATTACTTGGTTTGATTAATGGCTGTGGAAACTCATCTCTGCCTGTGTTAGCAAAGCACTGACACCTTTAATAATGACACACATGTGCACACATCCTGAAGAAACACATGCTTCTGTAGCAATAAAACTAATTCTAACCCAGACGCTAAAAACAAGTCTAAACCCTCAAACACCCCTTTGAAGGAGTGAAGAGCGGACAAAATGTCCTGCAAACATAGAAGAAGAAGACCAATGATGTTTTGTCATAAAAGTACAGCTGAAACAGTTCGTCTAAAGGATTAGTATATTATTGAAACATTATTATTGATGCGTAACATGTAAGCATGTACTGGTCGAGGTGAAGCTAGTTGCAACAGCTTTATATTCTCTTGGGTAGTGTAATCTAAAACAATATGTATTATTTTAATAAACTGATCATATGTTTTGTGTGTATAACCCTAATCTGAAAAGAAACTTGTAGCTACAGCTGTGAGATAAATATAGTGGAGCAAAAAGTACTTTATTTACCTCTGAAAGTGTAAAGTACCAGGAAGTAAAGTTTCCACAGCTGGTAGTATCTTTACATTTCTATGTTTGTGATGCAATAATTTGACAAGCGGCATGTGTTTAAATGGTGGTGCAGGTGGAGAAACATGTCAGCGCTTCCAGCTATTATTTTTAGCGAACTGAAAGTCCTGGATGAATAAAATAAAAGGTATTCGTGGTGTTCGCTCTAATGTTGACCGATTCTCCATCAAATCAGGAGAAGCTGATGGAAACTGAAATCCAGCAGGAGGAGACAGTGATCAAAATGGATTTTTTCTGCATATTAAATGCACACTGGGATTGAGGCTAGAGAAATTACGCTTTAATCTATCAGGGTTTAAACAGGAGATTATAAACTGGAGAGCAGTGCACTGTAGATTATTGAAGATTATTGTTATTATTAAAAACTGCCATATAAAACTCTCCGAGCTGCTGCCAGTGATGGATGTAGCGTCTGTACTTTATGTCTTCATCAGATAAACTACAGAAGGTCTCGGGGAGGAGGTCGGTCTTCCGGCTCAACATTGGTTTCTTTAAAGCATGATGAAGGTCTTTCTTAAACAACGTTAGTCACCTAAACTTGGAAAAAGAAATACTGGTGTGTCTTTGGTCTGCTGATGGGGGCACCAGGTGGAAAAATTCTCATTGGGATTGTTTTAGAATGCATTTTAAAAAGCCAGATTTTATTATTTAGGTAAACAGACTTGTTGGTTTCTTCAAGGTTTAAAGCCCAGGATTTGAGATCCTACAAATAACCGCAGGAACTGTGCGCTAAAGACTACCACATCTACTGAAACAAAGCCACCTTCTCTAAACTACATTCCAGTCTGACAACTCACGTTTGAAATGTTTATTATAGCAGCAGAACACTGTTAGAGTTTGGCATCTAGGCTCCGACCTCATCACTCCCCGCAGATGTGTTTACATACAGATATTGGGGAGCGATGAGCAAATATCTTTACCCTCCCCAGCCGGAGCCTGCAGGTGGATGCTGGGGTGGTGGTGGGGCTGAAAGGGCAGGCAGAGGGAGAGATGGGACATTGAGCAGTTTAAATAAACCACCATATTGGGAGGGTGTTTTTGGTAGATGGTTGTGGAGAGTGAGGTATGTCAGGTGTGTTTATATCGAGTTGACTGCCTGAACTAGCTCGAAGGCGTCGCTCCATTAATGTACAGTAACATAATAAATACTGATGATTGACCTTAAAATATAGTTACTACATTAAAAAGAATTTTCCAGCCTGCAGCTGTTTCTTCCAATTATGTTTCACGCTAAAAAAAAACAAAATGTGCATGTGGTTCAGCAAGTGGCTGATTGGACAAACAAACACCACTCCAGGCATTCAACAGGAGAAGGACAGAGTGCCAGAGACAGGCTTAAAGTGAAGTTCCTGCACAACTTTGCACTCACCACCTCCGTCAGGAAAACAAGGACTACGAGGTCGAGCCGGATGTAGATCCCTATGCAGTTAGCCATAATGGCCATTCCAGGTGTTTACCTGTCGGACTCAGAGACAAATGTTGATTTGGAAAGCTGTAGGTTGCTCGCGCAGCTTGTCCCGATAGGCGTTATTTTGCTCGAGTTCTCGTTTTCCCTGAATCTCTACAACGAAAGGTAAACAACAAATAACAACAAAATGTCCTGGAACAAAGCTCCCGGACCTCTAACTAAAATAAAATGCTTCCTGCTCTTGAGTCCTTTTGGTTGCAGACATGACGCTGCTCTTTTCTGAAAGGGAGATCTTTGGAGTTATTTATTCTATGTGATACTGAACTACACTGACAGTGACACAAACATGCTAACGCTAAGTTTGTCTCCTTATTTTAAATCTTACTGTCCTGTCTCGCATGAACTCGTGTCACAAAATAAAATATCAGGATCTTAAAATGGTCTGAGCTGATAGAATTGTGAGGCTTTGTGTTTTTACATAACTGCAGAGTTTTCATAACATATTCCTGGCGAACAGGATTTTGTTTTGTGCCTCTGTGTGTGTGTGTGTGTGTGTG
>LKNJ01000274.1:241370-350049 GCA_002120245.1 Maccullochella peelii
GTATTTCTCTATTAACGTCACCAAAATCTCCTCTTCTCCAATCAGCTCTGATTATCCAGCCCCCTTCCTCACCTCACCCTCCTCCCCGTCGTGTACATCCCCCAAAGTCATCATAAGAGAGATACCTGTACCTACAGGGGCTGCAAATAGACCAGAATGCATTGCAGCAATAACACATTAGGCCGCTCTCAATACACTTTACTTTATTTTTATGAGTATTTTCATTTTCTGCTACTTTTATACTTCTACTCCTCTACAATTATTTGATGTATTTTAGTTACTTTGCAGATTCAGATCAATAACAGAAAATATAATCAACAAATAAAATGATGTATTATTGTAGGTTAAGACAAGATAAAGGGGTAAATTCACAAGCTAGCAGTATATCAAGTCACTTCAGTTCCACCTTTACCAGCCGCAACATTAAAGTGATGCGTCAATAATTATAATAATGAAATTGGCCATTCTGCATAATGAGTACTTTTACTTTTGGTAATTTAAGTTTGACTCTATTTTAAATACAGGGCTTTTACTTGTAACAGAGTATTTCTGATGTGAAAATATGTACGTCTATCGCTACTACTACTACTATTCCAGTGACAGTAAAAGTTAAAGTACTGGCAGCATCACAACAAACCAGGAGAAAAGCAAAATTCATTGAGGCAGAAAGACAAAGGCTGAGGGGGGATTAAAGAAGCACAAAGAGAGAGCAAAAGTCAGGGATTAAAAAGATGACATAATAAAGACAACAGAGTGTAAAAAAGATGAGAAAGAAAAATAGGAATCATTTAAGATTGAGAGAGAGAGAGCATGGGTGAGTCTCATTCGCTCACTTGAGGCTCTATAAATAATTCTCTTTAAAGCAGACAGCTGTTTATTATTCATATAAAGCCCTCGTGACCTAGAAACAGCTCTGTGTGAGTGTGTGTGTATGCACAGCTGGGCATGTAAGAGGAGGAAGAGGAGGAGGAGGAGGAAGGAAGACGACTGGAGAATAATAAAAGAGGGAAATAATACAGAAAAATGGAAAGAAAAGGAGGAAAATGAAGATGAAGGGAGAGAAGGACATGATGATGATGATGATGATGAGTGTTGGATAAAGAGGATTTGTTACACAAGTGAGTACAAACAGAGGAAGACGAGGGGAGAAAACAGGAGGAGTGAGGTGAAGGAGGAAGAGATGGTACAAAGGGAAAGGGGTGGACAAGGAGAGAGAGAGAGAGAGAGAGAGAGAGAGAGAGAGAGAGAGAGAGAGAGAGAGAGAGGAAGTGAGAGGCAGGGAGGTTAAAAGTAGAGAGGATGAGTAGGAGGAGGAGGAGGAGGGAGAGAGGAAGAACAAAGAGCCAGCAGGAGGATAACAGATTAGAGGAGTAATGAGGGATCAAAGAGGACTCAATTAATCAACTAATCAGAAGTGTGGAGGTCATCAATGAGCTCTCTCTGTATCAATCAGCACGAAGCTCACGAAACTTGTGGTTTATATTTAAAATCAAATAAAATGTGGAAACAGGATTAACATTTTATAACAGGTGCAAGAAAACTATTTTTCATCATCAATTTTGAGCAAATTTGAATTAACCGGTAATTTGAACACAGTCATTAACTACTGAAGGCTGTCGTGTTTCTGTTCACCAATTATCAGATCAGATAGTTTCACAGTTTGATTTCCCGATCATGATGACATGGTATAGAGCTGATTTGGAACCAGCGTGATTATTCATCGTACGCTAACCATGTCAGGAATGTGTTACAGCCGTCAATGATCCAATCACGTCTCGTGAGACAGCCGCTGTGTCACCACTCAAAACCTCACCGTTATCCACGACTTTTACATCTGTGGCATTAAACCAGACGGTTTGGTATCCTGATTATTTCTTCATAATCGGGCTATACATGCTAGTTTTTTTCTATTTAGCGTTAGCGAAGGGCCACAGTGGGTCAGGAGCGCCCCCTTCTGCTGAAGCACTTCTACGCTGTGAAAATTGAATTTGAACAAATCATTACAGATGGAATATTTTAATTTGAAGTGAGCTTCAAACATGCACACATTTAGTACATTCATCTACATCCACAGGTCACAGGGGCTCAGCAGCAGAACTCAACCCAACTGAACACCTGTGGGAAATATACTATATATAGCCAGTGTGTGTGTGTGTGTGTGTGTGTGTGTGTGTGTGTGTGTGTGCCCACGCTGCCTTTGATGTACAGAAGAATCACTGTAGTGCTTTCAACTGGAGGCGGCACGACAGCTTTCCTCTCTAATCTGCACTTTACTGTAGGAGGCTGTTTGTGTGTGTGTGTGTCCTAACAGTACTAATGAACAGTGGCTTTCATATAACTGATCGTTTTATTGTCCTTATGCAGGTTTCTCAGTAGCTGTGTCATTTTCCTGGTGCTACAAAGATGTTAGCATGATGTTAAGTCATTTTTCATTTCTTAGAGTTCGCAGAGCCCTGATATAGCAGAACTACACCTTCACCTACATCGTGTTGTAATTAAAGTGCAGCAGTGTTAACATACAGCCTGAGAGTGACGGAGAAAAGAGGAAAATCTAAATGATATAATCGCTGCAATGCTCACAGTCATTCAATGAAATGGCACTGTATCTTCAAACTGTCCTGACCTTTCACCTTTCTCTGTAGTCTCTCCTACACACACACACACGAAGCAGACTAGATCTTTTCTTCCCTCCCACTCCATTAAAACAACAGGAGTCTCAACAGGAAGAAGCTACAGAGCCGGAGTTATTTTAAGATGAAAGCTGATTAACGCTGTCAGACTTCAAAATCTCAAATTCTCAGGACAAAGAGGAAACTAACAGAGCTGATTTTACAATTTGACAACATATTTCAGAAGACGAATAGACAGAATCAGGGAGGAGGATCAGCGGCGACATGTTAACCTTCAGAACCGCGAGACATCGATCACATGATACGGGAACAGAAGCTTGCTGGCTCACTTTTCCAACGATATGTAACACTTTGATATTTACTCTCAGAGGTGATATTGACCAAAATATAAAGACAACACCAAAATTCAAATAATGTCAGATTGTCTACTGAAAAAACGCCCAGGACAACATCCAATAAATGGTGTGTTTGTTCCAAAACTTTTCACATTGAAAAAACATATTCCCAGGTTGACTATGGATTTATTCAACAAAACAAGTTTTTCCACATTTTATGCTCACACAAAGGTGTCTCGACACTGCACCAGAAAGAAAGGGTAGTTTCTCCTGAATCATATGATGTATGTCTAACACTTGATACTGACTGAAAGAAGCAGCTCAGAATTGGCAAAAATATAAAACTGTGTCCAGGCGTTTTTTTGTCTGTGTAGGTTTAAGAGGGTTAAATCTCACTCACTGGAACCGGATGGCCCAGGCGTGAATAAACAAACACAGGACAGTGTAAACTTTACAAATCTGAAACGCCCAAACTGGAATCCTACGAAGACCTAGAACCACGGCGACATGTGTGGCAAGCTGCAAAGACGCCTTCGGCTGCTCTGAAGGAAAATGTTTCATCCCAAAAGTCTCATTTCTGCCGTTTCTGTTATTTTGTCCACCTCCTTGTGCGTAGGATCAGCGGTGCACGGCACTGACAGACTGGCGCTGTTGAAAAAAATAAATAAGTAAAGAGGCTGCCAAGATAAACCACCCTACACGCACACACCCCACGGGGAGCGTCACCATGGCAACCGGGCAGCATCCCCCATCGTTATCTCGGCAACAGCAGTGTGTGACCTGAGGCGAGCGACGATGTTCAGATAGGGGATGGTGGGAAGGAGGAGGCTGTAGGAGAGCTGAAGGGCAAAACACACACTGCATGCTGTGTGTGTGTGTGTGTGTGTGTGTGTGTGTGTGTGTGTGTGTGTGTGTGTGTTATGGGATGATCCAGCTGGACTCACTTCACAACTTCAAAAGGATCTGCAGACCTGATGCACTGAGCTGCAGACCCTCCGCCACACAGTAAACAGCAGGAGTGAGGATACATTGTGGTCTCATATTTCACAAAAACACAATCCTCACTGTTGTGCTGAGAAATTGGCCGCAGTATCAATTAAATCTTATCAAACGGTAAAAAGTACTGAGGTTTGATGCCCAGCCCCATCTGTGATAGCATGCTACATGCTAACGGAGCTAACATAGTTCTCAATGTATCATTTTAAAGGTTATTATTTTGTAGATTTCAGAGTTTTGTGTGTCAACAAAGTAGGCCAACATGTCAGGACGACATTTGATGCAGTTGCCTTTGGATTCATCATTTCATCAGCAGCAGGGGAGGACGACCTGTCCAGAAGTTTGAAGAGATAGAAAACATACATAGAGAATATGATGAAAGTAAAACTTGCAGGCTTTTTAAAGTGAGAGCTTAAGAACAGGGCCAAGTCAATGATGTGGATTTCATTTTAATGACATTAAGTCACCATAAAAGACTCAGTTATTTGTGTGTTTATTAAATCAGTTTTACATTCTAACGCTCCAAGCGTGCAAGAACTGCACCAGTTGCCGTGACAACCCGATGAAAATTGGCCTAATTTACCCATTTGTAGAGGTTAGAGAAGTATTGAGAGTACCACGGAGTAAGTGCAGAACGAGACAATAAAGCTGCCAGAGTTAAAGGTTCGAATCCCCCCAAGGCTCCGGCCCGGTGGTGAAAAATGGCGAGGTGACGTCTGCACTCGGCTGATGTTATATGAGTCCTGCCAGAGAGCTGCTGTCAGCCTTCCCACTGACTCAGTGAAGAGAAAACACAAGAGAGAAGCCGACTGCCGGGGCCCATTTAGAAAAGAGAAAGGCAGATCAAGTCGAGTCAGCAGTTAACTGTGAGACTAGTTGAGCCACAGAGACATGAACAGAGTGAATGAACAGAGAGAGAAGAAAGGAGCACATCACGAGGTCCCTGCTGGTCATCTCATCATCCAGTAATGTCAAATGTTTCCATATCAAAAGACGTCAGTATCACATCTCTGTTATGAAAGTAAATTATAACAGATACAGTAAAAATGGTGCAATAAGTTTCCCTTCGTGTTGTTGGTGACAGTGAGCATGAAATGTGTCCTGTGTGATAAAACCAAACACACCACGGTCAACTGCATCTAGTAGCAGAAAATGAGTAACGGCAAAGCATGAAAACAGACTCATCTGTAGTGCGTACAGTGTTTCTTCCTGCTATCTGTAAAATTTCAAAAGCGAAGCACGCTGTGTTCAACAACAACACAAATCCAATATTTATCCTCGGGGTTTGAGAGTTATGGATTCCTCCTGGGTTTTTAATGGCCAGAGGGAAAATAAAAATATATGCGGTTGGAGAGATACGCAGAACGGAGACTGTAAATACAGACAAAGAGCTGTGAAGACAGAAGCAGGCAGACAGAGAGCATTGTGGGATGGAACAGAGAGAACTATGGGGGATGATTAAGTATGCTGGCAATGACTGTTATTCCTGTGGTCGGATAACGTTGTGTGATTTATTGAGCAAGAAACCTTCATGGTGACTTAATGCGAAAGAAATGAGGCAGACAGACACGAGGACGGAGAATTATGGGTAATGTTTCAGAGGGAGTGGAGGAGGGCATTAGGGAACAGCCGTGACTCCTGTTCCTGTCGGTCTGGGAATGCAGAAATCTGCACGCCAATCCGATGTGTAAGACACGAGTGTGAGTGGTGTGAAAGGCAGGGATGGGAAAACAAGACGAATAATCTGCAGCCATGCTAGCGCCACCACGAGGCTGTAAGCAGAAAACAAAACTGTTTACATAAGGAGTCGGTCTAGACCTGCTCTTTATGACAAAGTGCCCTGAGATAACGTTGTTATGATATGGCGCTATATAAATAAAACTGAATTGAATTGAGACACAACTTCAATGAGATGACCTCAAAAACACGGTCTGAAAAATGCTAGCTGCCAAGCGGAAGTTTTGACCTGCATGTGGCACTAGAGAAAGGATCAGACCATCTCCAAAGTCATTATGATTCATCCTCTGGGGGGCATGAATGTGTGAATATCTAATCTGCATCTATTCAAGAGCTGTTGAGAGCGTTTTGCACTGACAAACTGACGCTACCTCTCTAAAAAATGACCCTTAATAGTCAGAATCATAGAAGATATGAGCTAACACTATGACCCAAACGGTGGAAATACAAAGGACAGAGAAAGGGGGAAAAAACAAGTGGAAGAACTTGTCAAAATAACAAAATAACAGAAAGTGGAGTTTTTCTCTTCAGCAAGTCAAGAGGAGAAACAAAGGAAAAGAAGAAGGACAAAAGGATGGCTTGAACATGAGTCTGCATGTGTCTGGGCCTGCATTAAATTATAATGAGGGGAAGAGGAAGTCTCTAGCCATGGCGTCCCTTGAGTATATCATCATTGCTCTGGAGTGTGGTGCAGAGAGAAGTGCAGGGGAGGGTGAAAATGAACGTGATATTACAGTTATTCACAGTTCGAGAAAAACAGACACAATCCAGAAAATTCATCATGCAGCCTCCATAAAAATATAAAATAATCCAAACCACTTTCCACTTGCAGTTCCAGCTAAAATAACATCAAATACCACAGTAAATGGAGTGCGCCATTTTAATTTATTTGAGGGCTTCAAGAAAAAAGACATGTTCAGTCACATTCTTGGTCATGGTTCATATTCTGCATTCTGTAGATAAACATCATTACTGAAGTCCAACACAAGACAACAAACATGGCAACAACAAAAAGAAAAGTGCATTGTTTTTACCGTGTTTTCAACACGGCAGATTTAGGCAGAGCTGGGTATTGTTTCAAAGTTTGCTATAACACAATGATATATTTACTTGGGTAAATTTGAGAAAAGGGGGCCAAACTTTAAAAATGTTAAGTGTTTTCTGAACACAAGCAGGTGTACCAGACGTTTACCCAAATAAAATATAGTCTAAAACTGATCTAAGAACAAGTGAGATTATGAATCTGACCAGACCTGATGATCTACAGGTTTTGATACTCATTTCTGCCAGTACCAAAAGTTCTACATCCAGCCCTAGTTTCAGGTTGGGTTTCTCTCTGTTCTTTTTCTCTCCATATAAGCACACCAAGACACATGGAGACACAGATAATTTCTGCTCTCTGAGAGGTTATCCAGCGGTCACATCTCAAACAGAATCAACGTTAGCAGCTTGACACACACATTTTTACCCAGCAACAGTGAGACAGAGGGTGGTGCTTCAAAAGAGACGAATCTACATCCTACTCTGAAAACAGCCCAAATGCTGAAACAAGCATTCAAAATGAATATCCTGTATATTATCCAAGAGAATTTTATCATCTGCAGACGTAGCTATTGTCCTCGTGTGTCTTACATTATGCTGAAAACAGTTCTTCTTTTGAATATATATAACATATATTTATATATCCTAAAACAGAGCTCCAGTGTCTGGATAGCAGCCTGGAGACTGAGCATGAAATGTCACTTGTTTGATGTCAGGAAGGCGGGCAAAGCAGGCTTTTTTTCAAACAATGTCTCTCAGTGTGGGAGTCAAAGTGCAGCAGAAACATGAAGTATGAGCATGAGTGAGTTCATGTCCTTCATCCAGAGATTACTGACGTCTACAACTCTGCTGCAGATGTCTCCCAGCGCATATCCCTGCCACCATCCGACATGCTCATGGCTAATAATGGATTCACCAGATGGAAAGTGAAGTTATCTTGCCAAACCAGTAGCTGCTGAGACAGCAGAATTACAGAGGGAACATTTTCCATCAATACTTAAGAATTTGGTAGCAAACCATCAGGCTTAGCGCTCGCCTAACTGTCTGTCTCCATGTTTGGCATTGGGTTCTTTGTAGTGTTGAGATTGGGAAAAGGCTGACTTGCAGCTGATTTTTAAAAGGAATACTGCTCAGATCAGCAAATGTTTTGTGTTGTTTGAAAGAGCTGAGAGAACTTGAACAATAGCAGCAATATCCTAAAGGCCTGAGAGACGGCAGATAAATGCGTAGGTCTGTTATTAAAAGAATTATCATTTCTGAAAATACTAATCTGAACCTAAAATTTGTTACATGTCATTACTGCTGGACTTTCCACTTGGGAAGAGCAATGAAAACGCGAAGACTAGAAAGACAAAAGGCTGAGGTCGTCTTGTTATGTACTGACAAGAGATTTGGATAAATAAAACAAAGAAGAAGTTGAAACCGACGAGAAACAGTTTGGTTTCTGGGTTGTGGAGCGATACTTCTCATACTAAACCTCAAGTGAAAATGTTTACAGGCCTCCCCCTCTAAACTGAAAAGAAACCAGCACAAATAAAAGAAGTTAGATGTAACTTTTACAAACAAAGTGACATTGGAAAAAAAGGAAATTAGCTTTGGTCCCTAAACAATAGGTTTCATTTCTCTTTTGGGCCCCAGGCTGAAAACATTTTAGGCATCCATGATATGATCCTACTTTAACTAAAAGTAGAGAGACAAGTTAGCTGAAGAGGAATGTAGAACATTACAGAACTGCATCAAAAGAGAGGCAGGAACCACAATCTAGGCCTCCTTAGAAACCCTTAACTTCTGCCAATAAACAGTTTAGAGTGAACACAATAAACATAGTTTTTCATTGTCTAGGAGAAAGTTCTTTAGTCTTTATCTGTGTAGATTCTAGGCTTGTCTTCTTGCCAAAATAGAAAGGTTTTTATCAGTTGGTTCTCTACAGTATCTGCTGCCAGTATTAAAGAATGTATATCTACGAGAGAATTACAGAACGCTTGAGGGTTCTGCAATGTTTAGAGTATTCAACTGGCAGTTCTACAATCATCCTTTCATAGAGTCCTGGAATCTTTGGAGATTTATAGCGAGCATAATAGAACATTGTTGTAGAAGTGCTACAGAAATTCACGTCTGGAAGATAACCCCAGAACATAATCAATAACAATATATAACAGTGTTTACGTTCCAGAGTTCCAGAAGGTTTCAGAGGGTTCGTTTATCAGAGATCAGACATTTATAGAACCTCTATCAGCTAGTGTGCCACGAGTGTCCAGAGTTTTTAAGATAATCATCTGTCAAAGTGGTGTAGAAGATGTATTCATCAAAGAGGTCGAGAATGTTTGTCACACACAAGGGTCTAGAATATTTATCTTTATCTTTTAAGTGGTCTGGTTTGTTGGCCATACACATTCAGGTAGAATGTGTATATGTGAACGATGTACAGAATGTTTATCTCCCAAAGAGCACTTGATTGTTTGTCTACAATGGGAATCTGTCAAAGAGGTCTAGAATGGTTGTTGGCCAGAGAGGTATACAATGTTTATCTGTCAATAAGTTTAATATATTTATCTAAACCATGAATGTGCCAAAGAATCAAGAAGGATTTGTTTATTGCCAAAAAAAGTAAGGTCTAGAATATTAATTTTCCAAAAAGGTTTGTAATGTTTGGCAGAGAGAGCTACATTGTTTGTTGGCTAGAGAGGTCTACAATGTTTTTCCTCTGAACTTTGCTTGTTTGTCTCTTGTGTGTTTGTTGGCCAGAGAAATCGGGCACAGAGGTCTGGAATGTGTATCTGCCATAATTTGCCAAAAAAGCTCTGGATTGGTTTGAGACATTTAGCTACCAGATTATATTGTTTCCCAAAGAATTTTAAAATGTTCCAGATAAACAGATAGACATTCTAGACCCATCTGGTAGAGAACCATTCTAGAAATCTCTGGCTGACAAATAGAATATTTATGTAACAAGATGTTTACTAGAGGTCAACAATACTTATCTACCAGAAGAGGTCTAGAATATTTGCCGTTTTTCTGCCACTCCAGACAGAAGTACGTTTTGTTTGTCCTAGAAGTCGTCAAACGCTGCCTTAGTGGAGCGAGACAGAGTGCTGCAGAAGGACAGGACAGTCACAACAGCCTCAGCTGTAGCCCAAAGTCTGTCACAGTGACTTAGTCAGCAGAATGGGTTTTTTTTTCCCCTTGTTCTGGACACATCACATACACACACATATCACCATCCCTTCCCGGGTCCTTCCTCACTCGCCCTAATCAGCTCTCCAGGGACAAGAATGAGGGTTTAGGATTCTGTGTGTGTGTCTCCCAGGACTCTGGTTGAACACTGACTCAGCAAGGGAGACAGCAGTGACAGACTTATACAGCTACACAACACAGACACACACAAAACTCACTGTTTCTCTATGTGACAGAGGCATTGCATTGTTTCCAGGGTTTCACTGAGCATTCAGTATTTATCCTTCCTCAGTCTACTCATTCTCTCCTCTACGCTGAAAAGTGCAAAAGTGCCTCAGGGAGAAGTGAGGATACTGGTCCATTATTCCAGAAATAGTCAAAATACCCTGACAGATGAGTTCAAATTCTCTGTTTAAGATTCTACTCAAGCCTGAGCAGTAAGAGTGTGTCTCTTTAAATACAGTATGGGAGGTAATTCAATATGTGCAGTTGGTGCAGCAGTTTGGATACAGATAGCAATGCTGAAAAGATGCTTGAGGCAAAGCTGTGTTGATGCTGCAGAGTAACTAATGAAAAACTGTTTAAAAGTTGATGCTGTGCTGGGAACATATAACAAACCTTTGTTTCCACTTAAAAGACGCCTGCATTGTGTAGACAGGATGGACACGGTCTCAAACTAAAGTTATTGATAGCCATTCACTCGTTTCAAACTTTGCATTAGCAGTGTATTGTGCATCAGGAAAGGAAAACTCAGAATACATAAAGCTTAAAGAATTTCAACATGATGTCTTTGACAAAAGCTTAATTAGTGTAGACCAACACCTGTTCTTCTACCGTTTGGTGATTGGCTGATTAGCTGCAGGTGTGGAGAACTACTTCTTCACACAAAGAAAGCAACCTAACTCATTGCATTGCACACAATAGCACAGATTATTTTCTAAAACCGTGTCCCATAAATTATCACACAGCCAAGCTTTTGACAAGCTTGTTTGTTTTTTTAAGAAATAAAATAGTATTTTTGCTTTTAAGTTGTTACAGTTGCTTCTTTTCTCTTTCTGTGGGATTTCTGTCAGTCTGTCAGTCCACCACTTTGGTCCAGACTGAAATATTTCAACAACTATTGGATGGATTGACATGAAATCTTGTACGGAGCGTCTTGGTCCCCACACGATGAAGCCTACCGACTTTGGTGATCCCCTGTCTTTTCATCTGGTGCCACCATGAAGTTGACATTTTTGTTTTTTAGTGAAATATCTTGATAACTATAGTCTGGATCGCCCTGGGATTAGGCACGGATATCCATGGTGAATATATCCTAATGACTTTGTTGAGCTCCCAACTTCTCCGCTAGCGTCACCAGCAGGATGCATTTTCAATTTGTCCAATGCTGTTTATGTCCAATATCAAAATGAAAAACATTGTCACTTTGCAGTGATGACAACATCTATGATATTTACAATCTACAGAGATGACAAACAGTACCATACATATTATTTAATCCATGCTCAATCCAATGTTAAAACAATAAAGACTGTATTTCTTACAACTCTCTAGCTCATGTTTCTTTGCTCAGCCAACACCACTTATATCATAACATCTCCCCAATGACTTCACACACCCGCCATCCTCACAAATATGCAACACTGCCACACACATGATAAACCCCTTCTGACCTTTATTCTGACACGCAAATATTACATCATTACTTCACCAACTGCTAAAGATCAAAAACTAATTTCAGACCTATCTGACAGTTTACTTTAAAATGAGCATTACAGCCTCACAGAGCCACGAGCACAGCTGTAGACTCTTCTTCTACATGAATTATTTTGTTTAAATAAGCACCCCCATCCTGTAAGGCACCATTTGGTGTGCTACTATCATGCTTCTGTGATGCAAACATGTACTGAGTGAGTTAATGAGCATTGAAAATAAATGTGTTCAAGCCACAAGATTCTCCAAACAGTACTAAAGGACTAAATGTACTTTACTACAAAAAGTACGTTTATAATCAAACTTTCAGGAAGATTTCACCTGTTTTCTAATATTCACAGTACATACGGATACATTCCTGGCTTTTAATTTTATGTGGCACTGGCAGGTCATTCCTGTCTGGACTCTCCACGGAGACCACAGCAGCTTTCACAGTCCTGCTTTGTGTGCTGGACGGGTTACAATGGACTTCCTGTGGCTGTGGAGCCGCCGTCTCCTCTGCACCAATCAGATCTCAGCACCGACCAACACAGCGTCCAGCACAATGTTGGGCCATTGCCATGCGAGCAGCGGACGAGTGTAAACAGGAGGGGAAACGTATGTTTGGACGGGCGAGGGGACGTTTGACTGGGACCTGATGGTCTGCACAGATAGTCCAGGCCTCTGAAAACAAACCTAAGAGCTTTTTCTATTCAAAGACTGATAAATGAGCCTGAAACAAGTTGTCTGGCCCATTTCTTCCTGTGCTGACTCCACCATCAGCCATTTATTTGTAGTAAACATGACAAACATTTACTTACTTATAAACTTATATTGAAAATGCAACAAGTAGTGTGTTTGAACATTTTCTTTTTTACATCATGGAGGATAAGGGGAGATAACATTCCTTCTTTCCTCTTGCTGCCACGCCCCCAAGAAGGTGGCGAGCAAACGACCTCTTCTCCAAACACCTTCTGTTACCTGCCTTCGCTTCTACTACTGAAAGCTCACAGTAAAACAACAGTGACACCACAGGAGAGTGACTGCTCGTGATCCACAGTGCAGCAGCCAAATGTCAAACATCATTCCTGACATTCCTGCTGAGTTTTCCTGGTTGGTAAATGTCTCTCCTGTTTATTAGCTGCATGGCAAGTTTAAATTATCCAGTAATTCACAAGAAGAAAATGATATATACATTATAAGAAAGTGAAAAAATGAATATAGTTTGGTGTAACAGAAATAGTTTAATCCTGTTAATTGTCTTGCAACCCCCACGCTGGATGTGTTGTTTTTTTTTTTTTTTAAATAGTTTTTGGACAACAATGGAGCTCTAGGGCACAGCAGAATTAGATACATCAGGCTGTTATACACACACACACACACACACACACACACACACAATACTTGTTAGTAGATACATTCAGTACTGGTTTGAGTCTTTTCCACTTTGAGGATTTTTAATCTTGTGTTTTTTTAACCGTGTCTCTGTTCATTCAGATATACAGGCTCATCTGGCTTTGTGTAGTAGCCTCAAACAGAGACGTCTGTGTAGTAGGCTGGACTCCACACACACACACACACACACACACACACACAGTCCTTGTGAGTTGTGATCGACGTCTCTGGTGGTGGGTCGGTGTGGGCTGTCGGCCAGCGAAGCCTTTCATCCTCTCTCTCTCTCATACATACTCTCTCCCCCTCTCTCTCTCTCTCTCCATTTTCCTGCCTCTCTACATCACCATCTCTTGCTCCCTCCCGCCTCCCCTCGTCCTCCCTCCTTCTCTCTTCTCTCTCTAATTTCCGGTGTGAATGACGGACGGCGACGTGCCAAAGTGACCCACACAAACACACAAACATAACCACACCCACCCACACACAGAGTACGCTGAACACTGATGCTGAATGTGAAGTAGGTCAGACGACATGTGGCTGGACACATTCACACACTGCAGCAGGAAGGGTAAATTAAAATATACTTTAATAAACATATTTAACATACTGTAGTTGTTACACAGCTTTAACTGGAGCGAAAGGCTGGAAAATAATATATAGGACACCTGATTCCTCAGCGTTTCCCACTAAAATGGATTTCTTGGTCAAACAGATAAACTGCTGAAAAACATGATTATGTCATGTGACGATGTGACGCAAAGGCTCCACTGAGGACAATATTATTTATAGAAAAGCAGAACCAGAGGCAGTATTTCACACAGCACATTTACATTTGAAAGGTTGATTTTTCTTTTGTTTTCCTCTCTTTTCCTTATTCATTTTTTATAAATGTATTAAAGTTAGTCAATTCACCACTTTGGTTCACACCGAATCCTACTGACTTTGGTGATCCCCTGACTTTTCCTCAAGCGCCTCCATGAGGTCGACATTTTTTGGGGGGTTTTATCGATTTATCTCACCAACTACTGGATGGATTTCCATAAAATTATTTGGTACAGATATTGGGACATGTTCCTCTCACAAAAAATTGTAGAACTGGTGATCCTCTGACTTCTCACCTAGCGCCATCATCAGGTCAAAACTTTATACATTCCCATCAGCCTCGGCTGTACTTTGCGTTTAGTGCTAATAAGCAAATGTTAGCATGCTAACACATTCAAATAAGAACCTGTCTATTAATGTAACCTAAGTAACAGTCATATAGCCAAAGTCCCACCAACTTTTTAAGTCTCTGATCGACAGGACACATGTTAACTACTCCGAGCAACCACCACCACAGCTTATGTGTGGACTGAAAATAACATTGGCTGCAGGGATGCGTTACTTGCTACCAGAGGTGGGACCAAGTCATTGTAAGTAAGTCCCAAGTCCTAAACTTTGAGTTTCGAGTCCTAAACAAGTCATTATGTGCTCTTCACCAAATGTAATGCAACAACAGAGTAATAATATATTACATTTAAACAAATCATGAATGTTTTTTAAATTTTTTTTATTTATTTGTTAAAACAAGTGCAACTGAACTTAATCATAAACAAAGTAGTGCTGACGTTGCACTTTCATAGCATATAGCACCATTAACCACAACAGAATAAAGTGTGTGTGTGTTTCTGTCTCGTTTTATTTAAATAACAGAAGTATTTTCAAGTCAAAAGGCTCAAGTCCAAGTGAAGTCACGAGTCATTGGTGTTAAAGTCCAAGTCTTCTTTGATTTTCGAGTCATAATGAAATTAAACAAAATAACAACTCCGTCTGAATAGCAGTCTTAGCGCTGCCAAGGCTTCATGGGAGCTGTGTTTAGATATCAACTTTTTATAGCTAACCAAAGTACCTGTTTCGTTAACCATTACTAATTTGTTGTGAACATACGTACGCAAAGGATCAACACTCTAGCTAATGTGAAGCTAAGTTGAAGCAAACATGTTGGCTTTAACATTAATATCTTTGCTAAATTAGGCTACTGGCTAATTAGCTCGCTAATGTTTTGTTCAGAGTCGATTCCTTTCTAGAGTGTTTTGGAGTAAAGACAAGACACTGTCACAGTAACTTCAATCTGGAATCAGTTTCCTTTGATTGAAAATGTTACTGAATGGACTGCAGACATACAACTACAAGTTCAATCAGGTCTGTCTTTTCTGCAATGCGTTTCTTTTAGGTATTTTGACATTTCTTCATTGGTCTCATCATGATGGATCCAACTGTGGCTGTTAGATCTGTGACAAGACTGACATGATCTTCCTACATTAATGAGGGTTTGACATCCTGTCTCCGCCCTCCTTCTGTAAAACCACCCAGTGAAATTATGTCATGCTCCAGGGAACAATTGCAACCCACACACATAATTGGGATTTGGTGCACACACAATCACCATCTACTGTAGGTCCGATCTCATCCCTGAACACAAAAGACCGACATCTAAAGATGAATGTTGTGGCATTTTGTTCATTGGGTGAGACGGAAGGGAGACTTTATTCTCTAAAAGTTGATCCTCTCGACTGCTGGAGAGTTTCTGAAGGGCTATTACTGTTTTAAAAGATCTACGATTGAAATGTGTCCGTCAAGTACTGAAAGCTGATGTCCGATGCTCGCTCAGATTTGGTCTAGATTTCGTTGTTACTTATTGTTTGATCAGATAGTTTTGGATTTAAATCTTTAATTACATAAAATTCTTATCATTTGAGAACTGCGGCTTCTTATGTTAAATTTAAAAAAAAAGGGTTTTGTAGAAAAAATTGGTTTTATTTCTCAAAGAAACTCAGGTATTGTATCGACTCTAGCATTGAATGACGATACTCAGGCCTACGTACGAGCAGCTGTTCTTTGTACCACAACAAGCATGTGTGTCAAGCATGACCGTCCCTGCAGTCATGGAGAAGAAGCTCTTGAGATTTTATACTGAAAATGAAAACATATTTCTGAATGTTACAATGATGCGAGAGATGTGAGCATCATTTTCCAGTAATGAATAACTCTCCTCATTTCCCAAAAGTCCACCAAGACCCCAGTGACAGACCAGTCGACTCACTGTCTAACATGCTGCCGATATCATTTTACTTGAAAGCGGATCAGTTCTGAGCCTGTAGTGCTGCAGATCAATCAGTGTTTTTCCAAATATAAACCACGAGCAGCTGGACTGTAATAAAACAGCGTGGCTCAGAGATGAGTAGCAGCTTCTGTTCAAAGTGGACCTACAGATGTGTGTCTGGAGGATGAATACAGCTGCTCTGCATGAAGGCATGGATGACGAGTGTGTGTGTGTGTGTGTGTGTGTGAGAGAGAGTGTGTGGGAGGTAGCTACATATGGAAAAAAGAGGTGGAATGAATACGAGAGTTTTTTTGTTTTACATGGCTGACATTCTCCCTTGTGTTGTAACACCTTTCTTTCATTCCTGAATTATCAACAGATCTATTCATACATCTGGATCCATCTGAACAAACGTGGTGGTGTTAGTGTAGGTCAGCTGGGCGATTTAATAGTAAAGTGGTTTATATTTTGTCTTCATTCCTCTCGAACATAAAGACACACCCTGATTTTGTTACAGGGTCTAATAGTTCCCCTTAATCCCCAAATTTCCCCCGCAGTTCAGTGTTTTGAAAGTCGACACAGCTCCCAGTTGAGTAAAACATCAACAGGGAGAAATTTTAGGACTATTGGGTAGGTCAACTAAACCAGGGAAAAGGCTCATTAATCCCCTAAAACAGCTGCTCACTGTAGTCTTTAGCAAACGTCACTCAAACAGGAGGAAATGTGCATTTGTTGGGGACTATTTTCAGTGGTGGATTAATCCACGTTTGGTGCTCTCGTGAGTATTTAGGGCAGCAGGTGATGATTTTGGCTGCAAATAATCTCTAACTGTACTGAGAATAATTGTCAAGTTAAGTCTAGAAATTCTGTGAATATGTTTTTCCACAAGAGGTTCAGCTAATTTCACTTCTTCTTAAGTGTCTTGGTGGTGATTTTGAAAATGACGGTTCTCAGGTTATTAAACCGTTTTAGGTCCCGCTGTTCATGCAGTAAATGGTGCGACGCCTGCGAGATAGTTCAGGCAGTCAACTCGAGCTGCACTGCTATAAACACACCTGACATGCCTCACTCTCCACAACCATCTACCAAACACACCCTCCCAATTTGGCGGTCTATTTAAACTGCTCAATGTCCCATCTCTCCCTCTGCCTGCCCTTTCAGCCCCACCACCACCCCAGCATCCACCTGCAGGCTCCGGCTGGGGGGGGGTTAAGATATTTGCTCATCACTCCCCAATATCTCTATATAACATATATACTGCGGGGAGTGATGAGGTTGGAGCCTAGATGCCGAACTCTAACGATGTTCTGCTACTATAATAAACATTTCAACGTGAGTTGCCTGACTGAACTGTCAAAATGGCTGCAATTGATGAACCCCGATCCTGGCTTTCTCTTCAGCCGTACTATTTCTCTCGGATATGTTAGCAAGTCTGCAAGCCGTGTGAGATTACAAAAAGACAGTGATGCCCATCAAAAGATAAATCTGATCTCTCTCTCCCCCGTCAGACAGCAGGAAGAGTCAGAGCGAGCTGTGGTAGCCTGTCATCTCGCTGGGTTTGTTGTCGCGAAGTGATGCAGACGGTGAAGAGCTGTAATTAACGGCCGGAGAACGAAGGCACTCTGACATTCTGCCCACCGGAGAGGCTGTCACACACACACACACACACACACACACACACACACACTGTCAAAGAGACGGGCAGTGCCACCTGCTTCACCCGCTCTCCAATTACTGAACTCAGCTGGGGGTTCAGCCACTCTGCCTAAAGGTGTGAGTCTGTGTGTGTTTGTCTCATTAATATTTTACATAAAGCACATTTTGCATTTAAGGTCATTGAGTTAATGTTGGGGAGATTTCATATTTACACAGCTCAGGAGAGGAGCGTCAAAATGCCTTTAAAAAGTGACTGGTGCCACTAGATATTTTCCCAGTGATGCATCATTCAGCGGTTCAGTAACTGGTTTCCTGGAGATTCTGAATCATGACCGGTGCTGTGAATGACCCACCTTCTACCGTTAAATAACTGCAGGGGGATTAATTATATGCTGATTGAGCTGTGGCTTCGGTGGACGACTCAGCAGTAAATCAAAAATGGTGCCATTGGTGTAGCTCTGGATTTGGTGTGCTGTGGATGTCATCAGCCCCATTTCTGATTTCTTATGGTAGAACACTTTAGCAAGACACCTTATTTTAGTTTTTCTTCTTCTTCATGTAAATATTTCTGTGGAAATCATCAACAGGATGAATTTGACTGTAATTTCATTTTAGCTAGGGATGTCCGGAGCCAATCTGTGGAATCTGGATCGGAATCAGAGCCAATCCAGACATATTTTGATGGATTGCATAGGTTTTATAAAGCCAAATCTACCTTATTCAACCTTTTATCTTGTTGCTTAGGAAAATATATTTGCTGGAATTTCACTGGAATTTGATTGTTACTTGGGATGTCGTGAGCTAACTGGTGGGATCGGGATCAGGATCGATCCAGGTATATTTTGATGGATTACATTTTTTATAAAGCCAAATCCATTTCCATTCCTTCGTTTGTTTGCTCAAAGTACGCCAGCTGTCAAAAAGGCCCCAGTAGCCCGAAAGATACTGAATGTTTGAGGCCGATATGATATCTTGATATTTGGAAGTTCTCAAAAAAATCCAATAATCATATACTGTACTATACTATATACTTTTTTAATTTTTATTTAACATTAATACATAAACATTTTTGATAAAGATAACTTACATTTAGTTATTAAAGATTTGTCACTTTGCAGGACTTTTTAAAGTTGAAAACCAAACTTGTCGGTGCTCTCTCTGATTTTCTGTGCTGCATTTCTTGTTACTTATGGTCCTCATATATATGCCAATATGCTATATCTGTGATAAGCTCGGCTGCCCGCACCTGAGAAATGTTTCAGCAGCGCTACTGGTACTTGAAAACTGCATTTGTATTTCACTATTCTGTTCCTTATGGAGAGGCTGTCTACACCGTGTCTGAACCTCTTCCCCACATATTACACAAACACTATAGAAAACTAAAGGTCTAAATTACTTCAGTAATATATCAAATAGAAATGTAATGGATCGGTACCAGCAGATAACAAATAATAAAGAACTAAGATCTCTATTGGGAGAGTATGTAACCACAAACATGCATGTTGATTAAGCCGTGGAAGCTTTGCCTTGCCAGTCCAGCATGGTAGCTTTCTTGTACGAAGCAGGGTGCTGCTAGCATGGCCAAGAAAACTGTATTCGCTCAAAAAAGTGGAGCGGGATCATCCTCTCGTTCAGGACGATCCAAGCTTGAAATAGATGCATCATTCTGCTGCTGACACCGTCCTGGCAGCCCGCTGATGATGGGGGGTGGAGAGCTCTGTTTCAATATTTAGCCTGACATGAAAGTCATCGCTCACGAGAAGAGAGGAGGGGAGGGAGCACGGGGATGGAGTCAGCGGGAGCTAAAAATGGTGTTTCTCAAAAGACATATTCTGTGTTATGTAAGCATCAGAATAATTCATATTTCTCTTTTTTTTCCAGATGGAGAATGGTAAGAAAGTCACGGTTAGAGCTTCACATTGGAAACTTGCTGCTGATAGCAAACGTCCA
Source organism: Maccullochella peelii (assembly GCA_002120245.1). Lineage (NCBI taxonomy): Eukaryota > Metazoa > Chordata > Actinopteri > Centrarchiformes > Percichthyidae > Maccullochella > Maccullochella peelii. The sequence continues at coordinate 261,056 of LKNJ01000274.1, forward strand.
CATGAGCAGTGAGAGGGGAGAGAGAGGAGACAGGAAAGGAAGTGAGAAACCTCCAGCGTAAACAGGCAGGAAGGTTTACAGGCAGATACTGGACCACCTGCTGCTTTTTACTAAAACATGGCGGCAGCTTATTCTGCATGAGAATATTTACTGGAACAACTTGCTGACACATTTGCTACCCTCTCCTGCACGTCCATGTTTCCCCTTGGAGTGAATATACTTGTGACGTGTATTGTCATTAAAATGCATTCAAAATAGGGGTTAAAACACAAATTATTCTAATTTACTAATTTAACATTTGAGTGGCTGGTTTTGTATGCTACTGTGATTCCAGATGCTGCCATTACAAGCAGTTGCCCTCAGTGTGTTCCCACCAATATCACCCACCTGCACACCTGCTCCTCTTCCCCCAGTTTCCCTCATAGTATAAGCACCCTCGTTTTTCAGCTTCCTTGCAGATCGTCTATCAGGCCTTTCCAGCCTTTTGCCTGTTTTCTGCTTGTCCTGTCTTTGACCTTTGCCTGCCTATTTCTGCCCCTTCGGACTAATTTGCCAGATCCAGCTGCTTATGTTAAGCTTAAAAGGTTGGTACCCGACTAGCCGAAAGTTGACGTCATGTACGCAGAAACATGGCGGACGAAAGTAAATGTTTGGTTGATGGTAAGAAGCTTTTAATTAATTCACGTCTTGCCTATCAAGGGATTACGCATCTCATCTGGCCTGGGAACGCCTTGGGATCCGGCAGAAGGAGCTGGAAAGTGTTGCTGGGAAGAGGGACGCCTGGACTGCTTAGCCTGCTGCCCCCGCGACCCGGCCCCGGATAAGCGGGAGAAAATAGATGGATGAAAGTTTCCGATTAGCATCAACCCTGATAACAAGTCGGGTAAAGCTACATTTTAGTGGTTTTAGGGAATGTACTAGTGCAGCAACAAGTCTGGGACAAGTCTCAGCCAACCGAAGAGAAGGGGATCCCTGGAAACAGCTATCAACGTGTTGTTTAAACGCTCTGAGCAATAAAATACTACACATCTTTGTAGCGTCCATGTTGTTGGACCATCCGATCCGAGGAGCACGTGAACGCAGCATTAAGTTAACGGATTCTACCACTGAAGTCAACCGGGTGGATACGTTGGTCACTTATAACGACCCCTCCCAAACAGAAATCAGCTAACGTCAACACAACGTCTGACTGAATAATGAGGTGAAGACAAAGAACAATTCAGTCTGATTATCAGGCTACAGGTGAGGTGGATGCAGCACCTTTGTCTAGATTTAGCGAACACCACAACCTTTCCTCTGGCGTCACACTTGTGGTAACGAAGACTAGCAAAGTTGTCTTTCCATCTTTAATCCATCCAACAGTTGCGTTTCCTGGTGGACTGGCCGAGTTAACCAACAGAAAGGTGTAAAAACATTCGGCCTGAACTTTGTGGCTCCGTGTGAACCCTTTCTCTCTCCGTCACTCAGCTGCAGTCCAGTTTCTATGACGCAGGCAGAGGGATGAATGAAAAGAGGCTGCCAGTGTTTTTTGTTATGTTGGCTGAAACCTGCCGCTGGTGTTGGGAGTCCATTTCTTCTGCTCAGCAGCACAGTGGACAGGACCAGACACAGAGACAGGCAGACCCCCTGCGGCCAACACTTTCAGCTGGAGTTAAAAGCTTTTGTACAGGTGGGGAGCTTTTATATCCACATGCTGCACTCCTTCATCACTCCTCTTTCAGAATTGTACCTGTCTTTATCCTTTATTCCTTCCTTTTTGTTACTTAACCTTCTCCATTTCCTTCCCTGCTGCTTTTTTCCTCCTCATACCTGCTCTTTTCACTTACTCTTGCTATTCTTTTCTTTCATCTTCCTCAACATGTCACTACCTCTTCCTCTCTAATCCCAACCACTGATCTCACGTCATTTCAGCACAAACATATGATAGAAAAAGACACGTTGGTCATTGGAACCAATCAAAGGGTTTGTAATCCACATACACGTATTCAAATCACACAGATCTCCTGCCGTCTACATGCTGCAAACCTATTCACTAAATCGATAATGGTTGATCAAGGCCCCCATAGATTCACTATGAGATTTAAAACAGTACTTCAGTGATTTCGTACTGCACTTCCATAAAGTTGGCTGGTCAACAAATCCCATGAAAAGACCCAAACCAACAATGTGTTTGTCTGTCTCCCATTGGTTCCTACTGAAGACGTAAATCTTTAAAAACTGGTCACAAATATATTGTTTCGTTTTAGTAATTCAGTAATTTTCTAAAACAGCTGCTCACTGTAGTTTTTAACAAACGTTAATCAAACAGAAGGAACTTCTTTGTGCATTTGGGACTATTTTCAGTGGCAGATTAATCCACACTTGGTGCTCAAGTGAGTTTTTATTTAGATAATGAAGGAACCCAGTGCAACAGTGTGGCTCACTGATGTGTTTTTAATAGTTTTTAGACGACAATGGAGCTCTATGGCTCAGAGGCAGAAGACAGTAGGATACATTCACTGTTGGTTTTGGTCTTTTCATGGAATTTATTTACAATAAGAGAAATGTAGAATATCACCGGACTTCTCCTTTAAGCATCTCAAAATGAATTGTGATAATTGTGGTAAAAAAAAAAAAAGATTATAATCAGACTTTAAATCATTTAATGTGTTCCTGGTTTTATGAAAACTGGATCCAGTTTAAGATGTTTTGGATGATGTTTTCAGTAGAAATCCACATATTAAAGCAGAAATGACATTTTCGCTCCTTATGTCTTTGTGAGCTCGCTCTCGCCCTCCCTCTACGGCTGAGTGCAGGTTATTGATTGGCACTGTCAATATAGGCCTGCCTTTTAACTCAGTTAACTTTGTTTATTGCTCGACTTAACCGGCTGGTCCTGCTGCTGCTCGGAGGAGAACAACAACAGAGGACATCTGTGTCCCCTCCTTTCTACGAAATGGGAGCCGTTATTTCATTAAAAAGCCTGCTGGACGAAGGCTGAGCTGTAAAATACATTTAAATCCATACATGAGACATAAAGCATTTGGAAAAACCCTGACAAACTGATGAGAAGTTAACAGTTTTACTCATGAATCATCAATATGAATTTTATTCTGTAATCTTCTTGTTAATCATTTTCTTCTTAGCACCCTTAGGTTGGATTTTGGTCTTTTATTTTTTATTATATTTTATTTTACTCCTTTTAACGCCAGTGTATGTGACTTATTACTTGTGTGTCTTGAATATCTTAATGTCTTATATAAAGCGCTCTGAATGACCTTTTTGTTGACAGGTGCCTGTGAATGACTTTATTCTTTTATACTGAATTATAACCTAAATCTTTATATGCATTTCTCTGTATTGTTTCACTGTTCTTTTTTTTTTTATTATGTTGTTTATTGTATGTTTGTGAATGACTTTGTGTGCCAACCTGTAAGAAAGATGATCTACAAATGCTTCATTGATTGACTGATTGTGTTTCAGGTAACAAATTATTGCTGCCATGAAAGTCATCACGACTACAATGATGATTTTAAGGGAGCTATACTTGAAATTTTTAAATATTCCTCTCCATCAATTAACTGTTTTAAGGCAGTTATCAAGTGAAAAGACCAAACATTCAATTATTCCAGTTTTTCAAATGTGAGGATTTGCTGCTTTTTCTCTGGTTTATATCATAAAGTGAATATCTTTGTATTTAAAGACGTCATCTTGAGTCCTGGAGAATTGTGATGGACATTTTATAGACTAAACAATTCGCCAGATGAAGTGATGATGAAAATAATTTGTCTAAAATGTATTTGCTTTGAGTTGAGTTTGGTTGGTGCCTTTATTTCACCCTCCATGAACAGTTTGTCGGGTTTCTTCAGTTCCAGCTGTACTTTGCTGTGATCTTCAGCCTCTCGACATCTCCGCCTGATCCATTTTATAATATATGTCTCCCAGTGTTCCCAGCAGGGCTGCAAACTGGACCTTTAAGTACCGGCTCCTCGCAGAGATAACAGACCCCCCCTGCTGCTTCTAAAGCCACCGAATCTGAGAACAGCTGGAAGTGTGTCCTCTGGTCGATACTGGTGGACAGAGCTGCAGTTTAATAACCAGCCCGGCGGGAGGGACGGACCCTTAAAAATACTACAGGACGGAGTGCAAACGAGTAAATATCACAGAGCAGAAAGCAGCAGGAACACCGTGACCACAGGAAGAATAGGAGCAAAGAGATTTCTAAAACTTCTACAGCCTCTGTGGTGAGCTGAAGCTGAAGGCGTAAAAGGAACGATTTGATGGAAAAAGATCAAAAACAGAAATTGTAAACTAAAAGGTCAAAGGCTCAACCATCGCTAAAACATTTGTCCATGACAAAATATTTCCTTCAGATATAATGGAGTGCTGCAGGGATGATGTATTTTTGTAGTCTGAAAGTTAGCATCGCCCTGCTTCCCTCTAAAAACAGGCCAATGGGATTTTTCCATTGGATTTGGAAACAACAGTTTATCACACTGACATGTTTTGTTCAGCAAGATAATCTTCACAAATGAACACCACTTTTATGATTTTTGAACCGTAAATACAGTCGCCTGAAGTAAAAAGCTAACGTTAGGCTATAAACGAACTACACCACGGTCGCATGACTTCAACATCACCACCACTAAGCTTCACACTTACCTGATTTCTACAAAAGCCTTGGGGAAAGTTTGAGTTAGAACAGTTTGCAGTATAAACCCAACGAGGTTGTAAAGGTGGACGAGTGAGTAGATGAGTTTCTGTGTTCTGCGTGACGACGTTTAACGTCCCCGACAACCTCTGTAGTCTCATTTAGCCGCTTGTTAGCAACCGCCTTTTTTAAGACACGTAGAAGCTTCAAAATCCACCAGTGGTGTTTACTGACGTGTTTTATGTCGCAGAACAAAACGCTTGTGTTAACCACAGACTTTATTTCTAGCATCGAACCAAAAACCCGTTCAAGAAACCCACTGACTTCCAGACGAGGGAACAGGAAGAGCTAACATGCCAAGTCATTTCCAGGTTCTAGGACTCGTTCCTGCAGAACTGTATTAGCAGTAAACATACTGTATATGTAGTGTCAGTAATTTGATTGTTGTGCACAAATAGAAAACGATGTAACCAGTACAGTTAAACTGGATTTATAGTCCCGCTGTAGACGCCTACAGACTAGTTTTTAATTTATAGTCAGGCGTTGGATCATACATGATCGGGCCGTATTGTGCTTTAACTACACATTCAGTTTCCAGTTTATTAGGTACACCTAGCTAAAACTAATGCAGTCTAATACAGCAGTCCTCCTTCATGAAAGTTATGATGTTCAGTTTGTGTTGAAACCGCTTTAGAGAGTCATGATTCAACTGTATGATGTTTTTGTGGAGGATGTAGTTTATGGTGCCGTTGAAGGGGTTTCCAACATTTAGCCTTCTCTCATTGATATAGATAGGTTGGACAGAATAATAGAAACACCTGTCAGTATAACATCAGAAACTTGTAGGTGCACGGAGCCTCATTACAAGCTATAAATAACTTGAGATCTGTACTGTCACATTTGTTTGCAGAGAAAGCAGAAACACAACAAGTTGGAGTGGCAGCCTAATTCATGTTCACAACCTGCAGTTATAACCTGAGAACGAGATCTGAGCAGTAGAGGAACATGAAGCTTAACCGTTATGGATGTACTGCACACTTTCTTCTTCCTATTTACTCCTATCACGTTTCTTTGATAAGCTCAGGGTGAAATCTTAAGTTGTGTGTTTGCCTCAATATCTTTGTTACATAATATTTCTGCAGCAGCTGAAGCAAAACCTGATTAAGACGCAGAGAAATGGGTCTGCAAACTCCTCCACACCCTCAGCTTTCACTGGAATCCAGCGAACTTCAAAAGACCCTCAGATGTAATCTTCAGCTGTGAGAGCGATAAGGTTCGTCTCCGCTCCACCCGAACACATACAGGCAAGTCAACATCTCACATCTGCACTGTCACTGAGGAGGTTTCTGTGTGTTTCTTTTTGTACAAATTAATAAAGTAAATGTCTTACCTGATTGGATCAGACAGTGCCGCAGGACGAGAGCAAACATGGAAGAGAAGAGAGAGAGAAGGAAGATCAATTAATGAAACCAAAACATGAACTTTGACTTTCAGCATTGTACCAAACATATGCTTTGCTTATCTGTTTCATGAAGTGTACATGTTACACAGCTGGCTTTCAGTAAGCAAGTGCCCAACCTTTATTTATATATTTACCCAAGAAATGTCTCTTTCACTCTTATGTTCTTCAAACAAGCAAAGCAAGACAATGAGGCACTTCCCCTGTAGTCGGGGTTCAAGCACTTTCAAGGTACCTAAACCAAAAATGTTCAGACTCTCAAAGCCTTTATCATCTAAATTGTTGTGCATTTGCGAAAAAAATAAAGTTTACAGAATTCCTTTATACCCACAGCAATCCATGTATATTGTCACTTTGTTTATTTCACCAGCTGTTCACATTAACTTTGGTCGTATGTATTGATAAATATTATTTAAAGCTTCCTGATTTCCAGATCGACAGAGGACTAATCTAGCTATGAATGACAAGTGAACACAAGAAAAGAACTGTCTTTTATTATGCTGAAAATCAAGCATTTTTCAAGGAGTACATTTGAAATTCGGTTCAAATTAAGCATTTTCCAAACTTTCAAGACTTTGTAGGAACCCTGTATGGTCTTAAATCCCCCAAATTTGTCTGGTCAGAGGTACGAGACTGTAATTATGACTTCTGTATCTCAATTATTATTTAGTACCTCAAAACCATGAGGTTTTTATCATGTGATCATGAGATCCACATCCCATCTCTACAGTATGTGCAGGAACTGTTATGTTATGTGGTTTCAGGTCGTTGTGGCAGTCGGGCTAGTTAGGAAGGGGAACACAAAGTTTTAGCTAAATGCTAACAGCTATGATGCGCCGTTAAGTGTAATAAACATTATGAAAATCTCATAATTCAGAGTTTTCTCATAACAACATGCCAATTACAAGACAACACTTCTTTCCTGTCATGAAAGCAACTTGCTTCCATTCGGCCAAATTCAAAACCAAAAGATAAAGAATTGAATCAATTAAACCTCCCCTCCAACCCACCACTGGGATAACTGAAGCCCATGACAGAAACTTTGTAATTCTGAAACGAAGTATCTGATGAAGCAGTGACGGCTGGTTCTTCCTCTCATTAACAGTAAACGATTGTTCTAGAGGCCAAACAGAGACTCAATATGGCGGAGTCAGCATTAAGTGGGAGTCCAGTTGGCATCTTTTATGGTGAAGCAGCAGGTTTTATTTTTTTAAATTCATCAATTAATTTACAGCGCCTGAAGCCTGCGGGCCTGGAGGATGCTGTACTTTCTTTCGGCTGCCTCAGAGCTACTCAGGTAAATAACAGCATCATCACTCTGAAAATCTTGCCAATGTCATCTCTAACGAACGGACCAATCACATTCTTGTTTTGTTTAGACACTCAAAGTTTTGGTCAGGGTAAGATCGTGGTCTTGGTTGAATACTTCAAAAGTGACCTGAAGAACAAGGCCGGACATTTAAACAAAAACCACCACCCTTTCTCTGGAAACTAAAAGGGTATTTCCACTATTTTTAAACCTGGGCCCTATTTTTACATATTTTGGGGTCTAAACACAAAAGTTTTGAGATTGGTCCAGTAGATCGGGCTGCAATGGCCGCAATGTGGTCCTTGTGGGGAACTGTACCTGTCAAAGTCCGTTCACTAAAAGTGCTTGTTTTTGCCACTGACTCTGGCTCAGACTGTTATTCTAAGTGTCTAACAGAAAACACACTAAGCTACACTTCCTGTACTCCAACACAACAAACTCCTCTCTCCAACTCTGACTCACATTTCCACCATCGTCTTCCTGAAACAACTCAAACTCTTGAGATATTCAGAGTGAGACTTTTTGATTCTGGTTAAACAGAAAGATCTTTAACAAAAAGGTCCGTCTCTGTAGGGATCATTTCCATAATGTTGTCATCCAGGTACCTTTCCTCAAAACTAATTCAGCAAAACCATTTAGTAGTAGGCTACAGTCCTGATGGCATCAGAGGGAACCCACGGAGAGCAAAGAGGAAAATCTTTAGCACGATTTGCAACAACTGAAATTCGAAATCACCAGCTTTCCATTAGAGAAAGTCATGTTTTTTGCTATCTGATGAGACTTCCTTCCCTGACTGAATTTGTTTCTTTTAAACATTCCACTCATAACAAATTTTATCAATGCTAATTTAACTAATTTACTGTTTGGGTTGCCTCTATATTACAGTCCTAGACGAGTGCTAGTGGACACACAAGCTAACAGTAATTTCAGTGCAATTAATTAATAACTTTACACCAGTAATGAGAGGACAGAAAACAGCTTCACTGCCGGGGCTGAGGATTATAGAGCTTCACAGACCAAACTGTACAGGTGATAAGAAACCTGAAGCGTCAGTCAAAATGCAGGTTTAGTGTTCATTGACTGAAAGATTTAGGAGAGACAAACGGTAATGTGTGAAAACCTGAAGTTGTCCTGAATAAAGTCAGAGATGACTCTGCTGTGCCTTTTGTCGAGCAGCCAGGAAGCATTATTGTACACTTTAGGAGTAAAGCAACAGCACTGGCACACTCCTAAAGGAAACCTGGAAATAAGCTGCACTGACTCCCAGAGTAAATGTGGGTGGATCGTTTAGCGACACAGCGGCCTGCTGAGTGGGAGGAAACACTCAAAGATTACAATATCTGTCTTAAATCATCCTTTGTTCTGCTCATTCATCCAGAATAACAGACTTACTGGAAGCCTGTATTAACCCGTTTCATCTCGAAATATAAACCTGTTACTTTGTGGACACATAAAATATTCTAAACCACATTATAATGTCACACCTTTCACACAGTTAAGCGAAGTAAAACCACTGAAATATGTTTCAAAAACCACACTTTAACCCCTTAAATGGATTGTTAGATGAACTCATTAGGGGCCTTATGTGTCTGCATGCAGTTGGAGGTATGTTGAACAGTTAGCTTTTTTTTGGCTTAGCTCATTTAGTGGATGTCTATGGGATCCAGTATAGCAGCGCAGAGAGTATAGGACTTTAACCAGGCATACACACATTTCCACAAGAACATACTAAATGCTAACAATCCTAATTAGCACTAAACACAAAGTGCAGCTGAGGCTAAAGTAATATTTCTGACCTGATGGTAGCACTAGAGGAAAAGTTAAGGGATCACCAAAGTTTTCACCAAATTTCATGGCAACCCATGGCGAATAGTTGAGATATTTCAGTCTGGACCAAAGTGGTGAACCAACTGACCAACGTTGCCTAGAGCCATGGCGCCAACATGGCAAAGAAATGTCAAACATTTTCTGGTTCCAGGTTGGACTGCTGGTCAAACAAAACAAGCAATAAAACCACAAACTAATCTAATGACATTCCCACCAGCCTCAAATGCACTTTGTGTTTAGTGATAATTAGCCTATGTTGGCATGCTAACATGGCAAACATTATACCCGTTTTTAAGACTTATAAGTTTAGTTATGTACTTTAAAGTGCAAATTTGAATGCAGTTATACTTTACTGAGTATTTCTACATTAATCTAAATACTTCTTCCACCACTTCCAGGTTGCTGTGTACTCCTGCATGTGTGAGCACACTGGACCTGAAACCTCCAGCTGTGACCTGTAGATACCAATCCTTCGACCAGACTGCGTTTGTCACCGCCGCAGCGTTTTCTATCTTGCCTTCTCCAGGAGGATCAACACGCTCCATATCATCAACATGCTGTTCCACATTCCCTGCCACATCCATTCACACCTCTGAGCTGCCATATGCAGACCGAATGTGCCAATACAGATCATTGTTCCGGAGATATTTCACTGCATCATCTCAGTTTCAGTAAGAAATAAACATTCACTACGAGGAAAGAAAACCGTGCCACTCCCACTTTATAACAGATGAAATCAACCATTAGCATCTTTGACAAGGAGGCATCCTTTGCTCTATCTTCCGTTGTGCTGTTAGCAGAGAACAGAGAGTTGAGGAAATAATTCATCTCTGCCGAGGGAAGGAAAACCCTTGTTATTCCCCCGGCAGGGCAGAGTACAGTAGATTAGAGCAGAGAGAGTCGGTGACCAGAAAAGGAGAATGTGTGTCGAGATGTTTTTAGCTGCAGCGCAAAGAATGAGTCAGACAAACCTCGGCCTGCTGGGATATCACGTCTGCAGACACAGGATAGAGCGATGGAAGGAGGGGTTGGAGGAGGGATAGTTTAATCTTTTATGTGTTCTTGTAGCTTGGATTTAAGTGTTTCCTCTCTCTGCCAACCTCAACAAAACCAATTAAACTCTTTTATTCCAGCCCCACAGGATCGCCGTCTAATGGAAAAATAAGTATTTTTTTGTCTTATTGTCGATTAGAGGCTGTCATCAGACAGCGCGGCCGTGCTCCATGCCAGGACGCCACATGGGGTCCCAACATGCTGTTTTCCCTGCAGACAGATGGCCGCTCTCTGTTCCTTACAGAGGACAGAGGGCCAGATCCTGTTTGTTTTCTTTCTTCACGTCTGTAATTGTTGACACTGAAGAAGAGGAAGAGGGCAGCTGCTGGCCGGAGTCCAACATGACGGGATCCTGCATCATCTGCTTCGACGCACTTACAGCACTGCTAAGATCAGGAGCTGCAACACAGTCAATATGTCGTTGCTCCTCTTAGCAGCAGTAGTGCTAACCATAGCACGCTTGTAGTTGTAACAGAGACAGGAACAGTTTGAGTCCTTTGGGACAAGTCCAAGTCAAGTTACAAGTCTTCATTAGCACTTTGCAAGTAAATCAGTTGACTGCTGATGATTAAAATTTAACAGCATTTCAACATTTTCCTATCAAAGCCATTAAGTGAGTTTTTATGTAACAAGTCCTTTTCAATGCAGAGGCCTAATAATTAAATATGCAAGCTGTGTGGCTCTGCATGGCCCGCCTGTCGCATTCTTATTAATGTTTTATTATAGCAGGCCAAAGCCTGAAACTGCACTGTTTCTGCCTTTTAAAGAGTAAGTACACCACCCAACCTAATTCTGCTAGGAGCCCAGCTCCCAGCATATTAGCACGTAGCAGAGGAGAGGAGGCGTGGCCTTTGTAGTGTAGTGTGTGACGACATGGGGGGTATGGGGAGACATGCCACACTGTGACTACCTATTTTGTTTCACCATTATGAACCGGGCTAAATTAGCTTAGAACCAGAGGTACCCAGCCACAGTTCAGAACCACAGTTCTGGAAAGGTAACAAAAAAAAGTACAAAAGTTGCACAAAACTGGAAAACCTTCATTATTTAAGTTGTAGGCTATAACTCACAGATCAACCACCTGCTCAGACTAGTAGCAGTAGTTGTACTGTAATAGCAGTAGTAGTGTTACAGTAAAAAAAGAGCCTAAGTTGTCCGTTTTACAGACTGAGTCACTCGTCCTTATGTATGTGACTGATCACTTTTAATCTCCATAGTTTACTAAGACGCTGTGTACCCGATGTGAAACTTTCCATCAACTCTAATATCACTTAATGTGAGATCATTTATCCTAAACCAGAAAAAAACAAAACAATGGAAAACCACTTTAATTGCAATCATTGAGTCACATTTACGTCACATAAAAGCATCATTTAAAAAGATAAAGTGAATCCAGAGCTGCAGTGAGGTCACACAGTGTGAGGCACATTATTTTAATAATGTGAACAAGTAATAACATCACTCCCACTGAGATTCACAATATTGGAGCTAAGTAAGAAGTTCTTTCATATTTGTGACAGTTTAAAGACAGACAAAAGCTCCTGAAGCTTCAGTAATTCAAGAATACAAGTAAAGCTGTCTGAAACATCTTGTTTCCTCCAGAGGGGATTAACCGACCTTTCCGAGCACATTACACTTACAGCTGTTTTCTATTAGTTTGCACATAGTATCTGATGTAACTCTGCAGAAACCAGGACATGACAGCGAGGTGGGTGTAGGTGGGGTTATCAAGGGAAAAACTGCATGTCACAGTTTACAATAAAGTTGTTATTCAGGTTTATTCGAGGGGGGAAACTGAGGCTTTCGTTCCATCCAAAGTCATCAGTTTCTCATGATTTTTCCAGAGGAAATGACTCGAATCACAAACAGATGTGAAGATACGAGGTGATTCAGTATGCAGAGTTGCTTTTCATGTTTTTGTATTATATCCTGTGACAGTTACAAATGAATGAAACATAGGCACCTAACATCTTTGGACATCTGGGCTACGTCAAGCGGGAGTTACATGTGTGACACGACACAAGTAAACTCAGTGGGGTTTAAAACAAGCTTTGAATTAATAAAAGAGGTCTGCAGGTCGTCAAAAGCAGACTGTAACATGGAGAAGGCTTGGTTTGGATTAGAGTTGTTGGCATATAAGAAGGTATCGTCAGCATAAAAATGGACATTGAAACGTTGAGTTGGAAAATAAGTATTATTTATGGATAGAGTAAATAGCAAAGGGCCTAATATAGATCCTTGTTGGACACCTATATCAACCATCTGGAGACTTGATTATTTTTGCTCAAGCTCTGTTCCCATATAAGAATCAATTTTTTTTTTTTTTTTTTTTTTTTTTTTTTTTTTTAGAGTTTTGACAACATGAGTTTTGTAGAAAAATCTGCTATCTAACCAAATGCTTAATGTAGATACAATGCTGTATTTTATCTATAAGATTTTGATTATAAAGTAGGAACGTCAAGGATCTGTGCTCTTGTGAAATGAAACATTTTGTCTTTTATAAAAAAAAGCAGACCAACATGGAGAAGTCCTGGTTTGGAGTAGAGCCAGTGGCATATAAGAAGGTATCGTCAGCATATAAACGGACACTGAAACATTGGAAAATAAGTATTATTTATGGATAGAGTAAAAAGTAGGATGTCTAATATTGATCCTAATTTTGACAATCAAAAAAGTTATGGAAATAAACAACTTGCATTATTTCTAACTGTTGAAAGTGTCCATTTATAACCTGACATGACAATGAATTGATATTTCTTTCTGCCCCCCGGCTGCATCTTTGTGAGTCAAAAGTTCTTCTACAGTGAATTTATTGTTGCAAGATTGTTAAATGTTGGTGCAAAGTGGCAGTTCTAGAAAAACACCCCTGTGCTTTTTTTGGGGGACAAAAATCAAAACTTGCTCATTGTTGTTCTGCAGCCAACCCTTTTAGCCTTCTGGAAATATCTGGTAGATACACCAAGAAACAGTAAAACAGCACAGAAGTCAATGTACATCATCACAAGCATTTTTAGGGTGGGTTTTTCCTTTAAGACATACTTGCACTGTTTTCTACCAGTGCTATTAATATCTGTCTGTGAACATAGCTGGGATTTTAGCTCCATACAAACTCAAGTGATTTGTGTAAGGGCAATAAAAAATTTTTTTTAAAAAAAGGAAATGAAAATAGTTGTCTTCCTCTCTCACACACTCGTTTCTTCTACTTCTCTTGTACAGTTCTTAAGAAAACTTGAATTTCCCAGATGTGTTTCCAGCTGTACTGATGTGATTTCACTGACCCAGTATGTTACTGTAATAACTTAATTACACTTTATTGACCACCACTTAGCCACTTGAACTTTCACGGACTGTACCATGTAGTACCATGAAAAGTTGCGTGAATATGAATCAATATATGTGTCAATAAATTAGACTTTTGTCTTTTCAAACAAAACATTGTGTTGTAAAAGTAATCAAAGTACAATGCACGGCATAGTGTTCACCTGAAACCTTAAACATATAGTTAAAAGCATAAATGTGTCATGTGGACCACCTCCAAAAGGGGGGTCAGTGTTAAAGCGTTGAAAGTTTAGCATATATTGTTTGAATAATAGGTACAAAGTGCTTAAACAAAGGCAGTACCAAGATCAATTGGATACAATTAAAAAACAAATAAATAGTTCAGGAGATATATCATGAAAACCTAAACTTAAGAGAAGAGCTTTTTCTGTCCATCTACGTATGGGCTTAGTATATACCCTGGAGCCAATCCATTTAATGGCATATATTAGAAAATTTGATGTATTCTGGAAGCAATGAGAAGCCGATGCAATGATACTAAAATTGGTTTATTTTGTTCTTTTCTCGTAGTTCCAGTTAAAAGCCTTGCAGCTCCAATTTGGACCAAGTGAGCTGAACTTAGTGCTTTTTACTGAGCGCTGAATAAAGAGAGTTACAATAATCAAGAATGAATAACTTTCTCCACGTCAGCAAGAGACAGAAATGATTTGATTCTGAATAACACTGAATAGCCCCTTGAAATAAAATAAAATGACTCCCAAGCTTCTTAGGGGTTTGGTTTGGTTTTCATGAAGCCAAGCTAAGTTTTAACCTTTTAAGATTTGTCATTTTAATTTACCAACGTAAAAATGAAATAAAATGACTAATTAACTTTTGGTCAGTCGTAATCAGCACTGTGAGAGATCCGAGCTGCTGTTCAAACATACACGACAACATGTGCTGTGCGTTTGGGGGGGGGATTTTCTAGTGTGTGTAATGTGTGTGTGTTGCATACCACGCTAGAAAAGCTTTTCGATTGAGTCAGAGTGACACATTTATGAATAAAAGGCATGAAATCAGAGTGACCGAGTTGAACAGGAGAGGACAAAATCTGCCCGTCCACGTCCTCCTCCTCTCTCTGAGGGACAAACCCATTACTCCTTCAACTGTAGTGCAAGCTGCCGCCATGTTTTAACAACACAAAACGCATGGTGCTTACCCTGTGTTGTATGTTTCACAGGCCGACTGTTTGGCCTACACAAACAGAAAAAGACCAACAAAACAAATCAGAAACAGCCCAAACCAACAGCACGACAACACCGAGCTCCCCTGCCGTGTTATCACTCTGCTCCAGACCTCCGAGATCTCCCAAATCTGAAAGCGTCTTTGATGCTCACTGCTGCAAAATAAACTCCAACATGTGCTCATCATCTTCTCATTGTGGCTGTGTGGTAGAAAGAGAGTCAGAGCACAGAGAAGTAGGCCAGGAGAAACCCTGCAGCCTGAGAGGGACGGTTTCTACTGCTCAAAGACATTAGACCGTACAGATTCAGATTCCAAGTTTCACCAAAAAGATTAAGAAAATGTGATTTGTTTCTAACGCCTGATATATCTTCTTCCTCTGAGCCTGAACTAAACACATCAGTGAGCCACACCATTTCTGAGGCTCCATTTTAAAACAAAGGCGATCTCCGTCCACACGAACGTTTTATCAGAAATAATCTCTGACCATATTACTCGCCTGAAAACGCATATCACATGACCATTCACGTGCACCGGGCATTTCCCTGAGGGGAAAGTGGAGCCATCACAGAATCAAATAAAAGGATGGAGATGAAACTACATTAAAAGGGCTGCAGGATGCTTCAGCGTTTGTCCTTGAAACAGAATCAGCTGAAGTGCCCCTGAGCAAGGCAAACCGCTCACGGCTGCCCTCACCCTGCTCTGTCAGTACTGAATCAATACTGCGGACGTTATCGCACTCATAAAACATGGGGATAACTTTTGCTGACTGGAAGCAGAACGTCTGTTTATAAAAGTAATGAGCCGCCAGACGAGTGAGATTAACAGACATCTTCAAATCAGCTGCTTTAGCAGAGAGCTCCTGTCTGCTAATCCCTCCAATCTGTGATTCCACTCTGATAATTAGATTAATGGGCCGATGCTCGGCGCCTTCAGGCTGCTCACAACAAAACCACTGACGGGACGGCTGGAAACTCAACCACAGCCGGATTTCCACTGGAGGAATGTAAATAAGTTACTTACACACAGGTACTGCTTTACACTTCTACTGCACAACAGATTTTACATAAAAAAAACATAATAACCTTGTAAAATATGATGCATTGTTAGATTATGTAATATTATATAAAGTTATTTAAATGTAGCTCCTCTTTGAAAATACACGTGAACGCATCAGTAGTAATAATCCAGTATTATATATGACAAATATGGCACTCTGAATGGTGCCATTTGCTGCCAATACGTCCGTACTTTTACTTCCTGAACGCAGGACTTTTTCCTGCAGCGGAGTATTTTGACACTGTGGTAATGCTAACTCTCTCAACACTCTGCTGATTTCAGACACATTTTCCATCTAAAGCGCAGGGATGTGGACAACAGGAAGGCGTGTGTGTAGTTTATTGTGTTGTGGCAGCTTTTAACACAATGCAACATCACCCTCATGTAACCGCGCATTTCTAGTAACGAGCAGAGTATTTTATCTTCTCACCTGTACCTGGAGCAACACCCCCACACCATCGCAGCCCTGTGTTATAAACTGTCTTTTTCTCTTGCTCTCTCTTTTCTTGCCAGTACAATTCTTCCAAATGTACCAATTAACATATTTGTTCAGCAGCTTTGGACATCACACTGGCAACTACCATTTATTATCTTTTGTTTCTTTCTTAAATGTATTTCTTTGATGGTTTTTTAACATATTAACTTTGTTATGAATGTTATTTTTCAGCTGTTTTGTCCCTGCTGTTGCCAGAGAAAATGAGGCTGTATTTCGTTTCCTACAGATTAGAATACATTTTCCATTCACCCTGTTGCTTTCAATATGTCTGTCTCTCACTCACACAGCAGACTGTTATAACCTGGCTTAGCACCTTTGGCTCTCAGTGGGAGTCTTGACAGAAATAGAGTCGAGTGTGGCGGCCTCCTGCAGCCTGATTCTCCGTTTACCTGCCTATCTGTCACACCGGACCTGCTCGGACGGGTTTATCGGAGCTCTGCGATGTTTACTGCTTCAGCTGGCTTCATACGTCCAGGTGAGAACGACGCCAATCCAACACTATAGAATAGAGACGCTGAGCTACAGGTTCAGTAGGAGTGAGCATATAATATATATAGTACTTACTGCAGGAGATGATCAAGGGTTTATGGGTAGAGAGGGACTGATGTTGAGGTCTGAAGAGCAGCCAAGCAAGCGAAAACAAGTAGAGTGGACTGATGGTTTTATTGAACTACTTCTTTATGTATAAAAAAAACCCAAAACTGTCCACCTGTATTCTTGGTGTGTTCTGCCAAAACACAGCTAAAAACCTTTGTTCCTCTCAGACAAAAGTCATAATTCAAACGGCCACTAGTGGTCCTTGTTGCTGAGGAGGTCGTTTTGAGGGTAGTAACTTTTTAATATCTTGTTAATGAAACACGATGCGCGTTGGAGGAAGTAAATTCAGTATTTTTGACTCAGATTCTTTCTGTACTTCTAGAGAGAAGGGGCAGTCCCCATCTAGAGGCCACTAGAGGAACTGCACCTTAAGGCATTTTTGGTTTCCGCGTTCAGCCACGGTGGTCCCACCTTTACGTGAACCCAATTCCAGATTCAGACCAAAGAAAACAAATGTAATGTATGATCACATCCTGCTTTTGTCTGTGTGTCTGAACACTTCCCTGCCTTTCTCTATAACCGTCTCCTTGTCTGTCTTTGTCCCTCTGGTCCTCTAACTATCTGATAGGAGGTGAAACTGAGAAAAAAGACTGAAAAGGAAAATACCCAGACAAAAAGAACCCCCTCTTCTGTTCTGTTCATCCATTTTCAATTACAGGTACCATCCTGCAGGGTTATCTTTAGCCTCATCTGTCACAGATGCTGCTGCTGGTCCTTCACCTTTTCTATTATTTACATCTCCATTTAAATCTGAGCCATTTCACCAACGCTCTTCACCCGGAATATTTTACCACTGCAAAAGCAAAAAAAAAAAAAGCATCAGTTTTTATTGTAGATGAAAAGCAACCATTCAAATGGTTAGAACAGGGGCAGAGCTGCAGTAAACCGACGCTATTCCCATGATATCCGAGTGGCTATGTGGGAGTGAAGATGTGTCGGTGCAGAAATAAGAGAAATTAGAGCTCAGGCAAAAGGTTTTTCCACTTCAAGATAGGAAGTTATTACAGCAAGTACATCAGGCAGATGGTGCAGGAGGGATTCAGTGGGGCAAAGTGGTTATGTGAAGGTAAATAAAAAGGTCATAAAAACGACCACCATGACAAAAATATTCAGCCGTTTCTGAAAATACTAATTTGGTTTCCCTCCTCTAAACACCCAAAAACATACACAAAAAACATACACTACAAAAGTAATGTAAACAGTTGCAGCAGAAAACTTTTCAGCAACGTAAACCATAAATGTATAGTCACATAAAAGCTGATTTTTTTGCACCAGCATTCAAATGATAATTGAATTGCGTAAGCACTAAACCAATTTAAGGGGAAAATCAATCTTCAAGCCAGGGTTTAGATTTATGAGAACAAAACAAGTTTTTTAGAGCCAAAATTGTGACACTTTGAGTTTGAGAAAGGTCTTGCTACAGAGCACATGAAGCACATGAGTGGAGCTACTGCCTCTAAAAGTACTGAAAAACAGACCAGACCAAAAGACCGAGTGAGGACAATACTACAGTACCCACGAGCTTTAGCAGCCAGAAGACAAACGTGACTGGTCAATACTACTCGGGCTACAGACGGAAACCAGAACGCATCCGATACCAAAATCTTGTCCCTTGCCAACAGAGTCTGAAGCTCTCCGACGGGATGTTTCTTACAGTAATGACTTCTCTCCTGAAGTTGCTATGGACACAATCTTGTTCACATCTTTAACTTTTTCTTTACTATGAAACAGATTTTTTTTCAGCTCAATGTACAGCGGAGTTTCTACGAGAGTACTTACTCTATATATCAGGTACAAATATTACTTTAACTGACCCGCAGAAACTTGGATCACAAACATGTACATTTTTATATAATTTCATTAAAGGGATCTGTCATCCTGCTGTGTTTGATAAAGCCTGAAATAAGTCACTTTCACATTGATCAGCAGGTCTTAGTATCAGATTACTTGCAGCCTATTTTAGTCTCCTCCCCGCCTGATATCCAACACCAGGATTTGCAACTGTGCCTAAAAACCATCATGGATGTCCTTGTTTCGCAATGATTTGGCAACAACAGAGTTTTCAAATGGAAAAAGTTTAAGTATTTGAAACGAATGATGCCCTTGTTTGACAAAACCTTTCTTGAAAATGAAGTAAAACTCATGACATGATGATATTCAACTCATCTTACATCTGAAAGCTTTTCTGAAGGTCATAATGAGTCGGATAACAGTTTCGCTCCAGCATGGAAGTACAAAATGTTTGGAATGACCTTTAAAATGCTGCAGATATCTCTTCATGCAGTGCGTGTGTGTGGATGCTGGAAATCAGGCACAAACTGTACCAGAGTGCACAGTAAGCTTCATATTTTACATAATAGCATTTTTCCTGTGTTACGCTCCAGCTCCATGCTTTGCCAAAAAAACATAATCCCTCTCTGTGGAGTGGGAGTTTGTGTGCCAACAAGCCGAGGAGATGAAACCACCTTAAATGACGGAGAGCGAGAGAGGCGAAGCAACGCTGCTCGATTTGTAAAAACACGCAGGATTCAAGAATGATTAAACATGAACAGGGAGAGGACTCCTGATGGAGAAACAGCTGTTAGTCTTTTGTTTATGTCCATACCGCTAATCTTCGGGTACTTTCTTGACGCTACAGGAAACGTTTAAGAGCTCCGAGTCACTCATTTTTAATTTTAGTTGTACTGTCAATTATTAAACTCTGCTGCATTTAAGGATTGGCTGTGGATGGCGGTACAGTGCGTTAAGATAAACGCGTGGGAAGATTCCACATTTTAGCCTAAAGCTTGGTCAAATATTATTAATCTACTACTCTTGATTGCAAATAAAATTCACCCAAAAGATAAACACATTTTTACATTCTTTGGCTGTTTTGACCTCTGGAGTTTCACCTTTTTCCTGATTTGTTTTTGGGAAATACAAGTTAGCCTAGCCGAAATACATATATATATAAAATATATAATTAAGAACAGATAGTTCAGACTTGTTGAGTCAAAACTAGTGAAGTTTCAAGAAAAACTTAAGAAACGAATTTCCAATGCACACGTTTTTGTGTTTGATACTGGAGCAGATTGTGTTATTGGACCTGTTTAACCAGTTATCATATAATCATACACGTTTTTACAGTGCACATATTAACACTGTTAATCTACCTTAGCTCAATGCATTTATTTTAGATCTACTTAATTGCAACACGCGCAGTAGGACTGAGCAATAATTAAATTTCATTTGTCTACAAACAGAAGTGTTTTCCAATATTCTCAATCATTAACTTTCAGTGTTATTGCATTTCATGCCATCTTTTTACAAAATGCTGTAGTTTAAATTAATGTTTCCAAGCAAATTGTAGTTAAAAACTAACAAAAAAGACCTTTTGATATAAAGCATAACAGTGGAATAAAGTTCATTGCTCTGAACATATAAATGATTATTCTTTCAATACAATGTGATATATATTAATATTGGAAAAAATATTGTATTAATATAATAATGATCTCAACCACATCCCCCAGCTCTAGTAACACATCCTTCAGCTCAATTTAATGCATCACCAGCTTTTAAGAATTACTGCCAGCAGCCGATTAGCTTAGCATAAAGACTGACAGTGGGAAACAGCTAGCCTGGCTCTGTCCAAAGGTAACAACATCTGCCTTCAAGCACCTCTAAAGCTCACTGAACAGCTCTCTAAAACAGCAAATTGTTGTTTTTACACAAACACGAGAGTGGTATCGATCTTCTCATCTAACTCTCAGCAGGAAAGGGAATATTTCCCAAAATGTCAAACTATTTCTTTTAAATGTTTCACTTGTTTTTTTAGTGTACAAGAAGCAGCAGCAGAAGGCAGCGAAGGGTTAAATAATGAAGGAGCATTCAGACTGATTGATAGTTGTGAGGTCTTAAAAGTCTGGTCCCACTCAGTCCAGAGAAAGAGTAAAACACAATAACATCCGATCATTTCTGATATGTATAGAGTTCCCGAAAGGAGGAATTTTATAGTGAGGAGAATGAGAGGACAGCACCGAGACGCTGAAGGTCACCGTCATTGATTCAAGGTTTGGCCTCGGCTCCTCCTCTCCACTAACAGGCGTCTTAGAGGACGGGCAGAGTGGTGAAAATGTCCCAGAGTCCCAGACGCATATCCGTCTGTTTTAAAATCGTGAAACCGAGACCCGTTGGACATTTGGTGCAGGCGTCACTCGTCATCGCTGCTGCAGAGGAGGAAGTGACACACTGACAGCTGAGGGACCCACTGACCGGGAACAGTGCAGGGAAAAGGCAGATTCTGGTTTAGTTCGCTCTGAATACAGACAGAAGACTGTGGACACTGAGTGAGCGTTCACAACTGTGGTGTGAAGACTTAGTTCATATTTTATTTGTCATTTAAATTTCAAAAACACAAAGGAAGACTGATTGATTTAGAGAGCCAAACTGGTAATTTTGCATGTTGTCACCCAATTAATACAAATTTCCATACGTTTTGGGACCGATTTCCCTGTCAGACAAACTATGTTTTAACGACTTGTTTGAGATATTGCAGGTAAGCTTTCAAGGTAAATATTGAGTTTTACTGAGTGCTAGCAGCACTAGCATCTTTTATTAATGTGAGAAAACAACCAGATTCACATTATCCTTTTCACAGTGCCCACGTTTGCTTATTTTTGTGTCTTTTGGGTTTGATTTCCAGACAGTGCAGTTCGAGAATCGACCCCGTCTTGTAGAAATCGTGTTTATATACTATATGCTAATTTGCAACAGAAACGTTTTGAGAGAAACATAATGCTGTGACAATCCATCCAGTAGCTGTCAAGACATTTTACTCAAAAATGTCAACCTCATGTTGGCGCTAGAGGAAAAGTCAGGGGATCACCAAAGTCAGTAGGATTCATCCTCTTGGAACCATGAATGTCTGTACAACATAATACTAATAGTTGATGAGTTATTCAAGTCTGGACCAAAGTGGTGGACCGGCTGACCAATGCGCTAAAATCGAGATATTCTGACTTTACGCTCCAAGAAACACTGGATCCTACACTTCCCATAATGCAACCGGATAGCGTCTTTTGTTAGACCGCATGCAATATAACTGTATTTTCTGCACATTATCTCAGCTCCTGTAAAGTACTGTGAAACTGCATGGCTGTCTTGCACCAGTTAGCTTAGCTTAAATCCTTTCAGCTTCCATACAGTATTTGTGTCGGACGTTAGCGCGCAGCAAAGTATTTTGTAGCTGTGTTGTCAGGCATAAGGAGAGAGAGGCAGCAGGGTTAGCTGTACCCCGCCAGCTCCCAGATGGTCTGAGAAGGATGTGTGAAGCGTGAAAGGAGGAAGGAGGATGAAGGAAATACAGAGGGAGAATATTATCCGTCTCTCTCTGGTTTCCTTGAAGGTTTTGGTTCTGAATACATGAAAGAGCTTGTGAATACAAATAATACAAAACTGTGATGCTGTTCTGTTCACAAAGGACAACTCGATTAACCAGAACTCAGATGAAAGATTAGTACCCATAAAATATTAAAAGCAAGGGGATAGAAGAGAATGGGGTGTGTACAGAGAACTGTAGATCTTTCTCCTCTGGCTTAGACAGGACTTCTGTAACACAGCTATGTACACAGGGCCGCCATCATGCTCAAATAGCTGTGAGGCATCGAGCGTCAGGGGCTGATTTATTGGAAACAAACAGCCGGAGAAGGCAGACCGCCGACTGTAAGGAGCTGCAGGCAGAAGATATCTTCCTCTGCACAGTATGCAGGAAACATAAGCAGGGCTTCCACACAGCTGTTTTCTTTTCTTGTGTAATGCACATTAATTGAACTGCTGTGGCAGAAACACTGAACAGAAACATGGAATATATACAGTTTCACAAAGATGCCAAGACGTGTTTACACTTGCTCAAAGCACAACAACATTTTTCCTGCTGAAGATATTATGGGCTAAATCGCGACTTGTCAGATAACGTTAAGTATTAATATCTGTAAACGATTTCTCCACCAGTGGATACTGACTCTTGATATGGTGTGAAGTGCAGCTTCGTTTGGGTAAATAAACACCTCCGACTGGTTTTTACGATAACTTACAGGCCATCCCATCATCTCAGTCCACACTGCGAACCTGTCAGCCATCATTAGAATAGCAGTTCTACACCTACAGTACTTCATGCAACTTGTATGTCGGCGTTCCTCTCACAGTCCCCAGAACAGTTCAGTCCGAAATCACCAAATGTCATCCAACGTGGTGTTAGTGAACTAACGTTGTCTTTTGCATTACGTGAAATGCCCACATGCACCGACTACCATCTCATCCAATACATGCATGTATTGTTTCTCGTGAACCCCTCGTGCGTTGGTCTGCAATCTGAATCCATTAAGGGACCAGCAGGTAGTTACACCAGTAACTATGGAAACTACCGTATAGAATATAAATACACTTAATGCTTAGAAATGCAGAAGTAGCAACAACTGGGCTTGGCATAATGAAAATTAAGGATCATAACTTTAAGAAGCATCACAGATGTCAGCTTTAAAAAGGCAGATTTAAATGAAATGTGATCAAAGCTGCGAGGTCAGTGGAAAAAATGCTATGCACTCTAGCATGAACTATATTTCTCCCTTAAAAATGTTGGTTTGGATATATATGGAAGAAGAGAGGAACATGTAGAGAGAAGAAAGAGGAGGGTGAGACTGAGAAGTGCTGCACTGCTTGTATCCAGGCAGAGGGAAGAAAACCTGTGAGGGAACTACCCACAATGCCTCTGTGGACTCACAAGCTGCCACCCTCCCTCCTCTGAAAGACACACACTACAATAAGGAGTGCTTAACTCAGCAAACTGCAGGCCAAGCTGCTACCACTCATGTTTGTCTCTTGTTTTTCAGTGTTTTCTGTACGTTTCATTTTAAATGGCTTGTTTTACTTGCAGAAAAACATTTGTCTGTTCATATGTGTTAGTTGCAGGTTGGATAAATAGAAACAACATTGTATATTCCTTACCTTATATAGGTAAAACAATTCCCCCAGTTGCATACTACCTAAATATTGTTTTGTCAGTGGAGGGCCTTCAGGGGCGGGATCAAACCCTCTTGGCACCAACGACGAGTACAGAAACCGAAAAGAAAATTGAAAACTGAGGAAACGACTGGAAGCCACAATTTACCAGATGAGTCATGGTTCTAATGCAATAACTTTAACTTAGAGCTTTTCCTTTTCCTGTAACTGATTACAATTTCTTTTTGTTTTTTTTTGTTTTTAAATGTTCAAGCTTGGATTATTTGAAAGATCAGACTCTAAATCAAATACTAAGAACTTGAGATTTAACTCTGACGTGAACTTAGTGACTTGGGCAACGCTTTGGTGATTTATTCATGACTTTGGTGACTCGGACGTGACTTTGATGACCCAAACGTTAGATAAAGAACTTGAACATGACTTTAGGAACTTACATTACTTGACTTTGCAATTCAGACTTGACTTTGGCGACTCCGTCATGGCTTTGGTGGCTGATCCAAATGGTAGATTAGTGACTTGCACATGTCTTTGGTAACTGTGGCAGTTCACTTGGATTCATTGGGATGTGAGACTTGACTCAGACTCGATGTTTTGTGTCCCAACCACAAAACCAACACGCTGTTACTTTACGTAATGTACGTGTGACCAACGCAGCGCATCAAACTCTCAAAGTGGCAGCTAATGCCTAACACCTGTTGTGGTTTTGTTGTTTTCCTGGCAGGACTTTCTGTTTCTTCCAGCACCATTCGTTGGTCGGATCCCTGGTATTGGCTCTGAAATCAAAGTTTTGGTCTGGCAGCAGCATTACCGCTAGGAGCAGCAGAGGAAAGGAGTTGATTTATCCCCGCTATCAGATAGGCAAACTGTTCTGTGCTCCGCTCAACTGAAAACCGCACCGAAACAAAACTGGGCCGCTGGAAGCAAACAAGCTCACAGAATACACAACAGTATGGACAGGAAGACAGAGCGAGGGTGAAAATGGGAGGGGGTTTTCACCGTATACAGTACAAACTGTGAGGTGATGTCTGAATGTGCTGCTCAATAACACTGAGATAAACCCCAGACAGCGGGAGGTGGTTAGGTTGTACTGCAGGACTGTAGGTCATTTTCTTTATTAAAAACAGCTCCAGAGAGATTATGTCAGTGTGACCAAAAACCATCTATTTCTCATTGAGACATTCTCATTTCTCATCAAGTGAATGTCATGATCCTTGGGCTGGTAATAAAACCTGCAAAATCCTCCATTATATCAGAAATATGCAGCCGTCAATGTGAAACCACATAAGGTGTAAGGTCCAGTTCTGACTGAGTGAATGTGGTTTGAATGTGTTTTCTGCTGATACTTGACACAGGCAAATGATTCAAAGGTCAACATAACACCCAGGTACGGTTTTTGAAAATGTCTGACAACCACTGCCACCAAATGATAATTGATAACAAAGCTTCGGGGCATCTGTCAAGTACATACAACTAGTTCTGCTCAAGCTCCGTATCGAGGCTTGTACTCATAATGCCAGTGTTGTGTTTACAGCTTGTGGCCAAAAATAAAAAATCTATTGATAATGTTTTAAGATGCAGTTCCTCTTATGTTACACAGATGCTGCAAGAAGAACTGAAAGCCAACTTCTCCTTAGAAATACAGTGAAGTCAAAGTCAAGGAAAGATTAGGACTTGAAGGATATGTTTGACTGATTGACAGATAACTGCCGCTTTCCTGTCCCACCTCTGCTGAGAATAATGTTTTCTTCTATGTTTTTTTTATATCTTTTGCTGTCTTGTCAGCTATGAGGAGTGACAGAGGAATAGTAGTCTGTTAAATAAAGCTCTTCTCAGTCTCCTGTCCTCCGGGGCTCAGAGACGAAGCTTTCGCCCCTGCTGGGACCGGGCATGTACAGCCAAATCTTACGCTGCAGACACACTCATGCCATCCAAATCCCCATTTAATACCAGGACATGACAGACTAATGGAGAGGGGTGAGGAGGGAGGGAGAGACCGACTCCCCCCCATCACACACTGAGCCTTTGGCAGGACACCTGAACAATCCCCTTAACATCAAACAGTGCTGCAGACAAAGCTACGAGCATCACAACTGCATCACATCATCTTCCTGAGGACGCTATGTGAAGAAATGCCTCATGAACATTTTGTTATGACAGACCTGCTTACAGTACAGCCGAATACATTTTAGACATAGTTATCCAGTGAGACCTGCCCATCTTCGGTTTCCAAATGTGGAAGTTTCGTGTGCTTTAAACCATCACAGTAGAATAGTGTTGGTCGGATTAAACAAACAATTTGAAGGCATCACGTTGGATGTCAGAGGCTTGTCCTTGGGATTGTCCACTATGTTCTGGCATTCTGTAAACTTTTACAGTCTGTACTCCACCTCTTGCCCAGTGTCAGCTGGGATCGGCTCCAGCCCTCCGCGACCCTCTAAACGATAAGCGGGTATAGCTAATAGATGGATGGATGGACTAAATCAAAAGGAAAATAATTGTTAGTTGCTTCCTAGCTAGTTCCATTTGCAGTTTTCCAAACTATTCCTTAACAAACAGCATTGGCTGTTTGTTCAAATGGCTTAAAATGACCTTTGTTTCGTTACAGTAGTAAAGCTGTACGTAGTGTGACGTTCTTATACCCCTGCGACGACATCAGGTGTGCTCATTGGTTGTACAAAGTCTTCTCTCATACCAACAGTCAAGGGTGGCTTCATTTTAGGGCTACAACCATTATTTTCTCCATTAATTGATTAATCGTTTAGTCCATGTAAAAAAAAATAGTGAAAAAAAAATGGCCACAGTAATATCTTCATTGTGCTTGTTTATCTGACTAACAGTCTTAAGATACTCAATTTACAGAGAATTGAGACAATCTTTTCCAAACATTAACCAAGTAGTTTTATTTGCCTTAACAGGGGGAAAAACACTGCTGTTGAGTCATCAATCATCCCACCAATGGGAGAGCCAGATCATCAAAATGCTTACATGTTGTTTTCCAACGCCTACAAAACGACCTACTCTGTTGGGATTTTCGGTCGATGAAGTTTGACTTCCTGCAGATGACACTCTACTATACCTACCTACCATACCACACGGATCCATACCAAATGACTTAGAATATATCTAAAAATTGATCATTTGGTGAGCACAGAGTTCTCATATCATTCAGCTTTTATGATCTTCTGCCTCTGCACTGTTCGAAGACAAAGATTAAAAATGCATCGTACAGTTTGTGTTTCTGGTGAAACGGCAAAAGTGCTGATCTGAGACGATCTGCCTGCAGCTGAATCCACTGAGAGCGAGAGAGGGAGCCTTCAAAGGCTCAAAACAATAGAACCGACCATCAAACACACACGCGCACACAGAGCTACACAAATGTTCAAAACCAAACACACAGCAACAACATTTCACCCGTCCTCCTGTGTGTGTTTTTGTCCACCTGAGGCCTCTGGAAAACACTAAAGAGTGCAGAGAAACAGGGAATCACTGTTCAGTCTACAGGGAGACAAAATGATCCCCCTGCAGGCGTGGAAACCAGGCTTTTCTCTTGTATCCAGACTGTTTCATAGTCTGTAAAATACGTTCTGCATGAAATCAAATATCAACATTTAAGGAATCATGTTGCCCCTTAAAGGAAAATGAAAATGTAAACGTTAAATTGCAGTATATATGGATGATTTTCAAGTCGTCAATCACAGTCAAATAGCAGAATCTGACTTCCTTCAGCTCATCTTTTTTTGTTGTTTTTACAGCAGAGACAGACAGACATGACGACAGGCAGACATGCAGGGGATCAGCTGTCTGGATGCACAAAGAGGCAAAAACAAATCAGGGCCATGTTTCCTCTCCAAGAGACAACATAAGCTAAATCATGCAGATTCAGTCTCGTCAACAAACTGGAGGGCAAACTGGCGCTTATGTGCTCTACATAACAAACTGAACAACGTCCTGTCTCCTAGAAATTACACGTTCATACTGCGAATTTGTTTTACCATATATTTTGGCGGAAAACATAATTGCTGGATTAACAACATTGTTTGTTGAGTGAAGGAGATGCTGCATTCATTTATCGCACAAAAACTGTACAAAGGAGGTTGAGGTGGATGGTGGACAACCAAAGGGTAGGACTTTTGGCACCAGAGACCGGCGGGGTTCACATCCCGAGTCCTGCGTGTAGCACGTTTCGATTTGATGTTAATATAGTTAACACTGCTGAGTCACTGACAACCTTTTTCAGTATGAAACAAAAGCCAGGATCTTTCTCAAACCTTTACCGAGCACTGTGAGCGCCTAAACATAACCATTAAAACGTTTCATCATGCTTTAGATGCTATGAACAGATATTGCAGATATTCTAGGAAACAAACATGTTGTCAGTGAACGTTTTGCAGATTGAACATTTTGAAACTTGGCAGATCTGCTGAGTAAACCGTTTTCCTAATTATTTCTCTCTATAAACATATTTGCTGCTGCAAATTAGTAGAGGTGTCCCGAGCTGATCGAGGCCAATCAGGGCATATTTTAATAGATCGGTATCAGCTAAAATAAACCAGATCAAATGCCGGTCCTTTCTTTTAATGTACTCTACTGTGTTTGGTCCACCTCGGCCTGCCAGTCTTGCAAAGCTGCTCTTCTTTACGATCATCGGGGCTCTTCTGTGCAAACATTTTGCCAGATAGATGCGAGTTAAAATTAGAGTGTGAAATGCGAAAAATTATTTTCTGACTGAGTTCTGTCATTTCTAGGAGACAGGGTTGCCTGCTGCATTTGACAGAAGAAATAATATATTTGGAAACTTGGAAAAACGTCAATACTCCACATGAAAGTTTAGGTTAGAGATCATTTTTGTTTTGAGGTTGCTGCTGATTATGTTCAACGACCTGTTTTCACTACAAGTATCGGGGAGGATGCAGATGTGTCTCTGCAGAGTTTTTCCTATGTGAGAATGAGGCAGATTGTCTCCTCAGAATCACGTTGTGTATTGATTTAGTGGAGTCAGACAGAACATCAGTGCACTCACTGGGCTGTAGCTGTTACACAGAGGAGTGCTGACTCTTTATGGACAGCACTCCAAGTTTGATAAATCAAGCTGTGCTCAGCTGCATGTGTGCCAACGGGCCTGCAGGGGCTTATGGGATTGGATGGAGAGAGACAGGCAGAGGCAGACTGAGCGAGAGAGTTTATGACACTGACATTTACCTCGTCAGTGAACGAAGGCTGCTTCGCTCTGAGTGCAGTCAAACTACAGGAAAGAGTCACTCAAAAGAATCACTTCAGTTTGTTAAAGTGGCTCAAAAGCAGCTCTGTCAATCTGTCATGTCACATCTGAAAACACAGATACATACAGTGCCGACTTGATCCTGAAACAATGATCTTAATATTGATATGTATTAGAGTTTTTTTCGTGCGATTAATTTAAACTGTTGTTTTTGTCACGAGTACTTTCACACAGAAAGCAAATATTAAAGCGGCGTAATTGTTTTTCGTAACAAGGTCGAATTTTCTGAGCTTTCGCACGGCGAATAAAGGCATCAACCAATCACGTTGTGCGGGATAGTGAGTGGATTATGTAGTTTACTTTTGGATGTAGTAAGAGTAAATATTTGCAGGCGAGTATTTTGCATTTTCGTGTCGTTTATTCGTTACGTCCCCGGTGTGTAAAGGCCTTGAGAGCATTTTTAAGAAATTGTTCAACATGTTGAGGAATACTCTTACACTCTTTCTGTCTGAGAGCGAGACAAGAAGATCAATATCACCCTCATGTCTGTGCGTTTGTGTACGGAGCTGGAGTCAGGACGTGGTTAGCCTAGCTTAGCATAAAGACTGGAAACAGATGGAAACAGCTAGCCCGGCTCCGTCCAAAGTTAAATACCCCTACCAGCACCTCTAAACCTCAGTAACTAACACAGAAATGTCAATATAGTTGCATTCAAAATGTTCTTTCATTAGCAACAGCATGTACTTAAACTACCAAAGGAAAATGTACTTGTTATGCAGAAAGACTACTACTGAATTACTACTTATTCTGTGGGGTAATTTAATAAACTGCATAACACTGTATTGCATTTCATATGTTCATTAAATATTTTATGTTTAAAGGGATAAAAAAAAAAAAAAACAACACAAAATATAGTGTATTTTTCTGACTTTTCAGTTATTTTTGCTTCGTTTTCTTGAAATACATGACACTCCCACCTCTTCAAGATAATCACAACTCGGGACATAACCAGCGATAAATGGTTCACAACCTTTATCCAAGTTATTACATGATATGTAATCATGTAATGATTGCTATATTTTAAGGGGTCACAAGCCAAAAACATAGGCACCACTGGCATACATTATACTGAGTGATAGCACTAAACGTTATAATAATCATCGTTAAGCAGCGGTACTCATGAATGAGCAAACTAAAATGACACTGTGCTGTCGCTGACACCGAGTTAACAGTGCAGCTCTGCTCCGTCTCTCCTGATCCAGGCTAGAGGAATTAATCATTGACAGACATTTTAATAGTATTACCACATGTGGCGAGAGAGGGGGATGAATATGTATGAGTCAAATGAGAAAGAGACGTTTGAGGCACAAAGAAAGGAGGGCAGATAAAACCACAGCGGAACCAAACGTCTGCACACTCTCCTTTCAAATCACTGCCTCCGTCTCCTCACTGTAACCCACACAACTGAGCGAACCGCCGGGCCTCGGCCCCCCAAACACCAACCAGCAGTGTATGATAAGACAACTGGCAGCTTCTGCAGGACAGAAAAATATCTAGGTGAGGAGAAATACTGTTTACTTTTAGTGCAAAAGGAACACGTTTTGGTTTATTTCTGTGCTCGAGTTCATCACTCCGAGCTGCTCATTTCATAATTTTGGTTTAAATTAGGATGTCGAGGTTTCTGAGTCATCGCTCAGCTAAAAGTGGATCGGGATACTACTCGGTGCTACTGTACTTTGTTAGCAAGAATCTACAGAGAAGATTATGAGCCGAGGCACTCTACAGTCATGCTGCTGGCATAATCCACGAGTCTTGGCCGCTGGTGTGTGCTCAAGTTCACATTTTACTGTCCAGTACAGAAGTAGATACTCATTTGTCTTAGAGAGTATTGGTTGTTCTGCTTTGATTTACCTGACAAGGACCTCTTGTAGTGAATAATGAACAAGCGATGGAAGTGCGTTGGTTTTGGGATGTGGTCAGGGAGGATGGTTCGGTCAACAGTGAGACCAACAAGTCCTTCAAATTAAACGACAAAATACGCTGTTAGTTCACAGAAGAAATCTTTACGACTCAGTTTTATGAGGTGACAACACTGCGCTGCTTTTGGGAACCTTTGTCGTCATGGTTGCAGCAGCAAACACGTGGTTGTGGTTAGGTAATGAATGTTTGTCATGCTTTAAAAATGCTGACTGTTGGATGGAAATGGTAAGCGAACAGCGTCCTCGTCACGCGGACTGTCGCTCTGTAATAACCTCGCCTCACTTCCTCTTTTTGCTCCTGTCATAACTCCTACGGCCACTAGAGGGTTTTTGTCACTTGTTTTTATACTTTAGTTTTTTCCTTTTGGGGCTCTTGCTGAAACGACTGATGCCGTCGTTCTTCTTGGTTCGTGTCCTACTGACGGTCAGCGTCGGTTTCTTTTTGCTTTCTTTAACCCTTTGAACTCTGACTCTCCGTCAGTGCCTACATTGTTAACCTGAGCTAAAAGGCTGCAAGTTAATAAACCACAATGACTGATACAATGATTGAAATTGTGTCATAAATTAAAACCGCGCTACCCATGGTCATCTATAGCGCCACCTCGAATTGTCACCACGTTTTGCAGCGCATGTAACGCAGCTTAATGACATCATCAACTCATGACACGAAAGACAGAAGTCTTAGCTTTCAGCTGCACAAAGAATGAATGCTCGAGCTGCTACGGTTTTTATTTTACATCACTTTAAACAAGATTATGCAAACAGCGACCTCCCGCCCACAGGAGCTCCGTTTAACCTTAAACAAGTAGTTTTTGTGTCCAAGCTTAACCAACCCTTCACCATAGCAGCGGCAGATCAGAAAACAGTCATATCTTTCTTTGTATCTGTCATTTGTAATGATTTTGAAAGTCACTAACAAACGACCTCCAGAAAACACTCGAATGGGTATTTTTTCAACGAGAGAAGGAAATCAGAGGGAGCACTAGAGGAGCTTGTACGTGGTTCCAGCTAAATATATTTGTTTCCCCTCAGGGCTCCCACTCACCGGGCCCTTTCCCTGCTACTGTAGCAGTGTGTCAGACGGTACAGTGGACTGAATCATGCTTTGGAACAACAACAACCTACTGCCACATCTTCCCACTAAACCCAAATCAGAAAAATGAGTTTTAAAATACTTTAGAATGAAATGTGTTCGTCCCACTTCTGTTTCCTCACTGGAACCTTCTTAGAAATCAATTCAACACATCCGTCATGTTACAGCCTCTACTCCTACAAACTTAGCCCCTGCTTTCATTTCAGTTCCTCACAATAATTGCCTGTTGAACTCGTTAAATAGCGAGTATCGCCTGCTTTTCTTTAAGAACAAACTATATATGAAACACCCTGCACCTCTGCAGAGCCCATAAGCCGTGCTGCCTTCCATAAATCACTTGATACCTTCTGTAAATCCCTAAGCCTCAGCCGCCATCCAGCAAACATATGATATGAGAAGACGGAGAGTGGCCTCGGCAGAAGTGAACATTTCAGTGGTGGGGGATGGAAGCATACGGGTTTATTTCAGTGGATTATAGCACATTTTTCCACCTGGAGTTCATTTATAGACATGTCAAGTGGAGGGAGGCTTCCTCTGCTAAAACATGATATTCTGGGAGAAAGAAACATTGAGACGAGATGCAGCAAACAGAATTTAATTATAGTGAAAATTAAGCCAGGCGAGAGGAAGATGATGAGGGAGAAACAGATGGATAATGATGATAGAGATGAAGAGAGGAGGGGAGAGAAGTGGATGAAAATAAAGAGTGAGAGCTCAGTGGGGTCCATAAACCTTCCAGGGGCTTTTTTCTCTGTGCCGTTCATCACACAGCAGAGCAGAGAAACAGGAAGCTGTGATCCCGGAGCTTCACAGAGCCGGCGCTAAATCACATGGAGGCCGATCCCTATCTGACACGCCAAAGACGAGAGTCTGAGAGGCAGGAGAGGACGAGGACGACAGCTCTGTGTGAAAACACCTCATCCATCACAGTTTGGTTTTCAGATAAAACCGACACCAGAACCTGTGACCTGCTACAGGCTTTGTTTTTCATTATCACCCTTATTGCTGTAGGTGTCATGCTAGTGTTAACAGCTACAGAAAGCCCATATCACCGATGTTAATGTCAAGGTGGGTGTCTGAGTCATGGGGTGCGTTTCAGTAATCATGTGCCATGCCTTCCTTCACTTCCCACAGCACCCCTGCGAGGACATTTTTAGCAAATTAGTGCAATAATTGAGGTAATTAATGTCTACAATAATGAAAAAAATAAACTATATTGTACTACACAAAATTACAGTGGTTTAAATCACAGCTCTTTAACTTCTGTTATGGTCAAACTGGACTTTCTGGATCATATTTTACCTTCTCACCAATACCTGAAACTACACGCCGACACCAACACATCTCCTTCAAAGAGGGCTGATTCAGCGTTACAGTGTTGTCACATTGTCCGATTCATGGATTCAGCATGAATTCAAATTGAACACTACTTTCTTAAAAGATCGAACTTGGTGCAGCGGAACCAGTCGATATTCAACACATTCTTCTTCCTTGTCAAAACCTGGTGCCTACATTACCCACAATGCAACTCAACCATAGACAGTTCGGCCAGAGAGCGGGGTGTGTTATGCTAGCTAGTGACTAACGTAGCCTGGAACCTGCAGCACATATGAGCAGCGGGCTGCAGAGGTCTGGTGAGCTCACTTGTTTCTAACTCCACACCAACAGATTTTCAGTTTCTAACTTGTAGTCTTCAGCCCCAACCGACACCGACTCAAGTGACATCACTCGAGGACATTTATCAGACAGCTCCCTCTGGAGACACTGAAGGCTTTATACTACTTTTAAAACACATGCAGTAGAACTCCCCAACACCTGGAAACACACTGTGACGAGTTCTCCTTTTTCAGACTGAAAGCCCGGTAAACGTACTCTAAGATTATGACACAGCTTAATCTAAAGTTGGCGTTTGGGCCTCTCCCTTCATGTCAACCTTCCCATTAGATTTTGATAATTGATGGTGGTGCTGGAGGAAAAGTCAGGGGGCTTCGTCCTCAGTTCACTTGAGTATCAACAGCAGATTTCATGACAATC
The DNA here is from genome assembly GCA_002120245.1 of Maccullochella peelii. Taxonomy (NCBI): domain Eukaryota; kingdom Metazoa; phylum Chordata; class Actinopteri; order Centrarchiformes; family Percichthyidae; genus Maccullochella; species Maccullochella peelii. The sequence goes on from LKNJ01000274.1 coordinate 295,309, forward strand.
GGACCAGTAGTAGATGAGATATTTTGTTCTGGATCAAAATGTTCGACCAGCCAACTCACATCAACGTACAGCGGCTCCACTCCTGCGTACAATATCAATACAGCGTGAGATTATACAGAAGGGAGGGAGTGTGAGTGCTAAAAGATATGAACTAAAACAAAGAATTGGAGAGACAGGTGAGGAATATTTTTAGCTCGCCGAGTTCAGTGTCGAAACGTCAGCTTTCTAAATAAAAACAGCCAGCTTTCATGCTCAGCTGTTGAGTCAGACAGCGTTCACACCCACATCGCTGGTGTTTCAGTTGTTTCAGTCGACCTGGAAGCTACGCAACACATCGCCAGGAGTGTTAAACCAGCCCGCATCATACAATAGCATGTCAGTACTTAACAAGGGTTTAAAATAGGTCTGTTATTTCACAGCACTGGCAGCTTTTTGAATGCCAGGCACCTCGTGGAACTAATTAATGCTTCGCAGACTGCATATTCTCCACCTACACCTGCCGTCCTGCACCACCTATAGGAAGGGAGAGTAACAGCAACAGCAGTTCAGACCAGTGATTCAACTCCATCAGCATGTCTTCATCTGCAGGTCTTAAAGGATAGGTTTGCAACTTTAACGTCTGTCTTTGTGCCCTTATGAACAGTAAAATAAGTTGTATTTAAAAGTTTAAAGTCAACATGAGGCTTCAGCAGTCAGAGATAGACACATGAGATCTTCCAAAGTTAGAGCACCCATTAGTGCACTGCACTGTGCTTTCTCCACTGGAAGGACTCCCTAGAGGGAACTTCATCACGCTTTCTCCGATGTATTTTTACTTGAGTAAGCTCAGGACTTTTACTTGTAATGGAGTATTTTTATACTGTGGTATTACTACTTTTACTTGCGTAAAAGATCCGAGTACTTGCTTCTTCCACCACTGGTTGAAATCTGAATTTATATGTTTGGCACTTCAGAACCTCAGCAGATGAAGGCCAACAGAGCTACAGGACCATGTTTGGTTCCCACTCTCACACCCCGTCTCCACCAACATGGGATGAGTTCTGTTCCGGTTCGTGCACCTAATTTTGAACCTTTCGGAGCATTTCGACCAAAAATAAATTGGTCCAAACCCCAAAAACGTTGGTTCCGAGCTGGAACCAAAAAATAGCAGGTTTTCCTCGACCTGAAGTGCGAACCGTGACGTCATCAGTGGGCGTGTCCTATTCTACAGGTTGGAAAGAGAGGATGAAGAAGGCAGCACTGGTCTCTGGTCTACTATGGTAACAGTCTTCCACGTCTTCTTATCATTAATAGTTGGTCCAAAAACAAATATCTGTAATAACAGAACAAAAGCTCGCAGTTAATCAAATGCGATCCGCCATCTTGCTCCTACTGTTTACTTCTGTTGTGCGTTGTGCAAGGATGACACATCCTTGATTACAATGGTTCCACTCAAAACTGGTGGAAATGCTGGCTGGTTTGCTAGAAAGCACCAAGACTCAAGAATCCTGAACAGAACCGGCTCAAGAACCAGAGCTGATCTGGTGGAAAGAGGGCATGAGTTCAGCCCGATGAAGCAGAAGTGAAGATGACGACGACCGGCGATCCCAATCAGCAAGACCAACTCGTCGTCTGTCGTTATCACTGCAGCTAAAGAGGGATCAGATGGAGGGCGACGGCTCCGGAAAGTAAACAGCTCTGTAGTAATTGTTAACACAGGACGACAGCAGGCCGCAAACACTCTGCTCTTCCAGGAAGGAGGCCGATCAGACTGCGATACAGTAGGCTGACAGAGTGTGCGTGAGGCCGGGAGGCATGAGCTTTCCGATCAAAGCTGGTAAACTGCGCCCATGTAAGGCCATTTCTCTTCTTCTCTGATTAAACACACTGCAGCAATTTGTGATCAAAGCCCTCGAACAAGAGCTGAGCGAGAGAGAGAGAGAGAGAGAGAGAGAGAGAGAGATCAGATTTAAAAGCTTATCAATCTCATCTTTTTGCATGTTGCATTTATTCTTTTATATTGTGAACATCTGCACATCCCGTCCCCTTTTTTTTAACACAATACAGATCTTTTCATTTTAAAAACAGATATATTTCACTTTATATATATATATATATATATATATGTTTTATTTTATATTTATGATTTTCTGGGGTGCGACCCTACCACAAACTGATGATTGATAATCAGGAGGGTGTTGCTCCTGTAACAGTGTCCTACATATGGAAACTATTTCTCAGCTTTTCTTTTTAAACTGAATGACACATGGAGACAACGGCTGCGCACACACACACACACACACACACACACACTGACAGTCACTAATATTAACTGAATGATGTGCCGACACGTGGTGTGTTTGAACGAGCACCATCATCTACAAACTCCAGTCCGAACAGTAATGTAAACATATGAGAGGCTTATTCCAGCTGTTGATCGTCTCCCTCATGCAGCATATTTGGCTGTGGTTTTCATTCAGGTCCTCACAGGACGATAAAAATCATCCAGAGACAAAACCAAACACATGTGGAAGAAATACTGGCTGCAGGCTGGAGGGGCGAGGCGAGGCGAGGCTAATCCACAGCTGGGCCTGTTCCTCCACTTCCTCACGCTGATTTACACGTCTCAACAATTCACCGAAGCCACTTAGCAGCCAGCAGCTGGAGTAGCTCCACACATACTGAAGGTCAGGGCAGGTCAGACATCACCACACACACAAAGTTTCCACAGCTGTACAATTTGATGTCTGAGATACAAGAATGGATGTACCAAAAAATGAATTTTAAAAAAGTGTATTCCAGGGAGCGACGAATACAAATATATACGGCCTGAAGATAAGAAAACAAGGTAAATTTACCTCATATAACATGTTTTAAAAGTATGGTCACATTTAAACCAAAAATCAGGAAATCATTAGCCAAAATAACTAGAATAGTTTGTCCACCAGAGAGCACCGAGTGCTCAGTAACAATTAGAAATAAAACATCGAATCTAAGGGATCCGTAGCAAGATTGTTTGTTTATGTTATGTAAACATTTTTTAAACTCCCAAATGTCGATGTTCGTATGGTACGTTGCCTCACGACTTGCCTTCTCTTTGACAACATCTATGAGATGCCCGGTGAAAGCTCAGACGCCATCGTTGTTGACATTCCCGATCTCGGAAGTGTCTGGCGCCTCCTGTCCAACCAGGGTTCAACATGTAGTATCGCCAAGGCCAGGACAGTAATTAAAGGCACCATGATCTCCTACTCTGACAGGGTGATCGTCTTGAGAGACAAACAGCTTCTGTCATCTGTGGAGAACAAAAACTACAAACTGTCAGCAGATTGATTTTGGTCGGAGTATCACTTTAAAATGGAAGAGATACACGTGGGCTCTTCCTGGTTTTAGTCGACCCTCTGCAGAAGAAGAAGCTAAATGAAGTCTTCCATGGAGCCAGTTAATATTACAGCAGGACTTTATTGTAAACCCTCAGACTTCACTGTGAACCCCCACCGGAGGTAATGCAGTTCAAATTACTCTAAACTGGTCCAGCTCTGTGTGGCTGGACTGGGAGAGACAGACAGATATATATAATATTTCTCATATACTGACAATTAATTCCTCACAATAAGTTCTTCAGCTGCACACCGAACGGTTTTGTCTTCCAGTCAAAAGAAATCTCATAGGACAGTAAACTGAACATCACCAAGATACAGTCCTTGTGCAGACCAATCCCAGTCTAATCTTCACAGCCAGGGGTGAAAGGTTGTAGAAGATTTTCAGAGTGAGCCTGGCATTTGGCCGTTAAACCCTCCAAACCAAATCCACCGGTCCCCGAATTCCCCGCCAAAGACTAGCGGGTTGGTAGACTTTCAATTCATATTTTGTGAGCATTTAAGAAAAGGGCAATAAGAAAGATATACTAAATAAAGCCCAAAAGATACTGGGAAATGTACTGACTGGGACATTTTATAGTTGGAAGCTTGTCAGTGCTGATTATCCTGCGTTAAGCTTGTAATACTTGATATTTTCGACTGCCCAGTTGGGATTCTAGTATCGAATATAAAAATTAAAACTCTCGTTCTCAAGCAAAAAACCTTGTCATTATTCCAGTATTTAGATTCTGTTGAAGTTGTTGTCGTTTGGTGATGGAGATTAATAGAGAGGTCATGAATTACTGAATCTACATCAGGGTTTTGATTTGAACGTTGAAAAGTGGGCGTGTCATAACAAACATGGAGAACTCGCCTCCTTCATCACCTTCACCCCCCCTCCTGTTTTACAGGAAGCAAACATGATTGGATTGAGATAGAGATAGAGAGATAGATAGATGCACAGTTTGACGATGAAAGTTCTGAGCTGAGATTTCTTTTTTTACAGTGAAACTCTCCCGACATGATGACTGTTCGACTTGTTCAACATGCCGCCTTAAAGGATTAAACTGTTTGTTTGTACATAAATTGCCCTGGATAACATGCAGCTGAGGAGAACCATCCACACTGCAAAAAATGTCCACGCTGACACGCAAAACTATGAGTCTTGAAATCTTTGTTTTTAAATAACTGAACTGGAACTAAAAAATGAAGATAATCCTAATAGGATCTAACACACACACCCATGTTGTCAACAGTACTTCAGTATTTACACCCCCCCTCCCTCCATTGACCTATTTATCTACTAGTTTCAGTTTCTATCTCGTCCCAATTCCTCATCAGATCCCATCCCCCGTCACCACTAACTGCTTCTCTCTGCAATTCTGCTTTTCTTTCTTTGATTGATTCATTTATTTGGGAGCCGCTTCACATTAAAATATAGTTATTGATACGCTATTAAAACAATGGTTATGAGTCTATCTAGACTTCTAAAAGAAAGTTCACTTTGCAACCTAAATGAATCCGGTTCCAAGTGAGGTGTTAAAAGGAAAAAACTACTGATTCAAAGTTTTTATCCTTGAGCTTTTGACTGAATCTCCCTGTCTGCCTTAGACACTGCTAGACTAGATTATTACCGCCTTTATTTGTCTTCACAGAGAAAGATCCAATAAATGCCTTGATATTTTTTTGTCTGTCTCCTTTGAGTCTTTGGGACTTTCCAGAGTCCCTGTTCGACCTTTAACTAGAGGGAACTGGATCCTGCATTTATCTACAAATGTAAGTTTTGATTTCGGTTTTCAGCTCGAGCTGTAGTGGTTTTGTCCTCGAGGTGAAAGTCCAGACAGGACAACACAGTACTGACCACAGTAGCTGTCCCCCTGCCAACACTACAGAAGCTCTCACACAAAAACCCCCAAGAACAATCAAATACGCAGAGATGAGAGTGATGTTGTCTCTCTCCCTCTCACAGTCCCAGGCAGTGTCGGCGTGACTCAGAGGTCCACAGAGGACAAACACTGGCCTCCGTCCCTCCGTCCATTGTTTACAGAGACAGAGAGAAGGATGAGCTGTGTGTTTCAACTGCTTTAGGCTCCATCCACACTAATACGTTTTTGTTTTGAAACGCTGAACTTCTGCTACGTTTACACCCAGCGTCCACACTACACCGGCGTTTTCAAACCTCCAGATTGTGTTTTAGTGAGGACGAGCGGAAACGGAGAGGTTTTAAAACGATGACGCAGACACCCATGCTCACTTCCTGATTGGGTCTCATCAACCACGACGTGTCCTTCCCTGATTCGTCACACCACTATCACGTGACCCTTGACTACCAGCGGTTAATTCAACATTAATAACGAATCACAGCACTTCCTTTCCGTAACAGTTCCACCTGGTAGTCGGTCCAAGCAGAGAAATCTCTGCTCTTACTTTTCTCCATCGCTGTTCTTCATTCGTAGTATTTCCTCCAACTGACTAAGCGACCAACCGCAGAGCAGAGAATCTGCTTCCTGTTTACACCGCCACGTGCATACCCAGTCACGTGATGTGCGTTTTCAGGCGTGTAGTATGGACGGAGATTATTTCTGAGATGGTGAGAAAAAGATTTAACGTTTTAAAATGAACATATTAATGTGGATGGAGCCTTCGAGTGTGTAGGTTCAGTTTGAAAGGAGCATGATTTTTGTTGTTGACAGGGAGAGAGAGAGAGAGAGGGAGTAACATCAAAACGTTTACAATCTTTCAGTCAGCTCGCTGAAAAGGCAGAAATCAAGGACGGGTGCGGACAAATGTGCTGGGGGGCGACCGATGTTTCCAGGAATCACAGGAAAAAGTAGAAATTCAAAGGCGAAAGAGGGAGAGTGAAGGAGGAAATCATAGCCGCTGTATTGAGATTGAGACACCAACAAAAAACAAACTGTCCGTGGTACAGGACAGTCGATGAGTCCAAAGTCAACCTTTGATGCCAGCAGTCGTCGTGTCATCGTCTACCTCATCAAACAGCAGATATCCCTAAATACAGCTACAGTTAAAGTCCACTGTGTACAAAAGGTTAACCGTTTTAAAAAGCCATTACATTCGGTCCAGAGGTCGGATGAGGGGCCCGGTGACGGGGAACTGAGACTGATTGACTTCCAATCGGAATCCAGTCAGAGCTTTGATTCAATAAAAAGGTCATAGGTTATGACCAGTATAGGTCATAAACCCCGCCCCCTCCATGTTAGCGGACGGGACATGGGCCACACTGAAAACTGATGGTTTCTGTCACTTTAGACTGATGTTTGTTGTGTTTTTTCTGATCACTTTGGTTTTAATTAGTTATTTGATGCTAGAAAAAGGGGGCGAGACGTCATGATTGACAACTTGTGAGTGTGCTGTGATTGGTTCAGGCGGGTTTATGGGCGGGACCTCGATACAGATCACTACTGCGTAGACTCTGGCAATATCCGGGATATTTTGGCTTCATTTTTGTCCAGTGGGAAGAAGTGGAGACACGTCGGCCATCTTTATGTACAGACTATGATCCGTACTTTTTCAGTATTTTTTGTTTCCGTTTTCGTACTTGTACACGCCAACACATAACGAGCCTGAGAGAAACGGCATTTCACACCTCTGTATGTCCTGTACAGATGGCAGAATTGACGACTTTGAAATCAGTTTCTGAACAGATTGGAGGAGTGAAACGGCACCGCTTTTTAATAAATGCTGACGAGGTTTGGGAGTTTGAACAGGCAGCAGGTAGTCAGGTGATTATCTAAACAGTCAGTATCTGATTGGCTGCACCAGGTGTTGTGTTCAGACTGAAATCTCAGATAAGACTGAGCTTGGGAGATTTCATTTTGCTGTAAAAGCGTGATTTCTTTTCTGTCTAACTAGCATAATGTTTGACTGCAGTCTGTAAGTATATACGCATATAAGTAAATGTGTGTGTATGCATGCATGCGTGTACCGTACTACACAGCCTGTTCAAAATCAGACTCGTGCTTTTTTTTTTTTTCACCGAGCGCTCCAAAGCAACGAAAAGTGACATTTCCAGCTCTGATCCGACTGCAGTAATCACGATCAGTACAACAACTACACATTTACACATCCAGTGGTGGAAAGGAAGTGCATTTACTCAAGTGCTGCACATCAGTACAATTTTGAGGTATTTGTACTCGAGTAATTACCATTTTATGTTGCTTTAGCAGCACATAAAGTAGTTAGAATGAGCTCCACCTTCACCAGCTACAACTTTAAAGTGATACGTACATGAATCCATCAATGACTGAAAATCTCAGTCTCAGGAACTGATTTCATCAACATTTTGGCGGCGCTTGTTATACTATACTACTCCACATATAGACCGCATTAACTGGAGTCCAGGAAGTCAGTTTGATTCTTGAATAGGAATAATCTAGGACCACGTCTAAGAAAACCCATTTGCAGGTTATTGTGACAAAATGTCTGCCTCCTCCTTTATTGCGTATATGGAAGTCTAGTTTAAAACTGGGCTAAATCTGGTTCATTAGACTGCATTAGAAACGTGCTGCAGGTTCAAACCTTTGAGGAGTATTGAACTGTCTCTGCAGAATGAAATAAAGAATCATTTTCACTTTATTTCTGACTGCAAAAAGAGATGAGTTCTGTAACTCTGGGTGTAATTTAAATGTGTGCAATGTGTGAAAGCAAAGCTAAAAATAAGAGCTGACTGACTTCTCTTTTCTGGCCAATTTAATCTCCCTCTTCTTCTTCTTCTCTCCCTCCTGCTATGAAACTGCGAGGGCAGAGTGCAAATGATTCACAGAGAGGAGAAAAAGCTCAGAAAAGCTTCGAGGTTACAAACTGCAGGCTTCCTCTTGTGCGATAGCGCTCCCTCAACGAACTCAAAACCTTTTGACAGCAGCAGCAAAACGACAGCCTGACACTAACGGTTTCATTTCCCTTCACTGACTCACCGTTTTCATCAAGTGGACTGTTCATTTAACTAAACTGGCAACTGGCTTTTATAGATTCTGCTGGTCGATCGACTCCTGTGTTGAAACATTAAAAGAAATGATGCAGCGCCGCAGTTTGTGACATCGTCCTCTGGTGTCCCACGAAGGAAAAAGCCAACAGATCAACGTATTTAAGAATCTGTTGGTCTGCTTGGTTTCTAAAGTCCCAATTTGGGCTGAAATGACTGAACAGACAGATTATCAATTTAAGTTTCTCCAGCGTGATGATTTCTACTTTTCTCTGAAACCTTAAGACATATCTTTTTAGCTTTTACTTAAGGTGCCTCGTCACCTGTCTTAAGTCTTAATCATCGTTTTTCATGCAATTTTTATCCCTTGTGTTTACTTTTATTGACTTTTATCTATGAGTTTTACATCTTTGTAAATGGAATATATTTGGGTTTTGGTCTCTTGGTCGGGCAAAACAAACAATTTGAAGATGCCATTTTGGGATCTGGGAAACTGTACTTTTACTTTATTTTTAAGATTTTCTGGATTAATGAATTAAACTAATCATCAATAGATTTATCGCTATAATGAAATGAATTTTCAGCCGTGGATGCAAAGAAAAATATTCTTAACCAGTTTAGTTTTCTTGCATTTCAAGATTAAAAAAGTAGCAAAGGTGAGGAAGAGGAAGAGTTAGCAAACCATGGTTTAAAATATGCACTTTAGCAAATGTTCAGTGAGGAAGGAAATTTAGTTAACGTGTTTGTAGTTCATTTGGAAATGTGAGTAATCAAATGAGGTGTATTCCAAAATCTCAAGAGAGAGTTTGGAGTCAGTGAGGAGAGCAGATCCGCAGGGAGGTACGAGGAGGAAGAACACCACCACGACCTTCAGATTCACCAGGACAGAGCACAACACAATTCAATAAGTCTTATCTTTATCTCGTTGGAGGAACCGCCCTTTGGAAACATCCAAATACATCAGAGCCCAGTTTAATCAGAGTGGAGACCCTGAAGTAAACCTGAAGTGTGAAACATGAATAAGCTCTGGATGAATTTTCCTCCATTATTTTGTTCCCTCAGGGGGAGCTACCACCGAGTCCACCTGGGGCAGGTCACTCTGACATGGGGCATTGAATTCATCATCTCAGGTGCATGTGCCTGAGGTCAGAAACACAGGTGCAGGTCCAGGACGAGACCAAACACCCAGACCAGTTTGTTCTGCGCCCCAAATTAGGTGGCTAGAGCATGTTCAATGAATAAATAATAATGTTCAACAATTACATTTCATCTCGATTCCTGTCAAAAAATGAAAAAGTGTCACTGACTCATTGAAACAGACAAAGCTTTGATAGTTTTCTTCATTTCTGGTCCTAAAAGTTTAATTTTCTTTCAAAAATAAATCTTTTCTTAAAACAAGTGACGAACCATTACTGGATTTTTGAGACCAATACTGAACAATATATTGGCATATATTATTTAATTTACATTAACACAAGCCGTCGATGCTAATTTACAGCTGCTCGGTGTTTCCCCGTAAGGCCTGAGGCGCGTCTGGTTTTCATTTGCTGGTTTCACCGTCTGGACTGCAGCGTCACGTCCACCCTCCTCATCCCTCATCACGACGCTGACCTCGGCCTGACACGCCGCCGCCTGACCCGCAATCTCACATTTCTCCCAGACATTTACTGAAGGTTACGACCCCATTATGGAGCTGTGGCCGGGAAGGGGGGGGACTGAAATGTTTCAACCCTTTCGAAGACATACAGTGTAAATAAACCAGCCTCTTCCTGACTACATATATTTTGCTCATGTAAGTGAAGAAGAAGCTGTAAATGTGCGGTGAAGGATGGGAGATTAAGTGTCCAGGGAGACGATGTCCAACTGTGCTTCACAAAGCAGACATGATGAAAGTAAAAGCCCGTTTTGCACGCTGTACCACTGACCCTGTTCTATATTAATCTGAGAGAGTGCAGGCGGTGCAGAGAGGGAAAAAACAACATGTCTGCTAATTTTAATACTTTCTATGGCTTTAAACTAGAAGTAGAGCAGAGACTGGTGCTGACGAGACGAGGAAGAGAAAGAAGAAGAACGACAAAGTGAGAATGAGGTAGGATTGTGGAGGTCATAGGTGAAACCTGCACACGTCTGATTGGTCTGAACAGACTTCCTGTTTGCTTCCTGACCTGCTGTGTGAGAATCTGTCATTAGCTGTACATGAAGCTGATTGGAAAACGTCTCCGTCTGTGTGTGTTTTCAGTCAGAGGTTCGTCTGGCACCAACAAGTCTACACCACAGAACAATCAATGATACCTTGGAGGGTTTCACCGTGTCTCCAACTGGGAAGATTTTACTACAGGACGTTTACATATGAGCACAGAGGATATTATTTGTGAAGGTTGACCTGCTAAAACAACAGCTTTTTAATGTATGCATGAATACATTTGTAAATCAAATTTTGTTGATTTATGAGAGCACAAAAATACAAGCGAGCTCCCGCCGACGCCTGCAGCTAATAAACAAAGTCATATGAGTGGTCGAGTCACAAAGTATTAAGACACATTGATTCTTTTACCTGATGATGGCGCTACATGAAAAGTCTAAGTTATTGCAATTCATCCTGAGGGGCACAGTAATGTCTGAACCGAATTTCATGACAATCCATCCAACAGTTGTCAAGATATTTCACCTAAAACCACAAAAATCAACCTCATGGTGGCGCTACAGGAAAAGTCAGAGGATCACCAAAGTCATCAGGATTTAATCCTCTAGGAACCACAAATGTCTGTACAAAATGTTTGAGTTTGAGAGTCAAAGTGTTGTAATTCTTGGTGCTAAATGGCCTCACTGACACCAGACATTTAACGCTGACGTTTCCATCGCAGAAATATTTCCTCCCATCAAACCTCACTGTTTGAATGTGTGTCTCTCAGTAAGGTTCAGCTTCAGTGCTTCAGGTCTCTCCAGGTGTATTGATTATGGTGGAGAGGAGCGCCAACTTCAATGATCACTCCAAAAAAAATTTTCAGTTGAGATGTGGTGACGGTGAGGGCCATATCTTATGATTCACATTGTTTTCATCCTCAAAGCATTCGGTACATTTCTCCACTCATTCATTCAGGTTTTTCCCTTTCATTTTATTACTGTTAGATGTGGCAATAAATAAGAAATCCACCACCGAAGAACACCATGAGCCCAGACTGCCAAAGAACACGGCCAGTAGCCGTTTTATTCAGCACCGTTTTGTTTTTCCTTTGACCTCAGCCAGCTCTTCAGTGCTACTCTGAGTGACCGACCTTGAAGCCTCGGTGTGAATAGAAAGCTTTCCCAGGGGTAAATACAGAAACTGCATTAATAAATTACTAGTTAGGTAGAAAAAATGTGAGCAAGGAGAAACAGAGCCAGGTATGTTAGCGGTTCAAAAAATGAGCAAATGCGTCAGACCTGAAGGTTCTTTGTCTGAAGGATTCAGTTAATGAAACATGACTCAGACATCGCCGACCCTCCTGCTCAGCTCCTCTTACCACCAGTTTCTTCTTTTGTCAGCCTGGCAGAGGTGACTCGTCAGGTAATGGCTCCCCTCAAACAGCTGCAGGGGGTCAAAAGGTCGTATGACAGCAGCCTCGGGCCAATCAGCAGCCGCAATCAGCAGCCGCGGAGCGCTCAGCATTCCTGAAGGTCTGCGGATTGTTTGATATTGGATAACCCTGATTCGCTCACTGCCCTTTTCACAACGTCACCTTCACTACAGTCTGACATTTGTGGTTCAGGAGCCGACATTCTTTCCTTCTTCCTTCAGGCGCTGGATGAAATAATGAGAGCAGGATGTGAAGTCAGTCCCATCTTATAACATCTGTTGTATCTACTAGAAAAAAAAACAAACAACCCAGGCATCCCTTCTACCTGCACTGTTTCGAGGCAGTGAGCGTAAACACATCGGACTCGTCAGTTTAAAAGCTAGTTTGCAAGAGTATCCACTCTGAATTTGAATATGCACATCACTGTCCGCTAATGACAGCTCTACAGTCCCTATGCAACCAAATGTTGGTGTCCTGCTGCCACAGGACACTGTTCACCACACGACGTGAGGTCAGCGAGGAAAACAAGGTCCTCTTGCAATGAGCACAGCTCGGATACGCTCAAACACGGACCGAACGCGAATGTGGTTTTGTTTATACTAAATTCGCACATGCGCATTTTAATTTTGGACAGTTGGTCATAAACCAAAGTATTGGACACATTAAAAATGTTGACGATCACCAAAGTTATTACACTTCATCCTGAGGGGAACATGAATATCTGAACCAGATTTCATAACAATCCATCCAGCAGTTGTCGAGATATTTCACTTAAAACCACAACAATCAACCTCATGGTGGCGCTGGATAACAAGGCAGAGGATCACCAAAGCCATTAGGATTAATCCTCTAGGAACTATGAATATGTGTACAAACTTTCATGTTAATCCATCCAATAATTGTTTAGGTATTTAAAGTCTGGACCAAAGTGGTAGACCGACCCACACCGCCATCCTTGGAGACGTGCTGCTAACATGGTTAAAAATCAATATTTGATCAAACCAAAGTCGCTGCACTGCAAGTGGTGTTTTTAAAATCAGATATTTTCAATGAGCTCTTAATAAGCAACCGTCTTCTACCAAACGACGTATAAAAACAAGCCTCATTTTCAAGCTCATTTGGCAGATTTGTCCTAACAGAGTCCTTGTCGGGATAGTTCTTCTTCCGTCTCTGGCTGAATACAAGAGGACAGGGCCGACTCATCCGTCAGCTGCATCCCCTCCCGCTTGTTATCACTTCAGTTTCAGCAGCCCGCTCTCAACCGCTCGCAGCGGATGGCGTACGGAGGGCCGAGCCGGTGACGGCAGCCGCGTCCACGTTCGCTGCAGGCGACGGCGAGAGCTCAAAGTTTGAGGAACCAGCTGCTCTGGTGGCAGCGAGCGAGGCAGAGATAAGGCCTGTTCACAGGGGACGTCGTGTAATTAATGAATAAACCTCTACAGCTTTGTGTTTCATGACAAATACACCTTCCTGATTGATTCCACTGCTGCGACAAAGAGAGCAGGAGACAGAAATCAAACCTTTACAAGATAATGACGACGTAGCAGGAAATGAAGACGAGACTAGACAAAAACAGGGAGTCATTACTTTTATCTGTGGGACATCATATCAACATTTTACCGACGATCACAGAAATGACCAACAAGGAGGCTCTGTTTGTAATTCGATTTAGGTCAGTAACTAAACGTCCTTTTCACCATCGATTAGTTTCTATATTAATCGTTTACTCTGTAAACCGTCAGAAAAAGTTCATCACAACCTCCCAAAATGTTTGTTTTGTCCACCCGACAGTCCAAACACCGGAACTACTGTATATACTAACAGAGGACAAAATAATCAGCAAAATCCAAACATTTGAGAAGCCAGAACTACAAAATGTTTGGCATTTTTAATTGAAAAAATGATTTGAAATAATTTACTGTTCAGCCATGAGCAAAGGAATAGGCTAAATTATGTTTTTATTTTAAAGGATTTACCTATTTCTCCGTTAACTACTACATTTTTGTTTAGGGCTGCAACTGACGTTTACTTTCATTATCGACTAATCGTCTTTTCTGCTATTTCCTCAATTAATCATTTGGTCTGTAAAACAGTGAAAAAACAGCCTGTTACAGTTTCACAGAGTCAAAGCTGACGTATTCAAATTTCTTGTTCTGTCAATATTTCATTTACTATCACAGAAGACAATGAAAACCACCTACAACAACTATTTACATTTGAGACGCTGCTACTGTTGAATTTTTGGGACTTTCAAAATTGATTATTAAAGTTATTGCTGCTTAATTTTCTCTCCATCAACTAATTGATGAATCGACTAATCATACTGACATTGTGCTCATGTTGTCCCATTTCTCTTCAGGAGGGCTCATTTTAAGGTGACAACGTTTTTTTACATGGCACTTTTCTTGTCGCCATTTTGTCTGTCACTCCTCATCATGGACGTAGCTAGCTAGCGATGTAGGGAGATAACTCTTGATTGGTTGATTGCTGAAAAGGCCACCAGACCTGTTTGAACACTGACCCTGAGGCCTGAGACCAGACTACTACTGCACTTATCTGGCTTTAAATCTGGCACCTCATGCCTGTCTGTCCCTGAAGTAGATGTAGATCATTATTAGGACAGAGGGGTGGGGGGGGTCTGTCCTGTGTTGTTTGGGGTCAGCGGTGTTTGGAAGTCTCTGCCTTTGTTCAAATCTCATCAAGTGTGAAAATCGGGGCCAGGCCTGAGGCCCTCTGCATCATCTCTCCACTCCGCCACTTCATCTGACAGAACGAGCAAACATTTGGACGCCATTAAAAGAAACATTAACCTTTGGGTTGACGGTCGGTAGCTCTCGCTCACATGGACACGACGTAGCAGCTGATACAAACGAGGTTTTGATGCCAGATAAATTCACACCTTCACAGTTTGGGGGAAACCCAGAGAGACTTGTGGCTGGAAAAAGAATAATTTCCTGCTGAGATCAACAACTTAACAACAAGCCAACGCTGACGTTCTTTGCATCCCTGAAGAGCTCAGCGTCAAGGAACCCTGAGAGAAATGAGTCCAGGGCTTTATCCTCCTACCTCTGACAAACATCTGATATGTTTGGATGGTATAAATGTATTTTAGCAGCGTTAGAGGAGCGTTTCCAGACGGCCGGGTACTGAAACATGTCAAGAATAAACACCTGTGCTCAGCCTTGTTTACTTATTTTTTGATGCCCCCAAAAATCAATACACCTTATTCCTTTTGGACATTTTAGAAATTTGACCTCTACTTGTGTAATTGTTTTACATAACTGTATTTTAGTTTACATTTTAATTGTTTTTATCTATCAAATTATCAACCCTAACCCTGTAATTGGAAAGTTTTAATTGTGGTATTGCCATTTCTCTTTGTCGCTTTCCTTTTCTTTGTAATTGACTCAATGATTTCTCGAGTATAAATAAAAGGTTGATCAGATATTCATTTAAATCATAAATTTGGTCAATTTGATCCCTATTGTGTTAAGGTTACATTCTTTTATGGCTGCTCTGCGTTACACCTGGCATTTGTTTTATTTATTTATGTTATATACAAAAAAGGGTTTTGTAGATAAAAATGTTTATATTCATCAATATGAGGTATCGTTACCAACACTATATTAATC
The DNA here is from genome assembly GCA_002120245.1 of Maccullochella peelii. Taxonomy (NCBI): domain Eukaryota; kingdom Metazoa; phylum Chordata; class Actinopteri; order Centrarchiformes; family Percichthyidae; genus Maccullochella; species Maccullochella peelii. The sequence continues at coordinate 310,778 of LKNJ01000274.1, forward strand.
GAGCATATAAGGCGAGCCTGATAGCCCTCCAACTCTGCCTTTATTTGTTATAGTGGCACCTAAATGTACTTGTTTCAATCCAAGTACCAAAATGTGGTACAACAGCCCTCAAATGTACTTCCTGTATATGTTATTTCACTCCCAATCCCCAAATTTGGCATAGTGCACCCAGAATGTTCAGATCCACAAAAGTCCAACCAACTCAGATTTGGGGATGCTATTGGGAACTGTGACTAAATCATGGGCGAGTGTTTATTTAGAGGTTTGCAACTAAAGATTACTTTCATCGTCAATTCATCTGCCAGTGTTATTATTCAGTATCCAAACAGGAACATCCTCAGCACTGGAGATCAAAACTGTGTCCACGCCGGAGATGAAAATGTGGAACCAAAACCAAAATCTCCCCCAAACCACGGCGGCTACAAACTGAAAGCAGCACCGCTGCGAGTGTATTCAAAGCAATCTGACCTCATTTAGACTAATGACCGGCAGCAGATGGCCCAGGTTCACATTTCACAGTTAAGATGGAGACTAGAGAGTGTTTGTCTCCAAACAACTCAAACCAGGATCTGTAATCTGAGCTGGAACACTGCACAACCTTTGGACATTAGAGGTCACTCATCAATACGCTATTGTGTACAGACTTTAAATTCAGTAACACAAGTTAAACCAGATTTAATTGCACATTTTATACATTTTTATTTATGGTGAGTGTGTATCTGTCCGGCCCACAACTTTACTGTTCTGGTTCCCTCTAACACAGTTGGAGACTAGAGGGTGGTTCGGAGTCGAGTTCGGGTTCGGTCACGTCCTCCTTGACACGGTGCTTCCTGTTCAGTGCTGGGGTTCGTTATTTACGTGACAACACATGAACGCAACACACAGGCAGTAAAAATTCGTGTAGCCTAGCTAGCTAAGGTAGGAGGACGTCTAGGAAGTTTAAAAAACTACAGAAAACCATGCAGGGAAATCGATGGTACGGAGGCACTTCGATGTGCTTCAGCTCCTGCATCGGGGTCGAGTCGGGCTCGGACATGAAAAACATAATGCCTGCCGGGCTCGGACAGAAACACGCGGCTCGAGCTGCACTCTCTTGGATCATTTAGCAGCTAAAGAGCCAGATATTTCCCTCTGGAGTTGGTGGAGACCCAAAACAGAGCTAACAGAGAGGGAATACTGAACTTATATCAACTGAAAAGATGATGATACGTCTTGTTTCCGCTGCCCCCTGGTGGCCAAAAGAAAATCAGTTCTTGCAGGTTTACGGTGGGAAAGTGTTTATCAAATGTTCTTGGACTTTACTGGATTTGTGTTTATTATGCTGCTGCAGTGACTGCAGGCTGATCGTGATCAAGGACAACAGGTTACAGTTTAACTTTAAACCTACAGTCCTGTTCAAAGTCAAATATTACCTCTTCCAACAGCTTTTAACTGGTATAAATAAATCCTGTTCACTTTCTGTCACACAACACACAGAAAATAAGAAGAAGAAGAAGGGACATGCCGGCAGCAACACCAAACCAAGTTCATATAGTCCTATAAAAATCCTACAGCTAACGGCATCTGTTTTTTCCTTTAGCATCACTTTAATTCACCGGTTCACATGCCGGTGGGAAAGTCCGACATCCGGCACTTCCTGGTTGGCTGCTGAACAGCACTGAATTCACTGTGGGCACAAATTATAAACCTGCTCTAGTATTTATTATTCACTGAACTTAAATATTAACTACTTGTTCTGGTTGACTACAAACACAAAATAAATGTGCATAGTGTGTCTTTGTACCAATGCCTGCAGCAGAGAATTTATCCAAACTCCACTGAAAACAGCTGGATTTCCATATTTGGAGCCATTTTTTCTTTTGCAACTTTATTATCCAACTTTGGCTGGAATTAAAATAAATTTCCCACACGTGAGAGCAAATGTGAGGTGTTTATTTTCATTAACTCGTCAAACCTTGTTGGCCTTTTGTTTCAGGAGGAACTGATATCCTACTACTCCTCTGGTTTGGGTCATTTCACTTTCACATTCAATATTGCAGCAGGCTTTTCGTTGCCACCTCTTGCACTATTTCCAAGTGAGGGAAGGCCACAAAGGGTGACGATAGAAGCGGCCCCCCTCCCCTCTCTCCCCTCCCACCCCCTCGGCCTCGCCCCTCTCCTATCCGCCCTCGTTTTGGGGATACAGGGGCTCATCAGTATCTCTGGACCAGGCCCGCTTACCTCACACACACACACACACACACAGCTGCATCGCATTACATAAAAGACTGAAATTGCTTCCAGCTGGCTGCCAGTGAACCTGGTCCCGGTCCTGGTCCCGACAGAGGGGAAACAAAGCGCTCGGTTTGCACAATTACTGGTCTAGTGCGCCGTGCACAGTGTTGCACAGCAGCAGCGCACATTGCCCCGACTCTGCAGTGCAGTTCAGCTCAGACTCCAGAACCAGCTGCAGCTCTCTGTTGTATTTATAACCCCAAAAACAAAACGCTCACTTTCAGCGCTTTGGAGCTTTCCTGCAGCTCGTCGCCGCTTAATGCGCTTAATTACGGAGCCAAAGCTGCGCAGAGAAATTCAGCTGGAGATAAACTCGTCTGTCTTGACAGCGTGTGTGTGTTTGTGCAGAAGTGGTGGATCTGCTGAGACTTTAAAGCCCCGTCTGTATTTCTGTAGTTTACACCAGTCCCGGTATGATGGTGATGGTGCACGGTGCGCTCCCGTCCTGCCCTGCGCATCCTCAGCGTGCACCAACCCGGACAACAAAACCCAAGAAAGGGAGCAACGCAGCGAAACAAGGAGAAAGAAGAGATGGAGAAAGAAGGGGGGGGGACGGCCAGCCGGCCGCAGGACTCACCAGTCGGTGTCCGAGGTCTCGTCAATGACGTCCTGGTAGGCGGTCAGCAGGGCCAGTCTGTTCTTGCCGAGATTCACAGCCATGTTTCTGTCCCTGCAGGCATCCAGACCGCTGCTGATGGAGAGAGACACGGAGTGAGACTACAGGGAGGACGGAGAGGAGCAGGAGGAGCAGGAGGAGGCTCTGACTGGTGGAGACAAAGAGACCAGCCCGGTGTCCGAGGCGTCCTAGCGCCGGCTGAGTAGTCTGATGGGTCCCAGTGCCGAGGAGTGAACTACAAAACCCATCAGCTGCTGTCAGGCAGGTCCTCACTAAACAACATTAACATCAAACTAAACAAACAGAAGCTTTTCTCACCGATAGACTGAATTTCCTGATAATTTAGGAGGTTTCCTGGGAAGAAATATGTAATTTGGTGCTGAAAGGAAAAAGGAGACAGTGGCTGCACTGGGCGATTACAGTATGTCCATTTTTCAATTAAACTACAGATTATTTTATCGACACAAACAGTCAGAAACCCAATTATATTCATATTTACAATCACATCAGACACAGAAAAGCAGCACGTCGTCACATTTATGAAGATAGAAACCTAGAAGCTAGAAATGGTCGGCAGTTTTGCATGAAAAAATGACTTACATAATTAATAAATGATCAAAATAGCTGCCTAATCATCGCAGCTCTAGTGTTTAATTTGTGCACTTTCAATTAATGGATTCCAACAGAACCTGGAGGGTATTTTACATCAGTGCACAGCAGGTCAGCTGAACATGAAATGGATAAATCTCTCCACAGGTAAGCACACAACTCAACAAATATGGCGTATAAAGATTTAAATAATAACCTGGCGAGGTTCGACTGAGTGCCCACACACTGTGGTGGGAGCGCCGTCCAGCGACTTCATCGTGTGGAAAATCACTTGATTTATTGGACGCTGTGAGGATGCAAATCAGCTGCTGCCAAGAACAAACTGACTTTGTGCGCTTGACTCAGCATTTAATTTAATTTACTCCATGACAGGTGTCTGACACACCAGCTGAATAACAGGTATATGAGGAAAATAAAGAAAAGCTTTTAAAAAATCACTTTTACAGTATTAACACATTCACAGACTGCAGCAAATGTAAAAAAAAAATAATTCCTACCTGTGTCTGCCTTAAAGGCCAATGAAGTCAGTATTTAGTTTGTTTTTTTAAAACTGTGTCAATAACAGACTAAATGGAGTCCTTAATGTCTTTTTTATGTCAGTTATAAAAATACACTCCCTGGCCACTTTATTAGGTACACCTGTGCAATTTAATGCAATCTGATTACAACATCTGCCACAGATTCTACATTTAGGACACAAAAGTAAATGTGGGTAAAATATTAGAAACAATCAATCAAAACTTAACATTATTATCTTTGTAAAAGTAGAATTTATGGCTGAGCTTTTGTATTTGATTGCATTATATTTTATATGTGTAGCCTACCTAATAGTATACATCTTATTTCTTTCATCAACAATACATTTTGTTTGATTTTTGTTTCATTAATGTCTAGTCAAATAATGGGGGAAAGATCATATGGCTAATATTTTGTCCTATGTTGTTAATAAAATCAATATATGAATTTAAATACACACTATATGTCCTGTTAGCATCAAAATCAAGTTTTAAATAACAGATTATCTCCAGAAATGCACTAAAATACCAGCAACTTAGCCCCTTTCAGTTAGCAATTACCTTTACTTTTAGCTAAAGGTAAGTTAACGTTTAAGCTAATGCTGTAGCTAGCATTGACTAACAATCATCTTTGCACAATTTATAAGGGACAATTATGCCATTTAACAAATGTTTAACCAGTCACAATTACCATTTATTTACTGATGTTAACTAAATTACAATTTACACCTTAAATATTGTCGTTATAAGCTACTGTGTAAGCTAGCTTGGCAGTATAGCTAGCGTCTGCTCTGCTAGCTTTCATAACATTGTTTTGTTTATCTTTTGTCATCTTTTACAAGAGTAACTTACAAACAATGTTTTTTGGCCACATGGCGGTGTGACAATTAGAATACTTTATATTTTCTATATAATTTTATAACTAAAGCTTTTACTTTATGTGGCTAACAATTATCTTTGCACAATTTAGTGGCAGTTATAAGGCCGTTTTTAAATAAATACAATGTAAACTAATATTTTACAACAGCAAGAAAATATGAATCAACAACATCTTAAACGTTAGCTTCTACATCTAGCGTCTGCTCCACTAGCTTTCCTAACTCTTGTTATATTTTTTTATATGGGGTTTCTTTAATCAATTTTTCTAAAAAATGAAACTTGTTCCTGGAGATTTATGTCCATATTCTACACTAAATGGTAGCCTAAAGGCCGTCAGTTAAACAAAGATAAAACATTATTTGGTTAAAACAACAACAACTTTAGCTCCCACTAGCTCGGACATTCATGTCTACAGAATAGAAACAATTGGAAAACATCATGTTTTTACAACTAAAGAACGTACTGAAATCAGAAATCCCCCATATCTCCTGCATTACATGTAGATGTTCCCGTTCCAAGGCCCTGGTGTTGCTGGCTCTGCGTCACAGCTTACTAATCCACCTAAATGGAAAATAACCATCATCATTGTTATCAGATCCACCTGTGCTTGTCTTGCTATGACAGGTTGAAATGTCTGACGTATTATAAATCTGTTATTTCAAAGCTCAGAGGAGCAACCAGGGTACAGACACGGTGCTTATTGGCCACCTGGTGGTGCGACAATCATAATACTTTATAGTGTCTATAATGTGCACTTAACTGTAAAGCTTTACTCTATGTGCCCTCGGGACCTTCATGTTCTCTTCTTGGAGGAGCTTGGAGGGTGGAGTCATCAGGGATAATTCAGCTCACCTGGTCCGACAACCTGTGAGACTATATGAGCTAGCATCTGGTCTGATGAAGAGGCAATCTGGGCTTGAAACTTGTTTAGTTTAAAATAAAAAAATAAAAAATCCTTCTCTCACAAATATAAAACTGAGATGTAGAGTGTACAATTCTCACTTTCTGATTTTTCTTACAACACGATCTATAAAATATCTACAAAAATGATGTGAGTTTAGTTGACATTTATACATTTAAATTAAAGGTTAATTAATTTGAGTGACCTGATGGTTCAAGAATTCCTCTCAAAGACCTTTTGTAGGGTTTTAAAAAGAAAAAAACCAAAACAAACCCTCATGAATGATGGACTGGAAATGTGCTTTTCTTCTTGTTTCCTGGAAAAGTTGACATTTAGAGGAGGTTTTCCCCGTCTGGCAGTGGTGGTTGGTTGCCGTGGTAACCTGCCTGAACCCCCACTCGGGCAGCCTCGGCGGCGTTTCTTCTTCTTCTTCTTCTTATTCTTCTTCTTCTTTTTTTTCCTCCCAGGCTCAGCTGGCTCTGGGCCCACATACCTTCCCCTTTGGCCAGAAGATAATGGAGGAGGGGCGGTGACGCCGGTGGGCGCTCTAATTTGGCACAAACAGCGATGTAGTACAAGCTGAACCTGCTGAAACTCACTTTGCCCGCCATTTGAGCTGAATGTATCCACCCTGCCGTATCCTCCACTGCTTTTATCCATGCAGTTTTATTTATGTATGTGTAAAGTCACTCCTAATCCTTATTTTATACTAAATAAGTCCTTTTTAAGTTAAAGTTCTTCCTGATAAATAAATGGATAATCACAGGAGGAACGCTGCTCAGGCTTCACACATATTTCCAGTGAGTCATGTTTTTGCTTTCTAAATAAATAAAAAAGAATTCACACCACCAGTGCACTTTGTGTATATAAATATATAATTTTTTCTGTTCTCACAGTAAAAGTGCATCATGGAATCATAAATAATTTCCAACGCTTCACTCCGAGCTTTCCAGAGGACTGAAACAGCGTTTGTTTGAGTCATTTTGTATGAAAATAAAATAAAGGACAATGATCATAATATATATAATTTGGTATAAGTGAACAATCATTACTAACCCCCATCACTAGCTACAAATCAAATACTAATACAAGAGTCTAAATACAGAGGGGGTCGTATTGTTTCCTCAGCATGAACAGCAAATGTAATGATTGTACAAATGCTAGCTTACATGTGCTTACAGGATATTTCTGTCTCAGGCTTTCAGACTGACCAACAACACGCAGCTCTTTCTGTTACTTTCCCCCGAACCCTCCTTTTCTGTCTCGACTCTGTAGCGTCACACCGCTTCGGGTGAAGCACGAACACTGACTTGCTATGCTATGCATGCTAGCAGCTCTGTGAGTCTGTACTTGGACACAGCTGTGCTTTGAGCTAAACGCTAACGTCAGCATGCTAACATGCTGATGTCATGTTTAGCAGGTATAATGTTCACCATCTTAGTTTAGCGTGTTAGCATTCTAACATTTGCTAATTAACACAAAACACAAAGTACAGCTGAGGTTGATGGGAATGCCGTTAGTTTTGAACAAATCAAAACTTTGACCTGATGATGGCGCCAGATGATCCTGATGAGGATCAGCAAAGTTATTACAGTTAATCCTCTGAAAACAATAAATGTCTGAACAAAATTTCAGGCCGTTTTTTGACCGACTGACAGACTCTGTCTCTAGGACAACCTGCTAGCGTGGCTATAAATGCTAATGCTAACACTCCCTCCTTCTTCCTGTCTACTCCATGCTGTCATCAGATGACTCTCTAGCTTTGCCTTAACCCCCCCCCCACTCCCCGACACACACACACACACACACACACACACACACAAAACCCCACCACCCCTCCCCCCCGTTAAGTGGGTTAGTATTAATTCATTCTCTTCACCCTGTTTGTTTTGTTTGTGTGTGTGTGTGTGTGTGTGTGTGTGTACAGTATGCTAACGTATATGTGGGTGTACGGTGGCTTGCAGTCACCATAAATATTTCCTCTTACTGATTATTCTTGACGAGGACAAGAAAGAAAGCTACTCAGAAATATTAGAAACCAACCAGACGTCTCCTGTCAGATGGAAGTGACAGCTGAGACTTGATTCTTTCTCTGTTCTGTGGAGAATAAAGCAGCGGTACTGGACGAGGCCGACTCGCTCAAAGTGCAAATCTTCTCCTCTGAACGAAATCCAGGCCTGCAGAGCGAGCTGACACTAAACTGCCTTCTCTTAATGGAGCCTCTGACTGGGCAAATTAGCCTGTCAGGGCTGAGCGGTGGAGATTACAGCGACTCTGCTTCCAGCTTCAGGAAGGAATAAATAACACTTAGAAGAGCAGTGAGTTTTTAATCCACCAAATGGCCACGAAGAGCAGCTGTAAGTCCTTCAGATGAAAATGAAAAAGGGATTACTTTTAATGAAAACCTTTTCTGCTGACGAGTGCACTTAGAAGGAAGAAAGCACTCGGTGTGCTCAATTTAAATGTAATTTGTTTAAGTTAAACCATTTAGACACAACAAGACATCTGTACTCCTACGTTTTATGTTTTTCTTTTTATATAACCCATTTAAAAAAAAAGTTTTTATTGTTGTTTTCTTGTGGACTCTGGGAAAAGGCCAGCGACCACTTTGTGGTGGAAGGGATCCAAATAAAGAATAAATATGGTGGCCGGCAATGTGCCACACGTCCTCCTTCCTTGTCAAAACCTGGTGCCTACATTACCCACAATGCAACTCAACCAGAGACAGTTCAGCCAGAGATTGGGGTGTGTTCTGCTAGGTAGCGGCTAACATAGCCTGCAGCAGAGATGTGCAGCGAGCTGCAGAGGTCTGGTCGGCTCACTTCTTTCTAACTCCACACCAACAGACTGTTTTCAGTTTCTAACTTGTCGTCTTCAGCCCGAAACGCAGTGACATCACTCGAGGACATTTATCAGACTTCACACAGCTCCCTCTGGACACACTGAAGGCTTTATACTACTTTAAAACACATGCATATCCTCCCCAACACCTGGAAACACCTGGAAACGTATCATTTGGAGTAAAAGTTGGGGGTTTAAACAAAAGGCTTTAAAGTGGTTAGTTTCACCATCTGTTGCTGCTTTGTTTTAGAAACTCAACCTGCTCCTCTGTGGCTGAGGGGTATTGATTGATTTTATTGATCAGCTTCTATACTGGGACGACTCTAAGGGAAGAGGCGGACAGATGGAAAACAAACAAAAGGAAAAAGAAAAGGTCCATTTCCCATCTGTAGGAGTGTTTTCTTTATTGTCTCCCTTTGTCTTCTAGCGATCAGTCTCTTTTTATTCCTTTAAGTCTCTCTCTCAGTTTGCTTTCACTTCTCTTCATGCAATAAATCAATGTATGACATTTAAAATTCTCTTTTTTTATAAGCTCACGTCCTCAGTGATGGTCTCAGAGTTAAGCCTGGTTTAACAGCAGACGCTCACAGTTTATTTCCTCTTCTTATATTTCGTCCAGCTGTCTGACTGATTCTGATTGAGTGGAGATAAAGTGAAAGGAAACAATAACTCCATCCTTGAAAATCTCGATGCAGACACAAAATAAAATATCTTTCAGTAGCCTAACAGTAAAGATGTTTACCGCTCTATGAAGTTAAAATATGAAGCTTTTATGCCAAATTGTTTGTGAAGAACAGGGAGTTTGTGGTGGATGTGGAGAGAAATAAAAAACTCTGTGGGGGTGAAACAAGCTGGGGATTAATTCTGAACGTTATGGATGTCAGCAGCAGAGTCGAGCTGTAAATCTCTCCGAGAGACATCAGTGTGTTTCGCAAACGAGCGGATCTGGTTTGGTCTCTTGAGGACGTCTGTGGTCTTTGAACCTGCAGCCCTGCAGGCCGGAGAGGAAGCCAGGGGCGGCTTTTATATCCTCAATATAACACGATAAACTGTGGAAATTTAACAGGTTACACAGCGCTTCACAAAAGGCAACAGATTAAAGACCAACAATAAAATAATGAATAATATTAAACTTTATTCATACAGCACTTTTCTTAACAAGATTACAAAGTGCTTTACGGGGAAAAAAGGATAAAATAAAGTGGTTTAAATGTTGGAGCGATGTGTTTGAGTTCATTCATCCATCCAAAGATGCACTTCAAGGTTTCTTCTATTGATCAGCATTGACTAAATATCTAGTAAACAAGCTTTTATAATAGTGTTCGAATTCAAGCCTGATTTATTTTAAGTTCAGAGAGGAGTGAGTCAGACTTAGTTTCATATTTAAGATCTTTGTCAGTTCATTTTGTAAAAAGAAAAAAAATGAAATTAAACACCAAAGTATAAGTTTTACATTTTGCATTACCGTGTCATTTCAAGTATAAATTGACAAACAAAGAAGTAATTATAATAAATAATAACTAATAGAAGCAAATCTCCTCCAGGTTTAAGATGTGTAAAAATACTCGGGAACCTTTTTAGATTATGTTCAGTATATATAATAATACACATGTAGGAGCACGGAAACAAGATGTTAAGTTAGGGAATAAAGGGGGGTAACAATCTGGGAAATGATTTATACTGTTGGTTTCTTTTATCCACGAACTTTAGCAAGTCGTTATTATTGTGACTGTGACGATGACGAAGGTCCCCGAACCTTAACAAACTACTCATTTGAACCCAAACTGCGATGTTTCCTTAACCTAAACATAATCAAACCTTCAGCACGGAGTTGTCACATCTTTAAACAGTGGTTTGAATGTTGTCGTGCTGATCGATCAGGAATCGCTCCTGTATGTCGTTTAATTTGAAGGACTCGTTGAGAGCTTTGTGTCTGTTGCTGCTGCAGAGCTGCATGTTTTTTCATGCTGTCTGTACATACGTGGATGTTCCTTCAGTCTGAGCTCTCAGACAAAAGAGGAGAGACTTCAAACGAAAATATTTATGCGTCTCAAAGGGTTAAAAGTCTGTCAGGCCGTGCAGCAAAAAAATACAACTCGCATACCAAACGAGTGAGACAGACCCCCCCGGTGAGATCTGTAATCCATAAAACAGAACCGGAGAGGACAAGAAATACTGAAACCCAACCAAAATAAACACGATTTAAAGTCTGCAGCCACGTAAAACTTTGTTGTTTTTAGATATTTAGCACGAGTGGGAAAATATTTAAACTTAGTCTGTAACATCACATTAGCTAAACAATGAGCAGCACACCTTTCACAGTGTTTTCACGTTACAGTGTTATTATAAAAATATCGATTATTGGCGCTTTAATTGTTTGACAGTTGAGATCCCGTTTGGTAAATACAAACTCCTCCTTCGTCTCTGGCGTCTCCAAACGACACCTCCGGAACCACAGCACGTCCTTATTTTAGCTCATGTTTTATCTACTTTTACTCTTTTTATATTGTCTTGTGCTTCTTTTCTATATTTTCTGAATGCCTGTCTGTCTTCTGTAAAGCACTTCCAATCACCTTGCTGGCTGAGGAATGTGTTCATTTCCTCTTTGGTGTGAAGGTTTACACTCTGGACATTTTCGAAACAGACTGAGAATAAAAGTCCTGGAGGGAAGGAATGTGTGTGTGTGTGTGGACATGTATCACTCATGTTGTGGGGACATAAATCGGTTTACACACTGTGGGGACTTGCCTACCTTCTGGGGACAAAATGAAAGTCCCCATAATGTTAATCATTAAATTTTAGGGTGAAGGCTTGGTTTAACGTTTAACTTCAGAAAACACATTCAAAGCAACAAAATAAAAGCAAATTACGAAAACCTTCATTTGTTTTTTTCCTCACTTTTTACACCCAATTTTGCGCACATGTTGTAAAAATTACAAAAACCCAAACAAATGAAACCTGAGAACCAATCAGAAACCAGTAAGAGAAGATTTGGTGGTTTTGTGCAAAAAAAATCATATATGAAAGAGTAAAAAGTGATTGAATAAACACAATAAATTGCATAATTAAACATATAAAGGACAGGACAGAAATCTAGACGACATGAGAGCAGAAAGATTTTTGGTTTCTGCTGTGATGTCAAAATAAAAGCTCACATAAGGAATATTTTCTGACATCTCTGCCTCCATCTAGTGTTCAGTTTGAGGAATCACAGGAGGTTCAGAAAAGCAGCTTCAGAGCTGGTTGATTTTTCTCGGGTCCAACTGTATGACTATTATTTTAATTAGTTTTTTAAGGTATTTTATCTTTAATTTATAGACAAGAAACTCACAGTTATCAACCGTCAATCCAAAATAAAACTTCAAATCAAACAGAGGCCTTTTTTGCCCCAAAGATAAATCACCTGCAACTTATTAAAATGACAACTTCTTATATTAGGTCTTCTCACAAAATTTCAACTTTTCTTTTAAAGTTACGACTTTAATTGGACATTTTAACTTTATTCTCATACTTAATTCTCTTAATATTACAACTTCTAGTCTCTTAAAATCTTAAGCTTTTCTTTTAAAATGACTTTATGTCAAATATTTTAAAAACTACAACTTAAATCTCTTTACGACTTTTCTCAAACATATTACTTTCAAAAATGACAACTTCTCAGAATGTGATGACTTTCTCATAAAAATCATGACATTTCTGTTAAAATTACGTTTTTATTTTCACGACTTTCCTCATACAATTATGTTTTGTTTTCTCAACATTCTTGACGTACAACTTTATCTCTTAATAAAATAATTATCTCGAAACATAATTAGTTTCACACAATTTTGACTTTTAGTTGATCCATTATGTAAAAGAGCTGATAGAAACACGACAAAAGCCCGTCAGGTTTTATTAACAGGTTACTTTTATTATAAATATACAGTGTTAAAATGGAATGGTACCTGACACTGCCAGCCGTTTACTGCTTATAGAAACAAAACAAAAAAAATGGAACTGGAGTTTGTGCTGCAGATCTGCTATCAACAGGAAAAAAAAACTAAAAATAAACTCCCATTCAAGTCAAACACCTCGGCGGCCATTTTAGATGCACGCGTTGCAGGTGATTACACCGGGAAGCGTCCGTTCTCTTCGAAAAGTTCAGTACAGTTTGTGGAGAAAAGAACACGAGACCGAGAACAACTTCTGTTTTAAAAGTTGATCTCGGGAGGTTTTTGTTTCAAGGAGGAAAAAATAAAAAATAAAAAGACAAAAACATGAGAGGAAATGGTGTCAAGTGATAAAAATGAGATCACAGGAAGATGTGACGGAGACATTCATTGGTGCTTAACATCCAACAGTTTGTAAAAAGGTGCCACATGCAGCATTTCGAACATCAACGTATGATTATTGTCACATGATGGAAAAGTCTGGACTCTAACAGCTCTTACTGCTGGTGTTTCTCCACATTCACACTACATTTCCCACAAACCCCTCTGCTGCCTCTACGTCTCGCTCCCCGATGCGGATCAACATGTTGTTCAGTCACCAGATGAAACGATTTTTTAATTAATCGATTAATGGCAAAAATGTAAAAAAATAAAAATAAAAATAAAAAAATAAATAAAAGGTTCCAACTTCTCAAAAAGTGGTAATTAGCTTGATTTTGATTATATGATAGTAAACTGAACATCTTTGGGTTTCTGACTGTTGGCCGAACAAAAACAAGACATTTGAAGACGTCACATTTTCCTTATTTCAAAAAATTAAACGATTAAATTGATAATGAAAATAATCGTTTGTGGGTCAATTAAAATTAAGGCTAAAACTGCAGCTGAACACCAGAAATGTTCGACGCGTTTCTACAGCTGAAACCATTACAGTTGGGCCACAGAAAGTTGATCGGCACAATAGCTTAGATTTGAACTAATTTTTCTTTAAAAACTCCAAATCCAAACAAGCGTCTCAAAAATGTTCTTTAGAAGCTGCAGGACAGTCACAATTCACAGATGTTAAAATGTCACATGTAGCACCTTTTAAAAAAAAAATTTTGATCATTTATCTTCATGAATCACAGCGCCGAGCGCTACGATGGCCACCAGGTGTCCCTGTCGAGTCCCGTGGAGCAGAGCGAGCGTCCTGCTGTCGCTCATTTCGAGGCTTTAAACACAATAAAACATCAACAACAGGCATGAAGACTAACGAGCAAATTTAACTTTCATTTTGCTTCCAAATGTGAACTCCCAATTTTCACTTTTTACTTTACAATAAATGAGCAGTGCCGTTCAAGACTGATGCTGAAGTAGTGTGCAAAAACACTGGATATAACAAAATCTGTTTGAACATGCATAACAAAATGTAAACATTTAAATCTTTAACTTTATCAAAAGGAAAAACAAAGAAATTATACCTAGAAGAAACCTAAAAGCTTAAATAACCAAAGAAGAAGAAAATAAACCCGATTAAACTCTCATACTGGTTTAACATGCTGCTCAACTCTAAACTAGAAGAGCTTCTCTCCCCTTTGAATGACATGTCGGCCCTCAGCGGCACGTCGTCATCAACATAAAAGAAATGCAGGAAAATTAAAACTAACTAAAAGGCAAAATGTTCAGGCGAGGCAGACCGAGACACTCGGAGATAAAACCGGACCAGTGGCGCTGTGGTTTGACTGGGAAGCTCCCAGTGTGTGAGAGTTAAGGGCCGGGGGACACTTGAAATGAACCAGTTCGTACGAAGTGTTACAACCACGTATAAAGGCCGGACGCGATGAATCGTTCACGTGGGGATGATGCCGGCTCTCCTCAAAGACCTTCGCGGTGTTGCACTTGTTCACACGTAAAGTGACAGAAGTAACTGTGTAGAGAATAAAAAAAAGAAAGCTTGAAAGATAAGTTCAAACCTCCGTCTACTTTCACACCAGTTTTGGAAAGTGGCAAAAAATTGTCGGAGGTTGCCCGATACGTCAACTCGTTACACTCCACTACGATGTTGGCCGGTATTGAGAAGACACGCAGTCTATGAAGAAGCAGTCAACTCGGTGGAGTGGGCAGATTCAAAGGTCTGGACCCAGAGCTTGACAAAATCCCCAAAAAGCACCTTCCTTCATAAGAGACGTCTGTAAAACTGTTGACAGGACACCTCCAACGGCAAACAAGGTCAATTATTAGTCTTTGTATTATGGATTTTGGGCCATATGACTGCATATACAGCGTGCAGCTGCTTACCACGTTCTCACAAGAGCTGGTGGCAGCAACGCATCTCTAAGCTGGTTTGTCGACCGCAGCAGAAGAAGAGTGACAAGAAAACATGGAGGCGGGGAGTGAAATGGTAAATACAGAGCATGCAGTACGGTATGGTTGTTTTAAACCATTTCCTAATTGGATTTACAGAACAATTATCAACAATCGTGATATAAATTTACATATACCGTGAGCCATTTTTATTTTCGTATGACGTCACAGCAATGTGAACATGAATTCACTGGCTGATGGTGATAAACAGCTGGTGGAGCCAATCCTCCAGTCGCTGCCATTAAACCACCACAGAAGAAGAAGATGACGACGACACAACGACACGGAAATATGACCTTTCTGTTAGTTTCACGTGGTAATATGAGGAAGGTTACAGCCTCCTGCCAAGGTGTCGGTGATGGCGGGGGGGTTTAGTTGACAGTCAAGCCCATTTTGCGCTGTGATTGGTCGGGTGTGAAAGTAGCTCTCTGTATTCATTTTTGACACTTCTGTCACTTTTCTTATGTAGAACAACACGAACGTCCCCGTTTGAACTTGGAAGATGTTGTCGCATAAAAATAAACAAACGTGCGCTGTCATTCTTCTTTGCTGGAGGTGCACTTGCGGTAGTTAATGGCGTGTTACCGCCACCTAGCGAACCCCTATCGGCATTTCACCCCGCTACAAACACCCAACTTTAGCCGTGGTCATATGAACTCTTTCCTTTGAAGCATACTGAGACACAAAGTACACATTTATCCTGTTGGAAGATTATCAGACTTGTTTTGTGCGATACATCAAACCTTAAATGCATTGATTTCCAAGGGGCGTTATGAACGGACGCAGACCAAAATACCTCTGGACGCAATTGGCTCGACCTACAACCAATCAGAGCAACCGAACGTGTGACGTAGCGCTGAGCGAATCCTACGGCAAACACATCTTTCTTATTAACAGAAGCTTTAAGTGCAGTGGTTTGTTCTTCTTTTAGAGAAAATATACCGTCCAGTTCTTTTTAATACTGACGCGATTCAGAACGTTCCACATCAGCGGCAGCCATCTTGGTTGTTCATGAAAATGTCGCTCCTCTGTACATTGTATCAAACCCGCCCCATGTTAGATAAACGGTTGCGATTGGTCGACTGGAAATGTGTCTGAAAGGGAGAGGGACCAGACGCATCTGCCAGAGCCAATAAAACCGGTTCCCACGCTAGAAAATGACTGTTTTCAAGAAATAACCACAAAAAAGAAGAAGCACTTGAGCATCTTTTCCTTGCTCCCCTCAGATGAAGGACAAAAATCAGACATTACTGTGAAAAGTGACATTTTTTAAGCAAACACGTTCATCTGCCATCGCAGTAATAACTTGACTTGAACATAATGATAAATGTTAGAGTCTGGTTGTTCTGGTGGAGTACATGTGCTTTGGTGCATCTGCTATGATGAGTATACATTTCTCTACTCATGCATTCATTCACAAACAATTCATATCTGTCTCACAAGAAGCCGAACAGTCAAATATATCAGTTAAAAAAAAAAAAAAAAAAAAAACTGCAAATATTTTCATAACAAGTCATGGTATCTTTTTAATTTAGTTCTTTTAAAATATTTTTTAAAAACTCTCTGAAACAAGTGAAAAGCAGATTTATTTGTCCAACGCGGTTTTGAGACTGAAGTCAAGATTTAATGACTTGCTGAGATGAAAAGAATTTGCAGCTTTATCAATAAAAAAAAACAACAATATGGCAAAAGCTACGTAACTTAGAATAAACAGCACCAGGTAATTTCGGTGTCGTAGTTGATTCCACTACTCTGGTAAAAATAACAAAAATAACAACATGGCAAATATAAATATGGAAAAACAAAAGAAGCAGGTGGGTACAGTAGGTGTGCAAATCTGAACCAACGTCCGTCTGTGGCAGAGAAACAAAGACGAGTCGAAGGAAAAAGGCTGCGTTTAAAGGGATACCTTGACATTTACATTTTTTCCAGCTTCACAAGGTTTTTGTCACAATATGGCGTCGGTGTTTTACGTTGGCACTTAAGATGATGAGAAGAGGAAGAAGCCGGGTGGAGCAGCGGATTGGTTTTTTGTTTTAACGTGGAAACGCCGACACGCTCTTTGGTGAAGCAGAGTGAATGCTGATGCTGTACGATCTATATCTGGATATCTGATCTGGATCAGGGGGTAATTCATGTTAATGCAGCAGAACACATCACAGTCAATCTCAGCCAGGTGTAAATGACGCCTGTACAGTTTGGCCACATTCTTAAAGCAATAGTTTGACATTTTGGAAGAACGCGCTTATTTGTTTTCTTGCCGAGAGTTAGATGAGAAGATTGATACCACTCTCATGTCTGTACGCCAAATATGAAGCTACCGCTGGGAGACGGTTAGCCTAGCTTAGCACAAAGACTGGAAACAGAGGGAAACTGCTAGCCTGGCTCTGTCCAAAAGTAACACAATCCACCTACCAGCACCTCTAAAGCTCACTGATTAACATGTTACAATCAAGTTTGTTCAATCTGTACAAAAATTTAAGTGTAAAAACGTTTTACACATTTCCAGTCTTTGTGCTAAGCTAACTGGCTGCTAGCTATAGCTTCGTATTTATCGTACAGACATGAGTGGTATCAATCTTCTCTCAATCTAACTCTCAGCCAGGAAGAGAATCCAAAATATCAAACTACTAAAAAAAAAAAAAAATCCCTTACAAGTTGAAAGGTCAAGGTAGGTCAACCATCTCCACCTCTTCCTGCTATCTCGAGCTGCCCGTCGAATCCAGATGCAGATTGATGGTTAAAGGATAATTCTGGTGATATTCTGTATTTGTCTTATTGTCTACAAAGACACCAAAATATCAAAAATAAACGTATCCTACTGAGAGCCACAGTCCGTCTCTCAATACGTTCTCACTTCCTGTCTAACACATGGTTGGGTTTGGTCTAATGACACCAGCCTTATCCTTTAATACCAAGCAGCAGAGGGGTTTAAGTGTGTCTGTGTTTATGGATCAGCATCAAGCCCTGCCGTCTACCCATGCTGGGATAGGCTCCACCGCCCTGAAACAGAAAAAGTAGGTGGAAATAAAATAAAAAATAAAAAAAAACCTGAGGTAGTCTGAATGTTTGGGCTACATGTTCATGTATGAACTCTACGCACAATTCTGCCTCCTGCGCTGACATGATTTCTTATTGGCTGAACAACCTGAACAGTGGTAGTGATGAAGGCGAGACGATGGCGCCAACGCGTGGCCACAGTGGTCTTTACAATACGCAAACCGCATGGCTGGGTATCGAACCTCAGCAAAGAGTATCAAAACCTCAAGTACTGAGAGCTGGCATCGATCATCCGGTCAGACTTGTACTCTTCTTTACTTATTCTATGATCAGAGAGTTCTTGATTTAAACCTATATTTTACCATGTTTAGCTGCTAATATTGAGATGTTTCAAATGTGAGAACTTTGGCTTCTTTTGTTCAAAGTTTCGTAGTTTGTTTGTAACACAAACTCGGGTTTCGTAGTATTTCAAAAGATACCCAGTCCTACTGAGGAGTGAAGGAAAACTAAACAGGTCCAACATCAAGGTATCTCTTTAACTGACCGTGTGTTTGAAGCCGGCGATGAAACAGATCGCAGGCCATTTAAGGCACATGTGTGTAAGAAAAGTTTATATAATTTCAGCTAACGAGCAGGACTATAGAAAGGCTTCACTTAACGAGCTATAATGTGAAGACTGAGGAGCTCAGAGCTCCAGATAACATCTAGACACTTTATCAGAAAATAACTCTCTCTACAGAAGTAGAGTACAATTTAAAAAATGAAACTACCAGACTACAGTACACTCTAGATGCTAATTAATGAAGTCTTGATGCATAGCATCACCCATAAATGTAATATTGATTTTTATTTAATTAATATGGATCTTATTCAATATTTCACCGTAATATTGAATAGTGGAGTTAGTGTTATGGAGGGTTATGGCAGTGTTTGTTAGAGTCACAGTCTCACTCCTCTGTTTCTTTTTTTTTTTTTACCTTAATAATCAACAAAGAAAGGAAGAGAAACTGGTTTGTGATTGTCATGAGTCTCCGTGTCGTCATTTGTCTGCAGAGGTCAATCAACGACGCGAACGAACGCCAGAAAAAACAAAGAGGAAGTAACAACAGGAGACAAAAATGGGAAACAAAGGGAAGTTGTGAGTTCAAATGTTCTCAAACATGAAGAAAAGAAACATCCCTGTTCCACGTATTCAGGCTTTAACCCGAGCCGGATCGACCGAGGAAGCATCTGGCGTCCAAAACCAACACCAAGCCCCACGGTAGATACAATTTTCCAGATTCCAAAACCGACAAATCCCCGACTTCTGTGAAAGTCTTCTGATCATAAAATGCTAATATCAACTGAGAAGATTATGCTAAAAACAGTGTGTGTCAGTGTTTGAGGGCCCGGCTCTCTTCAGCTCTGCTGGACCAGGACCAGAGAGGTGGATGGGATCTTTCTCCTCCTGCTCCGACTTCTGTAGTTTGCTGCTCCTCTCAGTTTCACATCGCTCTATTTCAACCACCTCCTCCTCCTTCTTCTTCACTTCCTTCTTTACTGCCACTCCTCCCTCTGTCTCGGTCCTCTGAGGTTCAGCCTTAGATCCAGGGGGAAGAAATTTCCCAAACCTCGTCCCATTCAGATCCTCCTCGAATTTCACCTGGAAGGGTGGCAGCCCGAGCAGGAAGGCCCTGATCCTGCTGGGGGAGCTCAGGTCTGCGGGTTCCTCCTGGTTCTTCATCTCCACATCCTGCTCTCCTACTCCTCCACTTCCTCCAGAGCTGGACCGGTTGCCCAGGCTGAAGTCCTCGGCCTGCTCCGTGCAGCCGGTTCTGGGTCTCTTGGATGACAGTTGATCTGTGTTTCCGTTGATTGCTGCTGGACTCGGCTCTGGTCCCTCTGTGCTGGGTCTCTTAGCCGTGAAGCGTTTGCTGAGGTTGAGAGGCAGCGCCTGCTCGGGGGGAGGGGTGATGGGAGAGCAGGGGGGCTTGGTGCTCAGGTCCTGGGACAGAGCCTCAGACAGTCGGCGGGTGAAGGTCTGGAACTGAGACGAGCCCAGACGAGTCCTCATCAGCTGGCACACCTGAACGCTGCAGTCCAGGTTCAAAGGCAGGACCCGGAGAGGGGGCAGAGGAGGCCGGATCCTGGCGTCCCGAATGCCTCCTTTCTGGGCTCCCTCGTCCACGTTACACCCCGAGCAGCGGTTGTGTTGCTGGTGGAGCGGGTGGGGCTGAGGCTGAAGCTGGTCCCCGCTGGGATGAGGGGTATCCGGGCTTCCACTTTTGGGCTGCAGCGTGTAGATGGTCGGATGGTGCTGGCCCGGGTCCTGAGGCGTCAGGGCCGGGCTCTCCAGGCCTCTCTGGAGGCTAATGCGGTTCCTGAAGACATCCAGAGGACACACGCCTTTTATGGGGCTGAAGCCGTCCAGAGATCCTCCAACGAAGTGGGGAGGCAGAGTGGACAGGACCACACCAGGAGCAGGAGCAGGAGCCACAGACTCGACTTGGTCCGGCTTCAGCTCCTTTGGTTTGGGCTGAAAGGGGAGGAAGGGGGCGGACATGGGGGAGAGGTCAGGGGTGAGGGGCATGTTGACAGGGAGGATAGCCGCCTGGATGGGCTGCAGGGAGGAGAGAAGAGGAGAAAGGAAGTCATGGACAATGTTTAAAAGATCTTTAAAAGATTCAAATTGTATTTAATAAAATTCGGTTTCAGGCCGTTTCTGGAAGAGTTTTATGAAGACTCCCTCAGCCTCACTACCTTTGCAGATAAAACGTGAAACTGATTCGATCACACGCAAACTTTATAACGATATTGCTTGATAAGCTTTAATCATCATTTTATCTCTGCTGGACTCTTATTACTGGATAGGTTGAATGTTGATATCACCGCAGCACATTCCTCTCCTGAGCCAGCAGGGGGAGCCTTACCTGCTTCGTCCTCTGCACCAAACAGCACTTTAAGGCCCCTTCAGTAATTGTGAAGTAAACAGTGCACTTGCAGGTTTAAACGTGAGGCAATCTAAATCCTTAGCTCCTCAGTCTTGAGCCCTATTCAGACTGGATTTCTGTCTGTAGGGGAGTTGGGGGTGATTTTAACATTATCTGCTGTTTTTCTGTAAACTTTTACGTGAAAATGGAGGAAGTAAAAAATGTTTTTTAAATATTTCTGATAAATGGAAACATGCCAACACCAACATAGACAGAAAAAATTAAATCCATGAGTAGAGCAAGCTCTGATCAAATGTGCTTTTGTAATGTCAGCTACAGGTAAGTACTGCTATGCTCTTATGAGCTCCTTCTATTTGTTTACATTTTGGGACCATTAAAAGTAAGCCAAATTAGCTGTTAGCAGCTCCTGTTTGCAGTGTACCCATGGATGTACAGACAGCTATCACTGGATTAGTGTGTTACCGAAGAAAACTTAAAAACGTGAAGATTCTCAGGCAAGTTCTGCAGCCTCTTTGCTCTCTGATTTCCAAGTGGATTTGTGGACATTTCTTTTGGGTGGACATCAGAGATAATGATATCTTCGGGAAGTCTAACTCACACTGAAGGATTTGACTGAGTTATTACTCCAAAAAGTGTGATTTTGGACTCAAATTCCCCTTCCCCTTCAGCTCTCTGGTGCCCCCTTGGGGAGGCTTTAGTCTCTCTCTTTAGTCTTATTACAGACCATATCCTGTCATTTCACCAGGGTTAAAATATCGCCCTGAACGACGAGTTAAATATTGTCCAGTATCTAAAATCGCCCCCGTGCAAAGATCCTTGAAACTGCAGTAGAGTTTGAGGTAGAGTTTGAGGTGTTACCCTGTATGTGCTGCTGGCTGGTGGTCCACCTCCACCTCTGGCTGGAAGCAGAGGACTCTGCTGCTCAGACTCGGCTGCTGCTTTGGCTTTAGCCTGCTGCTGAGCCAGCATCTTCGCCTGAGCAATCAGCGTAGCCTTGTTGCGTGTGCCCGGCGGCCGGCCTCTGCCTCTCTTCACCACCACGGTGCCGTTCGGGTTCACGATCTGCTCAGAGAGGAAGACCAGCCGTCATTTCTGTCGTCTTTAAGCCTATGCTGAAATTTGTTTATGCCTTTTGGAGGGTGGATGTTTTTTTCTTTTGCTGCTGTTGCACTTTCTTGTATTGTAATTATTGCTGTGTACATTTTAATGTAAAGCACACAGAGTTTACCAGTTATGAAATGTACTGTATCAATAAACTTCCCTTGGTTTTTCTTTCATATTTTATGTCTTATGTATTCACAAATGATCTTTTCTTGCCACCAGGAGTCCTCCCTAATGATGCTAAAAGTTTCCTCTTAATGTCTTTTCCTTAAACTGCTGAGAGCAACTTTTTGCAAAGAACAAACAAACAAAAGACAGACATGTTTCATAAAAACCACCATTGATTTCATCATGAAACAAAATAAAATATTCACTTGTTAAGTATTGTATCGGCATGTGATATTTGTTCAGTTCACAGGGTACGTCTTCATTCAGCGTGGCACCAATTCTGCCCTGAAAATCCAGCAATGGCCTTGAAACCAACTTTATTTATTTAAATCAGTTGGTGATGCTGTACACTTTAAAATCTTGGTCTTGGGTCTGAAGAGCACATTTTGGTTGGTTAAATAATTGAGATATTCCAAATTAATCAGCGAACCGTAACTGATATTTTTCAAACTATCATCTCCAGTTTTATTGGATTGTTCTGACTTATGGATGAGCCACATGGATCTTTATTAACTCGCCGCCAAAATATGCTTTTAAAAGTTATTATTCCAAAACATTAGACCTAAAGTTAGGATTGACACGTCCTTTATTTTTAGGAGTTTCTCTCCTAACTCGGCCACTTTTATGTTGTGATGTTTTGTGAACACGACACCTGAACTGTTCACATGTAGGCCAGGAGGTCTGCAGAGTCCTACTGTCTAAAGTATAATGTCATATTGTTTTTTTAAGACTTGAAATGAAGAGCCAAAGCTGGCAAAAACAACGCAATTTTTTCTGAATGAAACATTTAAAAAGGTGCAAATTGGCAGCGAAAGAAAAAGGGACAACAGGAGGTAAATAAAGTCACAAGTCTGTTGCTGCAGGATAAAAAAATATATAATAAAATGAACTATTGACGCTTCATTAAACCTTCAAAATCAGATCACTTGTTTCAGTACATTTACAGTTGCTCTGTCACTTACAGTGCGAGAAGGAGGAGCAGGGGTTGTGATCTTCTTCTCCTTGGCTCTGGGTCCTGGTTTTCGGCCTCTTGGAAGTGGTTTCCTTCCTCTTATCCCTCTCGGTTTTGGCGGCATGGGGGATTCTGGGATTTTGAATTCTATTCCTCCTGCTCGGAGGTGCTCTTCATAAGGAAGCATCAGCCTGAGACACACAAACACATAGTTACAGGACGCTTAGTGCATGTTCTTCTACATTAGGGCCTTAATTAGGCCTAAATAATATGTCTTTTTATTTTCAGGAGTTTACGGTTCTTGTCTGACCTCTCGTAGTGTCTCCTGGTGCAGGTAGCAGCGCTGGTGCTGCCGGGGCAGCCTCCCAGCTCGTTATAAACCACTTTCCAGAGACGGTCCAATGTCACCTGTGACACACACACAAAACGTGATGTTGGTCAGCTTTGAACTCCTGAAATCCTGCAGAAAAGAAACGCATGTGTGCGCGAGGCCGGGCCACTTTTAATGCATCGTCAGTTTGTGTGCCGACTTTTTAAATGTTTGTAAAATAGGATGCTGATTATTGTGGATGGGCTCTCTCAATTATTTCATGAGTTCAATCAGCTTCTTGTACCCTACAGCTCAATGTTTTAAAAACGGGTAACAATGCGGCTTTACTTCCATAGGATACCAGCACATCCTGTTAGTGTTACCTGCACTCTTAAAACGTGTTTTTTGAGTCGTAAACTAAATGATATGACTGCACTATGATGAAACACATCAATGCTGGTGTTAATGTTGACATTTCTTACCACATTTATAAAAACAATGTGCTTTTAATGGGTTGAAAATGAAATTAAAACACATGTAAGTTCAATATGTTTAGAGGTCCGGACACTGGTATAAGGTAGAATAAATACATACACAATCAAAGAAAAAGACATAAAACAAATGCAAATACATGTAAAAGATACTAATAATGCAGACAACAACAATAACAATAGAAGACATAAAAAATGGCACCATTAGCAGAGTAGTATAAGTATGACGTAGCATTCGTTCATTACACTACAACTGAGAACATGACTGACGAAAAGTAATGAATGAAATTATATTATTAATACGTCTCAAGGATTTTAAAAAGATTAATTTTTTAAATGCTTCAGTAACAGGGGGAGGTCTTAAAAATCTACATTTGAGTAAATAATATTTTGACAGCAGAATCAGTTTACAGGATTTCAGCCTTCGCTTCATTAGAATATTTGTTGTTCCAAATAGTTGATAAAGTGTGTTCATAAATAGATACGAGTTTACAATTAATTTACAACTAAACAGTTAACTTCCTCGACACTGAGGAGCTGTGCAGCCGGAGTGTGCAGCCATGTTTGGTCTATGGTTTATATTATAAATAAACTGACCGGGACACAGGAGAGCACTGCTCTCCGTACGGACAGGGTTTAATCACGACGAGCAGCGAACGCGTCTCACTCTGATCTTCATAGAAATGAGTGAGGAGTGAAATTAAGAGTGACGAAGTATGTGATTTTTTTAAAGCCCTAGTGCTGAGTGAATGTGTGTGTGTGTGGTGGTGGGGGGGTTTGAAACAATTACATACATTATACAGAGTGTCATTAGGGGTGTAACACTATGCTGTATAATACAGTATTGTTCAGTACAAGGCTCAGTTCTGTACAGACGACTGAACAGGCCTTTTGTTGTGAACAGCGCAGCACAGAGCTCAGACTGCACCGCCTGTTTTCATTCATCGGAAAGCTGCTTTTGTTGTGTTTATTTACTGCAAACTGCTGAGAAACGACTCGGACCGTTTCAGGCAGGAGTCTGCCGTTTTCATTCTGAAGGTTTCTGAAGCTATTCCACCAAACGACATGCAGCTCAGATGGCGTATACTCGCCCTTTAAGGCTACAGCCGTTGGGGTTAGCTTAGCTTAGCATAAAGACTGGAAACAGGGGGAAACCGCTAGCCTGGCCCCACCTACCAACACCTCTAAAGTTCTCTGATCAACACGTTTTATGCAAATCAACATGTTTTATTATTAGGCCAGGCTAGCTGTTTCCAGTCTTTATGCTAAGCTAACTGGCTGCTAGTGGTAGCTTAATATTTAGCATACCGACATCCGAGTGGTTTCATGCAACTCTCCACAAGGAAACAATATAAGCGTATTTCCCAAAATGTCAGTGTCTTCCTTTAAATAAAAGGTTGAATGAGCTATGTAAACTGACTCACCTTTTTGTAGCCGCCGAGCCGCTTGACCACAGAGTACATGAGGAAGAGGTCGACTGAGGACAGAGAGGATGAAGCATGGTCAAACAGACGAGACATGCAAATATGAAACACGGAGCAGATAAAAGTGCAAATCAGGTTGTAATTCTGAAATAAAACGCTTAGTGTGTTTCTCACTAGACAGTTTGACTAAACAAAAATGTTCAGATAAATCCAAAGCTGCAAAGTACTAACATTCAGCTCCTCTAAACTATTATTTCAAATCCAATCAGTATCCCCAAAGTTCCCCTACAAGTTCAATTAACCATTCATTAGATGCAATACTTTACAAATGGATGACTGTTTTACATTTTAAAAAGTATGAGATGTGGTATTATTATGCATAACATGTTTTAGTATTGTTACATTTAAATCAATCCGCTGAAACTAAAAAGCAGAAACAGAATATAAATGTAATGTTTCCTTTCAGGAGAGTAGAGAATATTGAGGTTCAATTTACTACAAATGATACCAGATTCATCATTTATGAACTTATTGTAGCTCTATGATCAGATTGTGTTATAAAAATGTTGTTATCCAAGTTAATCTCAAGGAAGCTGTAATTTACAAAAAATTTAAAATAAGTTATTTGAGTTTTTGTTTGACGTGTGTGAAGAGTTTGTCAGAATAACAGTTCATTAAATTGAGGCTAAATTTGATTATTATTGTGGAATAATGGAAAGTATTCCATTATTGATGTGACGTCCAAAAGTTAAACATATCAACTTGAAAGGTGACGATATGTTAATGTTGTGTTTGCTGACAAGCAGCCAAAAGAATCGGTTACTGCACGTTTAAACGACTTCTTAATTCCTGCAGTTGGTAAACTGTGAAAGAGCATTCGACAGCAGAGATAAGATGTGTTAAGATGATGTCATGAAACCAGTCGAACAGGAGTTTTGAGCTGCAGCCGTCCGTGTCCTGACTGAGCGCTGTTGTTTCTGGGTCATCTTTTATATGATACATTTTCTTTTTTGTTATCTCGTGATATATATTTAGTGTTGTTTCGTTTTAGGTCGTAGGTCTGTAACTGATTTTTTCATTTTTAATCTCAAATGGTGCAAATTCTGGTTAAATAAAAAAGGTAAAAACAAATGTCTTCTGACATGGACGGTTGGTCAGATTTAGCCACGAGCAGAGTGCATGATGGGGAGGGATTGAACCTGTGACCTTCTCCCTTCATATCTCAAATGTCAGGTCAAGAGGACTCAGTTTGATTCTCCTTTTACAGAAAGAAAGAAAGAAAGAAAAACAGACAGAAAAAGGAAAATAAATAAATAAAGACAAAGCAAAACCGAAAGAAAGACAGACAGAAAGAAAAAAAAGAAAAGAAAGACAGAAAAGAGAAAGGATAGACAGACTCACTCTTCTTGAAGCCGAGGTTGGGGACTTTGTGGATGGGCAGGCCTTGACGATCCATGAAGGCGAAGAGCTGATCCAGGAACAGCTGCTCTTCAGGGTGGGGGAGCCAGCTGCCCTCACAGCCGACCTCCACGCTGCCCATCACATTCTCCTGAGAGGGAGACGACGAGTGTTACAATACAAACACGTATAAAATCAAATGTCTGAGGCTGCAGTCGTGTCGTTTAGTAAAAATACAGTGAAAAGTCTCCGTCAGTGTCAGTGAGGATTTTCTTTAATATTATATATAAAGAACAAACCTTCATCCTCTCAATCCAGGACTCTGATTGGCTGGAGTTCGGGGAGTCTTTGCCGTCTCGGGCTCTCCTCTTGCGAGGTCGTCCTCGAAGACTGAGAGACGGACATCCTGCAGAAAAAACAAAAACAACACACAAACAACACACATGAAGAACGCAAGAAAAAAAACACTAGTTTTGATTTTCTGGTATTTACAACTTTTAAGCTTTAAGTTAGAATGTCTTTGATGGGAATCTGCCTGTAAAGCAGGAGGCAGACAAACTGTCCAAATACTTTACTTGAGTCTTTTCATGCCACTTTCTACTTCTACACTCACTGAACTGCCAGGAGAAGCTGGTGTTGCTCTCCAGCGTCGGGTGGTTGAAGGTGTCCCTGCAGTACATCAACCGGGTGTTGGGCAGCGCCTTGAGGCCCCCCAGGGCCAGCAGGTGGGGATCCTGCAGCCACGGCCCCCTCGCTCTGTCCTGGATGCGTCTCTGCAGCGAGCGAAAGCGGCAGTACTGTGGGTAGCTGAGCACTTTGACGCCCTGACGCTCCACCAGGTCGTCTGAGAGGAAAAGATACGAAACACGTGAACCAAACGTCCTTCTGATGTAAAGAAAATCATCACCTGTCCAGTCACCTGTACTGTGAGAAGGTTATAGCTTACTTTGTGCAGTGTTGCAGGTTACCACGTTATTAATATTCCTCACAAACGATCACTAAACCAGCCAATTTCTGCTTTGTTGGTCTGGAAGCTAATTTATAAACAAGACTTTTCACCCAGCTATTTAATGGATGAATACGTTTGATTCTGTACTTCATTCACCAACTCTTAGAGGAGCATATTGAAAAACTGGTACTAGTCTACTTGATAGTTTATAAAATCACTTTGGGGTCTCTGACCAGTGGTGTTTCAGTGTTTCTTACTTTCAGTTTTGTCTTTGAGCGTCTCGCTGCTCTTGTTGGGAGTGTTGCTGCCGTTTCCATCGCTGCTCTGTAGAGGTTTGTGGAGGCCGTTGGTCCCGCAGGGCGGCGGCGGCGACTTCAGGCTGCTGCTCCAACCTGCCGGCTCCGCACATGACCATCGCACCAGGTCCTCCACCCGCACCACCATCTTCCTGGACACGGCCAGAACTTCATCCTAAAAACACACACAAAGAGGATTTTTATTCTGTTTATTCAGAGCAGACGCAGAGTCATTTTGGACTGAAGCTACAGGAAAAACTGAAAACTGAAAAACCTGCAGAAGATGTCAGACGATACAGACAAGGGTTCTGTATTTGTTGTGGTTTTGTTTGTTTTTTTGAGAAGTGAAAAATACTCTAAAAGAGCACGTCAAACTCTCCATTAAAAAGAACACAGTGATTCACTGTGGTTTTAAAAAAAAAAAATCTAAACAATACTGTAAAGTAGATTTAGTTACATTTATTTCATTAAGCATATCATGCGTCACATTCTGAAGACAGTAAAAAAACAACTAAATGAATAAATGTGTTAATAAATAGGGGCGTCACCTACTACTTGACTACTAAAACCACCAGTCTGCACTGTGGGAAGAAGTCAACTTCTCGTGATTAGTAAGATTTTAGCTATCACCACCAAGATTTACAGTATTTAATGTGTAAAATAACAATGCCTGTGAATATGTACTTAGTTTCCCTTTGTATCCAGTCTGGTGTGGTGCCACAACGATGACCTGCGCTTTATATTAACTTATTTATCAGTATTGTCCTTGCACTGGCGCAACAAACGCTTTGTTTTCTGTTTTATGCTAAAGCCACTGTTTATGCCAACACAATATTTCCTGCACATGTTTCACAATAAATGCAATCTGAAGCCAGAGAAGTAATGATTCGGGTTCTGGTCTAAGGAGTTTAAATGCACGGATAAAGACGAGCTTTTGCACAACGTTGCTGTAAAATGCTAACTGTAAATATCCTGCTAAACTGAAAAATTGCCATGACGTTAAATTTTGTGGCGCCGACGGCACAAAATTGGCACCCGGCTTGTTTAAAAACCGCCCTGTGACAATTTAAAAGTTGTACATGTTGCTGTTGTAAGTTTCCTTGAACACAAAGAGTTAACACGTGTGTACAATGTGAAAAACCCGAGCCACTGTTTGCCCCGTTCACGTCTCCTCCCATTCCGGTTTTGTCAGCTGCGATCCTGTTCGGTCCTCGGGGCAGAGGCGACCGAGCCCAACTCCCAGAAACCTCCACCACCTCTGGGCCATAGCCAGGTGGGAGCTCCTCACATTCCTGCTCCTGCAGCAGCCAGCTGTGAGCTCATTAACACTGCAAAGGGCCGAGGAGATTTCACTCTGCAAGAGTCATGAATTAACATTTTTAAAGCTCAAATATTCCAACTCTCACTGTCACTTTAAGTACAGCTTTTTATGGGTAAAATTCAAGCACTTTCAAGGTACCTAAGCCAACAATTTCCAGACTCTAGGAGCCTTTATCATCACATCTAAATTGTTACTATAAATGCCATTACTGCTTCATTCGACAACCGAAACACACAAAGAGCGAGAGTGCTTGCGCGATATTTGGCACATGGTGCGTTAAAGGGACGTAAAAAGAAAAGCATTCTCAGTTCTCTCACATGATCATTAGTGACTGCTCAATTCTTCTTGTCACATCCTCAAAGGAACGGTCTCAATTTAATCATTTAATGTTATTAGATGTCGAATTCTGCTGCCTGTTTTTATGACGTCCATTTAAATAGATGTGACATGAGAAAAATCTCCTCAGCAAGTTAAAATTTGGCTTCATAGTTTAACAAACTGATTTAAGTTTCCTTGCTGTAATGAATAAATCACATATCTCTCTCTCTCAATAACATCACATGAATCTGACGTCCTTCAGCTCAGACTTGAGTCGTGCTACAGAAATGTTACAGGTCCAGTCCAGTAAGATTACTGTTGGGACTTTTACATAGAAGTGACTCGGCTGCTTATTCAGACACGACACTGACGTAGTCCGACATACAATATGCTTATTCACTTTCTTACAGAGAGTAAGATGAGAAGATTGACACCACTCTCATATCTGTCATTAAACATGACGCTACAGCCAGCAGCCCGTTAGCTTAGCATAAAGACTGAAGGGAAACAGCTAGCCTGGCTCTGTGCAACCGTAACAAAATACACCAACCAGCACCTCTGAAGGTCACGAATTAACACGTGATGTCTCGTTTGTTTAATCCGCACAAAAATCAATGTATATGTGAAAAGCTTCAGATACACATTATATTACAGATCACAGGTTTTGTTCCTCTTAAAATAAATGCTATGTTAAAACTGATTGATCCTACAGATCTTTAAACAGGGTTCGTACAGCTTCTTAAGAGTAAAATTCAAGCACTTTCAAGGTGCCTAAAGCAAAAATCTCCAGACTCTCGAAGCCTTTATCATCACATCTAAATAGTTGCTATAAATTCCAGGAGACAACAAACAAATATGACGACGGGATTGTTTCATTTCAAATATTAAAAGATTTGGTTTCCATGAAACACCAGATTATGTTGAAAATCAAGCATTTTTAATATAGTAAGTATACTCGAATTCCAGCATATTCCTAACCGTGAAAACAAAACTCTTAAAATTGAGCATTTTCCAAACTTTCAAGACTTTGTACGAACCCTGTTTAAAAGATAAAAAAGATGGCTTTCAGAGACTATTTAGACATAAACTCTTCATATAAAACTGTTTCCAGAGGGTTAATTTTTCCAACAGGAAAAAAAACAACCCAAAACCTCTATATAGAGACTTCAACAGTGGAATATCTACGTTCAAAATGTGGAAAATTTGGTTGCAGACAAGTCACAGGATTTACATTTGGGTAAGACATTAGTCTCATTCCCAAAGGGGGATTTTTCATGCGAAGGCTGAGCTGCAGCCGGTATGTGAACTGTGTTAATCAAAAACACTCAGCAGACACATCGGATCCTTCTCTTACTTACTCTACTCATGTGAAACCACTGCTTATTTGTCTTATATTTAAAGCAATTTAACTCATTCTCCTACCTAAAGAGATGAGAGTATTAACTAAGCAGATCATTAAATAATATCAGAGAGCTAAGAGAAGATGTAAAACAACATTTTTAGCACGAGGAGAAAGGCAAACAGAAGGTCAACAAGAAGAGACTGAAGGTTAACCTGTTTAGGTTCTTGGCCAAATGTTTGGTTTAAAAAAAAAAATTTAAAAAAAAAAGGAGGCAGCGTTCCTGTGACGAGGTTATTAATAGATGTTCTTGAAGCAGATTATATTAGGGAGACGTTCACTCCCATTACCAGTTCACAGGAATCACAGAGGACATGTACTGAAGTACAATTCTGAGGTACTTATACCTTACTTGAACACTTCCATATGATGCTACTTTATACTTTAAACTACGTTTCAGAGGCAAATATTGCATTTTTTTCTCCACTGCATTTATTTGATAACTACTACACAAAAAGGGACGGAAATTCACAAGCTACCCTCATTGATATAAATGCGGTGGACAAAATAACAGAAACACCTTTCTGTTTAATACAATAAAGTTCAACAGCACCAGAAACTACAGCCTTCAAAAATTACCCCACAAACATCTCTAAAACAGTCTGAACAAAAACTGAACATGAACATGGCCATGAACTGAAAGTGGCCACTGAGCGTAAGTGTTACTTTCATTTTGGATTAAAACCAAATGTGGATATGGTCAAATTAATTGTCAGTAACTACATCAACTTTCATTTTGTCGCCAGTGTGTCATATCATGTGGTGGAGTATGTACAGACGTTGTTCTTGTTTTTGTGGTGTAGGCGATGGAAAATAGTAACAAATGCCATATTTAATTTAAATTAAATTAAAGAGTGTATAATGAAAAAAATAAAACATTTATATGAATAAACAAACGACTGAAATATATTTCCCATGTAGAGATGAACATCTCGTCAGTCTCATGTCTAAATCTAAGAGGAGCCAGCCGCCCCGTGACCTTTGACCCACCTCTCCGTGCTCCCTGGTCCGGCCCTTCGGTGTGTCCTCAGGCAGGAAGTAGAGTCTGGTGCTGGCCAGCAGGTGGCGCCGTGTCTGGTCCTCCCACAGTAAGGTCACCTACACACGAAGAAGAAGAACACAACATTGTTTAAACACAGATGTCTTGAAACGTCACAAATATACAAACAGCCACGCCTGCAGTTGTCCAAACAGCAGTTTTTTATTTATTTATTAGTTTATTTCTCAGGGACGATGCAAGAAAACATTGCAACAAGTTACAGAGAACATGCTACCGATGTATTTCATAAAGGATTTGTAGCCGAGGCTAATTTGCGACCCGTCGCTGGTTAGGCTTTTCTGCTTGAAAAGGTTTCTTACATGTATGTGTCTGTTTTAATTGTGTTTACTTATGTCTAATGTCACTATCCACACAGTTTTTGTGGCTGCAACTTCCGTGGTAGCTCACGCTCTGTGCAGCACGTCGTGCTTCCACCTGCAATGAAATGTGCCGTATAAATAAAGTTTTGCTTGTTTTATTACTGGGTAAATTAAAATTTCAACCTGATGAAGGCGCTAGAGGAGGATCACCAGAGTCAGACGGATTCACCCTCTGGACTCCATGAGTGTCTGTGCAAAATTTCATGGCAATCCATCCAACAGTTGTTGAGATATTTCAGTCTGGATGCTGCAAGTTGTGGCTAAAATAAACCACATAATCGAATGGAACATAATCTGATCAAGGAAAAAGAGAAATATGAACCTGATCAGGCCGATTTGGACCGATCAGGTTCAGGCTGAGGGTCAGAGCTCTAATGACAACTTATAAAAAGAGCAAGGGACGTATCCATCTGGAAGTGGGGGTGCAGGGAAACCGCTCTGGATACAGGACTGCAGGGTCTGGAGTTACAGACGGCACTATGTGAGCGTGAACTGAACCACAGTTCAGACTGTGCAGGTTTGTAGGTCAGACGTGACTCTCTGCTGAACCACAAGGAGACGTTTTGACATTACTGCTGCTCTTTTTTTTTTTCCCCTCTTTGTTTGGTTTCATTTATTCATCTACAAGGAGCCTGACTGACTACACATAGTACACATGCTGAAACACCTGCCTCACCTTCAGTCACACAGCTGGCAGCTAAACCAGATTCTACTGCAGGAGCTCTGCTCTACCCCCCCGTCTATTCAAATGTGTGCAAATATTAAAATCTGCTCTTTTGTGGAGCAGAGGAAGAAACTCAAATTGAGCAGGATGTCACTTTGTATACTGACCTTTCAGAACTTAGGTGTTTTTGGACCAAACTGTTCTGAGGAGCTCCCCCAAGAACTACATACTTTTGTGAAAGTAAACTTAGTTGTAAGCTTATAGCTTGTCATTTATTCATATGTTAATTATCCATCCATAACCATTTGCCTGTATACTCCCATACATATACTCATGCTGAGCAACATGACTCTTGTAGAAGAGGTCAAAATGTCAGCTACATGGTGGAGCATCGGTCCTCACCAGGATGTACCTCAAGGGTCCCGTTATGTTTTTGTGAAGTTCCTTTGGTCTAAACTTACAGAACTACGTAACACACAGTGTTTCCTGTGTTTCAACGGCTACCATTACAAGCTGTTACACAGGTTTTTTTTTTAAAGATGGCGGTTGCCAGTGCTGCATTGGCTCACATGTTCGACCAATCACAGCACACTTACGTCCCCTCAAGGTTCCTCTTGTGCTGGGAGAGCACCTGCTCTGAAGTAGGAGCTAAAAAAGTCCCTCAAAAAGGCGTTTTCATTTCCAGTTCTTGCAGTGCGAACACAATAAAAAGAGATCCTCCAACTGTTCTCAGAACTATGAAAAAGTGAGACCAACATGTTAAATCGCTGTCAGATTAATGTAAAAGGAGGCTCAGCAAAGGAATCCATGCGTTGTTTGTTTCTGGCCCATTTTATTTTTAATATGGGAAAGAAGATAAACTCGGTGTTTGGTGGCTGTTCAGTTTGTATTACTGCACTGTTTCTCTCCTTCCAGGGGTTTGTCATTTAAGAAACAGAAACATTCACTTCACACCCTCCATTACAATCAATCACTGTCAATACAATACTATCAACCTAAATACAATGCAATCTCATTAACACTTTTTCAGCCCGCGACCTAAATTGCCTAAATTTAGCGTTGCCGTGGGATGTAGACTCAATAATAAAAGCGTAGTATTAGTCTGCTATAGGCTCAGGAGATCCAGGAGCGCGACCCATTTTAGGGTTCGATGTGCTCGAGGTTCAGTTTGTAGATTTAGTCAACAGTTAAAAAAGGAGCACACCAAACAATTCACCAGTCATGGTTGATGTTTACTCTGGCCTGTGAAAACAGCTACATAATGTCTTCTGTTGCTCTGCAGGAGCTTCCCAAAATAAAATCTACTCAAACACGCCATCAGGTTGCATTATGGGAAGTGTAGTAACATACATTTATGGAGCTACTAGGGGCTAAAAGTCCGGATCTCTCAACCTCTGCTGCTTCAATTTTCCTTTTTCAGTTCCCCAACTCTTTATGAAAGGGAAATAATAAAAATAATCATAAAAAAGCCTTGGAGTACTCTTTCAAGAGTCATAACATAGAGTCATAAAAACATGGGAATGAATCTCTTTCCATAAAAAGTCAGAAAACTGTGTGACGACGTTTTCAAATTGCGTCTTTTGTCCATCCAACAGTCGAAAACTGAAAAGATATTCAGTTTACTTTCATATGTGACAAAGAAAAGCAACAAATACTCACATTTGAGAAGCTGGAACCAGGCAATGTTTAGCATTTTAGCAAAAACAAAACAAAATTCAAACTTAAAAACGATGAATAGACTAATTGATTAAATCAACTTAACATTTCAGCTCTATGAAAAATGCTTCAACTCTAAAGTGCAACACTTTGAATTTGCAGTGCTGTTCGCGCTCATTTGGAGATATGTTAAGACCTTTTCTCCCACATTGTGACACAAGTCTTGTGACTACCATTCAAAATGCTAAGGTTCTCTCTTTTGGTCCAGTTAACACTCGAGGAAATGCCCCACTGTAGCATTTATTGGCAGAAAAACCTGCAGGTTTTTAGGCCTCGGTGGCTCAGGACTGAGAGCCACTCATTTAAAACAAGACGTAAACAAAACATTTACACCTTATGAAGTTGATATTCCCTCTCTGTTATCTCTGGTTTTGGTCTCCACCAATTTCTGAGGGAAATATCTGGCTCTTTAGCTGCTAAATGCTCCACTATGTTCACCAGCTAGTCACTGACTGTCTGTCTGCTGCTGAGCAGATAGTGGACGGTGGCTTTTTACAGCTTGTTTGCTGCCTGCAGCTGCATCTGAAGACGACACTGATGAGAGCAGTTAGCATGAACCAAAACCGTAAAGCTGCAGGTTGCAAAACCAAAATAATGAGCAGAAAGAAGCTATGAAACTCCATAAAGCTGAGGGGAACTGCAGTGGGGTGAATATGAGCGACCCCTCTCACATTAGACGAAGTTATCATTGTAAAAATACTGATTATGGCAGCTTAGACCATGGGAGCAGGTACCGGTATCTCACCTCGGCGATGCACACAGGATCCTGCGGTCCACAGCGGATTAAGTAAAACTCCCCGAGCTTCCACACCTGGACGGGCCCATCAGGTTGAGCTCTGCTGCTCACTGACTTATAGAAGGCGTAGCTTCCTCGCTGGCAGGAGGGAGCACCCAACCACTGATGGAAAGACAAGAGAGCACAGGGACACTGATAAGGAAGAGTTAATGGTCCCTGTGTGGTCATTTTCACTGTTAATGAGCTCTGCAGACTGATCACAGACCAGACTTTTACTCCCATTAACCTCTTTTGGAGACAGAAATAACATCTATGGTTGAGTGAAATCTCAGAAGACAGAGACGAACAAGCACAGCTTCCTGATAAAGTAACATTAGACTGAAGCCCAGTGGGAAAAAAGAATATAAGTTAAAGAGATGACGAAGCTAATAGAGCTGTAGGAATAACAGAAAACCCAAATCAAGCTACAGAGAGCCAAAGTGACAAAGTTCTGCTCCACAGTTCCGCTAAGAAAATCTCATTAAAATCACATTTACATTTATACTAATGCAAAATCCAGCCCTACAACAAACCGGTACGGTAAGAATATGTCATGTGCTTCACGCCACATGTCTAGATAAAGACAGTCATTTGGTAAAAAACAATCCAACACAATTGTTTGAATGAATATTTCTAGTTAGCAGCCTTTAACGAACACCATTTCACTCAAGCTCAAGACGCCACGGCGCGACAGAAGATGACAAGTCAGAGAGTCACCACCAAGTATTTCGGGTTCCTCCTCTGAGAGCTATCAACATCTGTACCAAATTTCATGGCAATCAATCAATTAAATGTTGAGATGTTTAATTCTGGACAGTCAGACTGAATGAGAAACTGACAGAAATAAAATGTTCACAACGGAGTGAATGGCCACTTTTAAAGGCATTTTCTTAATGTTTTTCTACAATGTGACATTTTCGTGCATTAAAAAAACAAAACAAAAAAAAGGGGGAAAATACCTCAGGGATGAAAACTATCAAATTAAAATTTAAATGCTAGTGTCCTCTCTAACATTTTCTAGGGTGTGTTCAAGCCATAAATTCTGCAGAATCCACCCCTGGCATCAATAAAGTTGCACCATCATGTAGTGAGGCAGCAGATGTATAGACAGCACTCTCAGCAGGATGATATTGTAATATATTAAACAACTTTAGGAGGAAACGTTAAAAATTAACTCCTCACACTGTTTAGCATGGCAGAGGCATATCAGCCGCCCCTGATACCGACTCACAAATATGGAGCAGAGGAAAGCAATGCAGCCGCTCACTGCAGCGGCAGAATTACTAACATTATGTGACATTAAAGCCTGGAAATTAAGACGTGTATAAACCTGTATGATCTTAAATCATCTGTATGTGTCACAGTTCTTTCCCAGATAAACTCTGGAAAACAATATAACAAATAACATAACAGCTGACCTTGCAAAACTGTTGCTAGCTTCCTGTTCTCATTACACTACAACACAGTGGTCACAGTTCCTGTTAAACTGATCTAAAAAACGCCTGCCTGTGCACACTTAAATAAACAAACATATCAACAGTTGAAGGGTAAATTAATAGGAATGATGATTCTGCTGTTTAACTTTCACTTTAACCCGGCTGCTCGGTATGAAGGCCACAGGATTCCCAGAAAGCCATCATAAAATCAGATTAAATAGTTAATCTGTAATGTATTGTAGAGGATCCAACTTGGAAATTAAGTTAATCTGATATCTTCTTTGACAATAACTATTAATCACTTTAAACTTGAAACCTCACAGGTCTGAATTGGATTTAAATAAAATGCAGAGTTATTCTGCATCTCTGCGCTCTGTTTAAATGTTTTAAAGGTTGTCTGTTGTAATCAAAAGGCCATTATTATTATTATTATTAATCAATATTAAACTGCTGAAGGATGCTGGGTAATGTGACCTTTACTCTCAGGCCAGACATCATCAGAGGGTCCTGCAGCAGCCATGTTTTCACCTCCTGACCATTTAAAGTTACTGTCACGGGCCGATCTGAACCACAAACCCGGTTTGTTCTGAGCATGTGCGAAAACACAGCTACTTCCTGTCAGCGCTTTATTTTTTTTCCTGCATAATTTGTTAAGGACACTTTATGTTGATAAGTGGAACATAGCTTTAGAAATACATATTGATAAAATGTGTTTAGTGTGACTTTTTTACAATACTACCAAAATCTAGTGGTAAATGTGATACATTTATAAAGTATCTCAGGTTAAAATGTATCATAAATATACATTAATATATTTAATTTTTCATAAGTGAATGAATAATTAAGGTAATTTAGTTTTTTTTTTAAACAAACTTTATTCAAGAAATGCAACCAGCTTTTTCTTGTTAATGGATGACAAATTAGCTCCATATATTAGACATTATTTTCATTATTAACAGGAAAAAGTTCTTGTTTTTAATAATCATTAGCGCCATATATTAGACTCTTTACATAAACAAGAAAAACGTGTATTTATTTATTTAAGAACAAAAAACTGAATCTTCTATTTTATAACTAGTAAAACCAAAGATTATTTTATTTAAGGTACGCTTACAGCATACATACCCTGTAACTTGGGTTTAGAAAACTTCTCTAGAAATAAAGATTAGGACACTCCTGCTAATGAGAGCATGTGTTCAGTGAGTTTACCCTGTTTAAATAAAGGTTGCAATAATCAGCAGCTAATTTGCAGCACTTCAAAGTAAAAGCCCCAAGTCAGCACTCTTCTTTGGTGGAAGGCTTTTACTTTGAAACAGCTACAGGAAGTGTTGAATTTGCATTAACAGCACTAACTTGCTGCTCCTGCTCTGCAGCAGTGCTTTGTCATGGTGATGTGGTGGTTGGTTTTCCCCCCCTCCCTTTAAAAGTTTGAGGCAGTTTAAATTATTATTATTTCTGATTGGCTCAAGAGTTGCCTGCATAATTTATAATCAGGTTATTTTCAGTGTCAGTTGATCTTTTTTCTTTTGACGAACCGGTTCATCATTTAGTCTATAAAACATCCTCACAGGCTCCAAGAGTCCAACGTGACGTCTTCAAATTAGAGGGGGGACACGGGAGGGGATTTCCACTCCCGTGTCCCCACTCCCACAAAAATACTCCCATGGCAGAGTAAAAAAAATACTCCCGTCCATCCCCGTTCCCCTGTTGTGTCGTTGCAACCCGCCAGCAACCAGAGCAGACAGGAGGGAATAAAAAGTAATTGAAGAAAAGACAACAGAACGACCAGCATCTATTCAGACTATAACTGTATACTCAACTTTTCCCCCCGTCCCGGGCCAGTCACGTGATCAATAGTGAAATTGACTCCCCCCCCGCGGAAATCTCCCCTCCCAAAAATGTCAGCCTCTACTTCAAATGTCTTGTTTTGTCCGATCAACGGTCCAAATATGTTCCACTTAAAACAATAAAAGCGTTGGAGAAGCTGGAAGCAGACAATGTTTGGTGTTCTTGCCTAATTAATAACTTTAACAGTTTAATCAATTATCAACTATAACTGTTTCAGCAATGGCCCACAGGTTGGCTTACTTTCCTGACTCTTTAGCTCCTTTTAGTCTGATTTTTCAAAGTGTGAGAAGATAAAATAATTAATCTGTGACTCTTCTTCCACTTAAATAACTGACCAGTTAAACACTTAAAATCCTTATTTTTTTTAATACCAGAACTGACTCTGAATGATAAACTCACTGATTCTTCTGCTATTAAATGAGGGTTTTAATGCACATATAGTTGCGCTAT